>SSNR01000057.1:961159-980681 GCA_006937965.1 Callopanchax toddi | reverse complement strand
TACGCATATGAGTGTGCACATTCGAAGGCGATCCGAGTTGAGACAAATAAATCACGACAGTCAACTTAAAACCAGATGCATATCGGGACGGCGGCAGCGCAAAGACGGCGGGGAGGAAACAAAAGACGGGGAACAGACCGAGCCAAAACCAGAGACGGAGCCGCATGTAGAGATTCATGGAAGTATAATAAGGCAAAACAAGGAAGAAGCTTAAGAAGAAAACAAAAACAGCACTGGGGTATGAACAAGAACATGGAGGGGGAAAAAAAAGGTGTGGGGCGGGGGGAGCAAAGAACTAGAAGAAGGAAGTATATTTGTTTGGCTTATGTAGCACAACTCCTCCCTCAAAAAGCACAAACACATACCAGTACCGCACGTCTGACAGACAGGCCTCCCTCTGGGTTGTTAGCCACGCTTGCAGAAATACAGCTTCATTTCTGTTGACAGCCGGAGGAAAATAATTGGCCGATAACAACTCATCAGAATGCAGGCGATATGTATGATTTTCTCACCCAGTTGTATCAGAGACAATCAGCTCTAGTGTAAACAACAAAACGGGGGGATCGTTTTATTCCTGTCAAGGCGGCGTCAGGAGTCAAGTTTGGATTTGCTTACGCGTGTATTGATTTTTTATAGATTCTCGTTGTCAGGAGGACTGGTACATGGGGTAGCTTCTCTTTCAAATGAAACCAAATGAAGAACAGCGCTACATTTGATAGAAGACAAAATATTTGAGCTGCAGAAACCAGTTTGTTTGTAAGTGGGACTTTTGAGTTTTTCTGTCCACTGTTTTCTGGATGGGTGACTAATGGTTTGCTAACTGCTGAGTTGATAGAGACACGTATTTTAAACACTGTATTAGCAGCTAAGGATAAGATGAAAACATGTGGGTCAGGTTGGGATAGTAAAATGCATTAGTGTGTTAAATTTAATAGGAAGGAGTCATTAGGAACCATGGCAACTAGACCAAAGTCAATGAAGGAGGTCCAGAGCTGTTCAGAACCATCTGTTCCCCATTTTTCTTGGTTCTGTGAAGAAATGTGAACCTGTATCCTGATGGTCTTTTGAGAGAAGTTCTTTATGCTGTGTTATGCTGCGTCCGTCTTTTCATAATAAAACTCATAAAGTCTAATTCCGACTCAGACTTCTATTCGTCAACATTAAACGCATAATCTACTCACTGTGACATCAGAAAGAACCTAGAGTACCTGTGAAAACATTATTTTAGTCAAGGTAACTGAGCCAAACCAGGTCAGTGTAAAACCAACAAAAACTAACTTAATAATCTCACAGAAGTGTGTGCCAATTATAAACCATAAAAATAGGTTATAATATGCTACACATCTCTAGGTCCCATTTTAGCCTATTTTAAAATGTGTACTACATTGGTGTGCTAATGTTTTACCTTGTGAGCTCAAGTCATCTTGGATTTTTTTTTTTAACATGCAACATTTTAATGAAAAAAGTATTTAGATTCTTGGACAAAATGAGTCTTTGTTGATACCTTTAAGACATTTAAAGGGTATTGTATATTAGGTGGGGGGCAACCGTAGCCTAGAAGAAGAGAAACTGCTCTTCATGTGGGCGACCCGTGTTCAAACCCTGTGGATTGGATCAAAATGTATGGACAAAAAAAAAAAAAAAACTTACTTGGAAAATAAAATTACTCATGAAAATGGAATGAGATCACTGACAAATGTATGTTACTTTGACTGCTAAGTTTCACATAGAGAGGGGTGCACATCATTTTTTTTCCAATGACAGTATGCAAGTGAGCACCAGGCGTGGATGCTTGGTACTTACACCATGTATAGTACAAAAAAAAAAAAAGAAAAATACTAAAAACATACAAATTTAGACAAAATTCTTGGTTTCCTGTCGATAATTCGTACTGTTCTGTAAGCTGATGCTTCTTCATACATCTTGTCACCATGATCATTACTTTGTATTCAAAGAAAACATTCCTCCAGAGAACAAAGCTTTTCCAGTGATAAACAAGAAGCTTTATATTTCATTTCTTCATGCAAGACACTTGTTTTCAGGCAAGAAAACATCAGAAAAATAGAAACATATCCACAATAGCAGAGCTAGTATCAACACTGAAAGTATTTTAGTTGGCAATTGAATCAATTGTGGATTAAATCACAAAGATACGATCAATCAGAGTACAAACTAAATATTTGTTATCTAGTCCACAAAACTAATGCAAACATCTTAGCACGAGAGCCATCTACTAAACAATTTCATTACCAAAGAGAAAACAACACAACCTAAAGCCAAGTAACCATAAACCTAGCAAAACACAGCAAACCACCAATAAAATGAGAAATGTACAACACAGCCACATTTCCATCAAACATCAAATTTCACAAACAAACATTTCAAGCCACACCCTGCCATGCAGCCACCTCAGTGACACATCAGCAAACTTTTAGCAGCAGAAATATCCACAGCCCATTATTTTAAAAGTTCCTCATCTTACCGGCTTTTCCTCTGGGATTTTTTATGTTTTGTAGCTTAGCACAGGCTGTAGGCTAACAGTTTATTACAGCTGCTTCCATCAACCTGCTGATGCACCACTACAGTGTTGTCCTTCACCTTTAGAGTCCCTGTGCCACAAGATGATTGCATAATGGTTCCTCTTGGGTTTTTTCCCCCAAGCCTGGCTTGACAGGCCAAATTATGAGTGACAAAGCTAACGGTTCCGTAGAAAACAAGGACACTTAAGCTAACACAAAACAGAAAATGGAAGTTTAGGCAAAGGATAAAATCAGAAATTAGCCAAATATTTGAATAAAGCCTATATTAATTGCAAACCAAACGGCAGCTAGCAAAACGCTAGCTTAAAGGAACATTTTATTCTCAAATTCAGAAATTCTCCTTAATAGTTTCACAAGTTATTAGTGATACATCTTTTATGGACAGTTTTATTGTAAGTACTGTGGTAAACTGACCCAAATTGATGTAAAACAACACCACAGATGCTAATGAGCAAATTTAAAGCTAGCTAGTCCAACTTTCTATCACAATTAGTTACAATTTGACTCAAACATTTAATTGTATTGCTTTTTGTTTCTTTAAGTTTTTTAGAGTTTTCATTAGACTAATTGTAAACTTTAACTGACTTCTGCTTCCATTAATGGTGCATTGGATAAAAAAATTGAAAGTTAGTTTTTTAAAGTACCACTGCAGGAAAATTGACCAGAAGACAAAATTAAATCTAGTGTTATATCAAATGGTTTTAATAAGCTAGACACAGCACATGTAATGTGAGATTTTCTTTTTAAAATATACATTTATAAGACAGATCAAAAAGGTTGGACTTCCAATTTTTGAAGTAACGTAAAAGCAGCTTGGTTTTACAGTTGAGTTTTGGAATAAATTAAAATTATATTAATGCCTTTTTGTAATATTCTTCTTCTAATTAGTTCTAAACAGCTAACATAATGATATACATTTCAAAATAAAGAGATGAGTAGATTTTTAAATAGGCAGTAATGTCAGACACCCAAATATGCTTTGGAAAATTATGTTTTTAATGAGTTAATTTCTTATTTTTCCTTTCACCTAATCTACAGGATGTTAAACATGTTAACCTGGACTGAAAATTCAAATTATTCTTATTTGTTTCATTTGACCTCTAACTCCACTGAGATTAACAACCCTTTTTTCACCTAAAGCTACTTTTAAAAAAAAGACTAAAAATAAATTCCAGGTAGCTTTTAAAAGACAAATAAATGAAAAAGATTCAAATTATTCTATTTCAAAGTGCTGACTGAGATCAGCTCGCTCAGTTTCCAGTCAATCTGCTGCCTGTGTAATGTAAAAGAAGCAGAAAGGACAAAAGCTATTTTACCAATTCCAATGAGAACATAAGGACCAGAAAGCAAAATATAATCTTAAAGTAGAAAAGAATAACAAATACTTCTCAGTGCTATCAGATCTCAAATATATACAGGCAGTAGACCAAAAACAGCTGTATAGATACGGTTG
The DNA here is from genome assembly GCA_006937965.1 of Callopanchax toddi. Taxonomy (NCBI): domain Eukaryota; kingdom Metazoa; phylum Chordata; class Actinopteri; order Cyprinodontiformes; family Nothobranchiidae; genus Callopanchax; species Callopanchax toddi. The sequence goes on along the minus strand of SSNR01000057.1, from coordinate 976,688 downwards.
TACCAATGACTGAGACTTTGGGTAGCTAAAGAAATCCAACCCACCCTTCGATGTAACTCAGTTATGTGTCAAAAGCCTACAATTGGAAATGAACCTCAGTGAAGCACGATAAGCAGAGTCCACCATACAGCGACCGAGTGGGGGCCTTCATATACACTGCTCAAGACAATGAATAGGACACTTTGGAAATGCCTCAGACCTCAATTGTAAAATAAAAAATCATGAAAACCCTGCTGGATATCCATACTGATATGGAATGGGTAATGTGTCAGGAACAAAAGGACGCCACGTCATTTGATGAAAATGTCATGAACCAACAGAGTGTTTAATTTGTCATCATCAAGTGATTCAAACTGATGTAGCAGGCTAGTCTAATTAGCTAAAATGTAATTGAAGCAACTCTTAATGGTTCTCAGTAGGTTGTATGACCCCTACATGATTGTTTGCATTCTGACAATGTCAGAGCTCTTTTATCAGATGATGCATGACGTCTTGGGGTATCTCCTCCAGATCCTGACCAGGGCATCACTGAGCTCCTGGACAGTGTGAGATGTAACTTGTTGAATGGACTTAAACGTGATGTCCGAGAGGATTTAGATCAGGCCAGTGTGGAGCCCAGACCATGGTATAAATTCCTTCATCCTCCAGGAATTGCCTGTATACTCCTGCTTCATTAGAGTCTAACAAAGGGCCTACGGATTTTATCTTGATACATAATGGTGGTCAGGGTTTCATTGTTTATCCTGCGTCTCTCCATAGATCTGCCTCCCCAGACCCAACACTGACCCACCACCAAACCCATGAATAATGTTCTCCACGGCTTCTCTAGATCCTGGTATTCTCTGGCACTTCTCCACAGTGCCAGGCAGTGAGTACAGTGCGTACTGGGGACATCGAGCCACCCTCACGAAGTTGGTTTTGAATGGTTTGGCCTGAGACGTTGGCTTTCTCATTTTACATTTCCTGCAACTCCAATTTTGGGTCCAAATGAACTCGTTTCTCTTGCCCATCTCAATTCGTCAATCAAAGATCAGAACATGACTAAGAATGTGAATTTGAGAAATGCCTTGAAACTCCACGGGGAATAGAAACATACAAGAGATGTAACTGGTATAATTAAAGGGTTTCCTGTTTGAAATGTAGAATCACCAACTTTGTTTTGCGGATCCTGTCAATCTTCCTTATAAGCCTCGATTGCAACTGCATATAAATTGGCCAACCAATTAGCAATGGCCCTCGAGTCTTCAGCCAAGCTTGGTCACAAGGAAGGTGGTTTTAAAATTACATCTTTGCAACACTTTGTATAATAGAGCAATAAAACAAAGTTTATGTGGTTTCCTCCCCTCGGCATCTCTTATACTACAGGGAGCCCGTCCAACTGTCTAAACACCTCTCATAAGACAACCTATACTAATTTTATTGCTTGAAGACTTTCCCTATATACCAACAAAACCTTTCTTCTGGGTATTATCTGAAACTGAGTGAAATGTAACAATGGAGCCAAACTAGAGTCATTTAGACATGAATTTATGTCTTTTGGCTTTAGTTTCCTTGCATGCTTACTATCAGTATGGGGCCCTTTACAAATCAAATTCCTTTTTTATAGCCAAAAGGATGCACATTCAGGATTTCCTACTAATTAAACAGAATGCACGATTGTCTAAGATGCTGAGGTAAGATCACATAAATGATCAAACAAATTAAAGGTGTTTTATATGTTGGAACTTGCATTGAGGATGTACATTACTGATCTGCCCCTGAACATTTCGCATTAACTGGATTCTGCCTCGGCGTAATTAGTTGGACCACAAAACAATAGCGGAGACAGTTGGCAGTCGAAATCTCTCACCAATTAGTGCTATAGTGTTCCTCCTCCCACTCATTCATGTGCATTTGTTTTTCTCTGTATTAGGAATTAACAGTCAGCAGAGATGTTCCGTACACTGAAGCCAGTCTGAACCAACCGTAAGCATTTTTTTTCCTTCCTGTGGGGATCAGCTAAAAAAAACAACCCAAAAACTAAGGCTTATTTAGCTGAATATTGGTAAAAAATGTCAGCATCTATCTTTCATTTCATTGGGACTTCAAATATGATCACAGTTATAAGTCTAAGTAGAAACAATTAGGAATAAGTGGTGGATTATAATAAAATTATAACTAAAAGAAAAGAAAAATAGGTTTAGCTTAAAAAAAAGAACAAAATACAAAATTTCCCCCCCAAAATATTACAAATATAAAAAAACGTCTGTACAAGTGTAAGCAGAAATGGCAATAGATTAAAATGGAAAATAGAGATGGAAATAAATGGAATGAGCAAGGAGTGTGCATGTGGTGCAAAGATGATGATTCCTGTGTACTGATCTGGTTTAGGGACTGTATATGGGAATAAGCTCCTCCTCAGTCTAAGTGTTGGTCTTCAGGGCGCGTTTCCTGATCGCAGCTGAGAAAACAGTCCATTGCTGGGGTGGCCGAAGTCCGTCACGATCTTCCTGGCATTGTTGTAGATCGAGTGCAGGTCAGGGAGCTCAGTGCGGATGATGCACTCAGCTGATTGTACCACCCTCTGTAGGACTCGTCTGTCCTGCATGGTGATGCTCTCAAACCAGGTTGAGATGTTTCCCATCAGGATGCTTCCTATGGTGCAGGAGTAAAAGTTTCGGAGCACCTTGGAGCGCAGTCTCTCATGCTTATGTGGTGTCCTCCCGTGGTTTTTGAAAGGCGGGGGGTGGGCTCAGGTAGCCGAAGGTGCTCGTGATTGCCTCTGTCCTCTAGAGAGGAGTGGTCTTTTCTCTTCTTGACGTCAGCAGGGGAAAGATTTTGAAACAGAAACTAGACCATCTTGGTAACACCAACTTGCAGCCATCTTTTTTGTTATCTGGCTCAACCTTTGTGGAACCAGCGTCTACAGTTTCCATCAGTGAGGAGGACATCTCATCTACTTTTAAGAATAGGACTACTAGTTTTTTTTTAGATAGTACTTATAGTTTGTGTTGATCACTTTAGGTATGTTACTATAGGCATAGACTGCTGGGAGACAATGTCCAGGTCTTTTTTCTCATTACTACAGTTATTGCTGCCATTAAATTGGTCTTCTCTGTTTGTCTTTCATAGAGGTGACAACCCTCCTATGTTTGTGTCAGACCCTGGTTGGTTGGAGCAGAAGGATGTCAAATCTGAGCCAGGTTGTCTTTAATAAAAGGTATTCCTTTCCACTGTCACTCATCGTACTTTGCTTGCTAAGGATGGATGATTTAATTGACGTGATGATTTGGTGCAATTCACAGGGTTCCTTATTTTCTACTCAATGGATATTTATAATCTACTAAATCAAATTATATTACAATTGATATAAATAAATAAGTCTAAGGCAGGGGTGCCCAATACGTCGATCGCGATCGATTAGTCGATCTTGAAGGCAGTACTAGTAGATCGCCAGCAACCGCTAGCGCCCGCAGCAAAATCTGTCGCTTCACCCGGTCGCGGTAAAACTCAGTCCCCCGCTCCGTCCTTTCACCACACACACACAGCTGCTCCTCAGGCGCCGCACACAGCAACAGAGACAATCAGCTGCAGTACAGGTGAGTTGCGTTCGCGCAGCTCCGCCCGATTTGGAGGCTCTGACACACGCACCACGTCCGAATCACGCACACACCATGCCTGAAGCATGCGCAGCATTAGCGACAACTTATCGCTGTCTCACAAGTTCTCATTAATGACGGACAGGTACCGAAACGAGGCACCGTTTCACATCACGTGAGTCGGTTCTCAGTCGGTACCTACCCATCCCTACTCCTATCTGAAAAGAAAAACCACTATCGAACCGGAACCGAGCTCGAATCCCTCAAAACGAGGCAGAAATCTCCAGGCCGTGGGTCAGTTTGAACACTGCAAAAAATGATTCTCTCATCCAGGGTGTTTCCACATGTTGGAAATCTTTTATTATTAATATTTTAAGACAACACCCTTTTGAAATTGTACATAAAAACAAATAAAAATAATAAAGTACTGTATTTTAGGGTCTGTCCAGTTTTAATCAGGGACATTTTTTTTTTTGCTTTTCAACTGTTTTCAATTGAAATACTTTTTTTTCATAAATTAAAAAAGCTTGAGTTTATAATATTAAAGTTCAGGTCTATTATTTGATTCTGTCCCCCAATAAAATTATTTTAAATGAAAAAAAAAAAGAGGCTTTTTACAGTAAATTGAATTGTTAGTATAAAGTGCAATTAATTGCGATTAATTAGTTACAAAAGCTGAAATTAATTCGATTAATTTTTAAATTCGAGTCCAACCACCACTAATATACTGTATATACTGTATGTGTGTGTGTGTGTGGATCTTTCGGCGTTGCTCATTGTAAAAGTAGCTCACAGGGTGAAAAAGTGTGGGCACCCCTGGTCTAAGGCAACTGACTTACATTCTACTAGCTCACAGTTGTAGTCTTGTTTAGCCCTTGTAGCCAGGTGTTGGTCTTCCTCTGGTATGAAGATGGTTTGGAGGATGGCTATCAGTCCAACCAGGCCAAATTGCCAACTACTGTATGTGGGAAGTTAAACACAACAAACTCATTTCAGTATCTTTGGACTAACCATTGGACTCAGTAGGAAAGTATGTAGTGGTTTGGGATTCTGCCCAACAGCCTTAGGTGGACTTGTTTGGTGAATATGCCTCAAAATAAAAAAAAACATTAAGTTTAGTTTAGATGATTTTTTGTTGGCTGTTTCTAAACTACCATTGGTAAGCAATAGTAAATATCCTGTTCAACTGATTGCATGTTCTAGAATCATTAATTATCAATAATCACTATTTGGAAAATGGCAACACCGCCTGTACCAAACACCTCCATGTACAACCTTTGACGTTTTTTGTGATGCAACAAATTCGGAAATGAGAGAACTGTCAGCCGATGGGAGAATAAAGTCGTCTTGAGAAAGGGATATAAAAAGAAAGCAGCAGCACCATGAACTGTGAGTGTGCTGGTATCATGAGTGTAATGCAACCAACCCACAAAGCAAATGTGAGCTCATCTGTCAGCTACATTAAAACCAGCAAGATGTACTTGCAGATGATACCACGGCGGAGATTTATCCATCTCCTGCGGCGTTGTACCCTCCCAGTAAGTCAGTCCATGCCAGCCAACGTCTTTCTCCTCCTTTGTGAGCCCATAATGACACCTGTGGTACTCATTGATTCTGGACAGAAGCATTACTACCGGTGGTGGTCAGCTTCGAGGCATCAGCACTTCCCAGCAAGCGGACAGCACCACCTGAGCACACCAGCAGCGCTTCCCTCAAATAATGTAGCCGTGGGCACATGTGCATGTGTACGGGAAGTGTCAGTTTGCCTCGCGCTTCTTTGTCTGACTGCACCGTGTCGGCCTGCCCTCTCACCGAGCTCATTTTCCCCTTCACTCTGTGTGAAGGCCATCTTCAGAGGAAGAGAAGAGGCAGACAGGAAGGCAGAAATCAGAGAGAGAGAGAGAGAGTGAAAGAGCACGGGGAGGAAAGGAGAGATTTCCTTTTTAAGAAATAGGCACTGAAACAAAGACTGTAGAGAGAAAAAAAAACAAAGTTGCTTAAAAGGTTGAACAAGACAGAGGAAGAAAGAGAAAGCGAGATAAAGAGAAAATGTGTCTGGCTTTAAAGTTTTCGGGATTTTTCTTTAGACACGCATCTCGGTTCAAACAATTCACCACATCTCTGATCTTTAAAGCCGTGCCGATGTGCTAAGATCTTAAATTGATGAACTTCATTGCGCTTTTCCTTGCAAAATGTATCAATACCCAGATAAATATGCTCAAAACTGCACATGCAGCATGCATGTGCTGCTTCCCTCTACAAGCATCAGGACTCCGAATCACAAACAGGAAGGTCTGCTTTTACAAAAGCTGTCAAAGCCCAGTGCTGCAATGGATTAGAGCCGGTAAAGATCCGGGATGCATCTCGACAGGCTGGGGAGAATAAACAAATTGTTGAGGAAAAGCACAGCAAGAAGTCTTGCCAGGAACGATTTATCAAAATTTTCAAAGGCCTGTTGTCTTTGACCTATAAAAACGCCTTTTACCTCCGCTTTTTGTTCGCCACAAAGACGAACACCTTATAGATGCAAGCTGACACCAATGGCATATAGCCTCAGAGAAATTATAGCTCTGTGCTGTACCTCACGACTTTTACCAACTTGTCAGCAATGGCTATTATCCTGTGTGACGGCGGCGCTCTAAGCCACGGGTAACTTCCAGGATAATTGACCTCCGTTCTGAGGTTACATATTTTACTTTCCTCTTTCACCGGTAGCTCATCTTGTCTCTTCACCGCGCACTAAGGGTAACCTATGTGGACATTTGTTACCATGGCAGCAAGAGGCCATTCCTTGACTGTTTTATTACTTGTTGGGGGTGAACGGCGCTCTACATCAGGCCTTTGTGTCCCTGAGTGGGTGCCGTGTCAGTGCGATCTCTTCACCCCCGGTGCCACGAGAAGGTGAGCGAGTGTGAAATTTATGTTTTGTTTTTGTCACCCTCTCGGCTAGTGTATCCCAGTTTTAGAGGGTATTTCAGACAGACTTGTATTGGTTTAAACCTGCAAGGTGACGCATGCCAAGGCTCAACGTTTAGATTTTAAAAGAAAGTTGACGTGATGAGAAATAAAAAGCTTTAGTTAATGCTGGCTGGGTTCTGACCCCTTAGAAACTAGTTTGTAGTGTTGTTTTATTCAATGATCCAATCGTTGTGGTCTGTTTAAGTTAATAGATGATCTGGTGATAAAATACTGTAGCAGTGGGATACTCCAAGCAATGTTTTGCTGTGGAAACTACGGGTCCTGACATTCATGTGGAGCGTACAGACCAAAGTTTTGCCGCAGACCACATCCCACCCTTCGTTGCTCCCATATTCCCCATTGGGTTTGACCTCTTTTCCACCCTGCCACACAGCAAAAAAAGCCCACAACTGCTGTTAGAAACACGACAAAGAGTTCAAGGCGTTGACTTGGCCTCGGAATTCCCCAGGCCTCAATTCGATCAATTTGTGGGACGAGCTGGGGGGAAATATATGTCCAATGCACAATCACCCCACCTTCACGCTATAATACTGTACAAATAAAATCACTTTACTAGGTTCAGCATGTATTTTTTTGTCAATAGTTATTACAGATCTTTTTTTCCCCAGACATGCATGGTCAATAGGTACATTTTTATTTACCTTTCTCGTGACATGTTTTGATCCACAGCTGCAGCCTTCATCAAAAGTGCCACTGATGTTCTCCCCGATGGGCGCGACCAACCCAGACCTGTCAGGTCTGCTGGGTCGGTCACGCCCATCCCCACCGGATAGTTTCTGGAGTAAGGAAACCCAGATGTGAGACAGCTGACAGAGCCCTTGTCCCAGCTCATAGACCTTTTGGCTTGTTACCTTGTTTTGATGGCTTGACAAAATACTGGAATATTAAGGCTGGGGGGTTAATTGCACCAATTTGCGGTGTTTTATTACACAAAGACAGCTTGTCACGAGCATAGAACAAGATTTTATAGGATAAGAGCTGATTAAATGTTTAAAACTGTACAGATACAATCATTTTGCTAACGTGAAAGCAGTAGCTTGTCATATTTGAAATATAAATGTAGTCTAATCCAGTTCTTAATGCATTTTCTTTCAAAGCATGAAAGAAACCTATGACTTACATTAAAACAGCATTTTTTTCCCTAAGGCAGACCGTGGCCTAGAGATAGAGAAGACAACCTTTCAACTTTTCTTATCAACTTCCGACCTTGAGAAAGCGACCCATGCTTTTATTTTCTCCCGACTTGACTTCTGTAACTCTGTACTATGGTATTAGTAAATCTTTAGTGCAGAGGCTGCAGCTGGTTACAGAATGATGCAGCTCGTTTTTTAGTTGGTGCGCCGAAATATGGCTCAGTGTCCTCGATCCTTGCATCGGTTGCCTGTGCGTTTTAGGATCGAGTTCAAGATCGTATTGTTGGTCTTTAAATCGCTACATTGTCTTGTCCCTGCCTATATTGCAGAGTTGTGGATCCCTTATCAGCCTTCTAGGAATCTCAGGTCTCATGGTACACATACCCTGATTCCTGCACCAGATGTAAAACGAGACAGGGCTTTCACATCGTTTGTGGAACTCCTCGCTGCCTCACATCATGAAGTCCTCTTTTTAAGTCCATTAGCTTTTAGCAATGTTAGCTGATTTACTGTCTCATTTTAACAGTTTTAGATATTTAAACTTGTTCGACTTTTATCATTCTGCTTTTACTCTATTTTATCATGTTGATTTAATTTCTTCGATTCATGTGAAGAACTTTGGCTATGGCTTTTTGCTGTTGTATAATGTCCTATACAAATAAAGTTGACATTGACCTAGGAGACCTGGGTTCGAATCCTGGCACCAGCATCCATCTTTAGATGGGTAAAAGTTATTGTTTAGGGGTGGGCCGCCTATTGAACAGCCTGGCTATAGTGCATGTTATGATCCATGGAAGTACCCAGAGAAAACCCAGGCATGTATTATGGGGAGAACATCTTAACTCCACGCAGTAAGGCCACTGCTGAGATTTGAACCTGCAATCTTCTTGCTGCGAGGCCACCATGCAGCCCGCATACAGTCTCAGTGCTGTCATTTTTAGCACTTTACAATATACGCTGAATGGTCTTTGATAATTTGTCAATCTTCATGACATTTTACATATTTTCTATTGAATTGTTAAAATGGCAATAATCTATCTTATGACCTTTTTAGATAAAGGAAAATGTGGCTGAATCACAAACCAATTAATTCAAAAGAAGAAAAATCTTGGAACTAAATTTTATAAAACACTACATGATTGTCTTCAAAGGTTTTTCAAATGTCCCAACACTGGATTAACGTTTTGACTCCTGACACCAATAAAAATTGTGTCTACAGCCATCTTGGGGAATAGCCCGACTTTAATTTGTGCACTTTTCTCAAATCTTGCTCAACTACATGAAATGTTGACGTGCGTGTAATTTTCCAGAGAACTGCGGTGTGGTGTTTTTGGTAACTCCTTTCCTTCGAAGGCACGTTTTCAATTAAAAAAACAGCTGTCGGGTTTAAGCTTGCATGGAAGCACATGTCTGGAATGTTTCAGGCAGACTTGAGTATAACACGCCAGCCAGCCACCTCTCCCTCCTTCGCACTATGATGCTGCACACAAATCCAAATGAAATGTGTTGTAGACAGCCGTAGGCACTGGCCACTCAACCGGAGTAAACACCTGTCTGAAATCGCCTGGAATTGGTACAGTCCGGGGTCGGAATCATTACGCTGGCATGACATAGACATGAAGTGCTTTCTACGTTTGTGTTCCCAATTTTATTCAGCCCGGGCGCGCGCTCTCTTTGTTTCTTAGACAGCTCTTGTAGTTTTTCTTTTTCAACACCGTCTTATTTATTTGGTTTCTCTGGTGGAGCTGGACAGGCTACCCCTGGAGACAGAGCTCTCATTGTGATGACTCGAAGGAAGACTCAAAGTAAGACTTGTCAGAACATGCGTACACAAATGCATGTACACACACCCACGCGCGCAGAAGATGTTATATAATGCTTTAGTGATGTATCCACAAGCCCACTCTAATAGAAAAGCCATGATGCCAATGGGAAAGCTGAAATAATTGGTCCACGGGGAGACCAGTTTTGTCTGTGTCAGAAAAAAACAGCTTGGTGATAAAAGGCAGAGATGCATGAATCAAAATAACATTTGGGGTATGAAAGTAGTCTGACCCTCAAAGCAGAACTCTCCATGTAAACCGTCTGCCGACTCTTTGGAGGAATTATCTCGCAGAGGAACAAACCCCGCCACGCGCATGCTAATATTAATAAATAAAGCACACGCTGTTCTCAAACAACACGACTCCCGGGAGGGGGGTTCAGGTAATTGTAGAAGCCTGGATTTCATTTTCTTCATTAATTCTCTAAGCATGCGTTCGTGTTTTGATTTAAAAGCCACCTTTGAAGGAAGGGGATCTTTGAAAAATTCCAATTAGACGACGATTCTTACCAACTTTGGGGAAATGTGCAGTCCGAGACATGCCAAAGTTCTTCTCACACTTTTCATACAGTCGAGAAATTACAGTTTTCTCGCCATCGGCAACTTAAGGGATCTGTGATTATTCAAGTCCGTTATTATCCGAAGGGAATAATATCATTGTGACTGTTTGAGGGAACGTCCTAACTCATGCTGTCAAAACTCTTAAAGGTGTTTGAGATTAGCATTTGCAGACTGAAGGCACTTGGCTCTCGAAAGGAGAAAACAATCTCAATATCCCTACCATACTGCAAAGATCATCTGCAGTTATTGTCTTGACAAAGACACAGTGCCATCATACTGAAAAGAAAATAACCAATGGTGTCTCTGTAAAGAAGGACTCAAATTTTTTGCAAAACAAGACAGAATCCCATTGACTAGACACACCGGTCCTAAAATTAAAGCCACAAAGGGTACTAGTGGAAAAACTACAATATAAAGATGGGACACCTCTTTATAAAACCAACATGTCATTGATTCTTAAGTGCAATAATCTATTGGAATAATTAGACAATGGATTGTTTTTCTACTGTCAAATATCTAATAGGTAAACATGGTGCTTTTATGCTTGTTAAAAGTGACCAACTGTGAAAATACATTAAAATTGGCCAAAGTTTATATATACCTGTATATATATTTTTTGCTAGCTTCATAGCACTTTCTTTAAAGCATGACCCCTTCAATCTCTTACTAAATCACAAAAACACCACAAAAACACCACTACTCTTCACACCAACATGAAAAACAGGCATATGGCTGAGGGATAGGGTGAAATGGGATTCAAACCAAGTATATTACTGGAAAACTGGCCAAAAAAAACCCCATTTATTTTAGTTGCAAAGAAGTTCTGATTTCCTTACTTTCCAGCCATTCACAGCTGTAGCCCTGATGCTCATTAGGATTATTTACCCTACAACACAACAATGTGGTTCGCTGAGTCACTTGGTGATTTTCAGCCTCTTTTTGTGTAAACTAGTTTAAAATATTTTTTTGTGTGTCTTACCTTAGTTATCTGTTAATCTGATTGCAGTTTTTTCCTTTGAAAACCACCCAGACACTTTCACAAGATATCCAGGAAATTTTCTATGTAAAATCTGTATTTCAGAACTCCTCTATGGATGTAAACTCACCTGACACTTTACTCTTTGTCCTTTCTATTATTTTCTTTAAGGCTGGTTCACACAGCAAAAATTATTGAGTCGATATTTGCCCCGATTTCCCCTTCTGATAATCTTAACGACACCCTTGATTACCGTAATGGCTCTAAAGATAATCTCATCAGATATTCCTGTCGTGCGTGGCGAGTTAAGAGTGCGCTGGTCTCCTCGGAAGGTCGTCAGAACCACTCAGATCACAAATCGGGGAAATCCAACATATTGGATTGACTTGATCTGATGTCACAACACGTGGTTTCCCCCTGAGGAGCAGCCTGTGGGATGTGATGTGTAGCCTCACCAGAAAATGAGGCACAAAGTGAAGGGAAATCAAAACAGATGTTTGTATTCTTTGTTATACAGGGTATCTGCAGGTTCAAGGAAGCCAAATTTAAGACTTTTTAAGACCTGTTTTAAGGCTGCTTTGATCAAATTTAAGACCTTACATTCACGGAATGAGAAAGGGGATGTGACCACCTTACAAATAGTTCTGACTAAACCTTTATTGGAAGTGAAATTGCAAAAAAAAACCCCAAAACATCAAGATAATTGATCTGCATTATATCTTACGGAAGTGTATTGCATTCACCTGAAAATAATTTTAAAAAGCTAATTTTTACTGAATTAACAAGATAATAACAGCCTTAAGTGACCTAGACCCTTCTAGACCCTTGCAGTCTGGTGTACTGCTGAGTTTCAGATCTTCGTAACCCAGAAGTCATAGGGGCCCTAGAAATTTAAGACCCTTGGACATTGAATTTAAGGATTATTTATCATTTTTAATGATATTTAAGGCCTTTATTTTGGAAATGCAAATTTACAACCTTTTAAGGCTTTTTGAGGACCTGCGGATACCCTGGTTATACGTGGCAACAAAATTGCCGTCAGCACATTGTTGTTGAAAATAAAAAGAAAAGCTGTCGTGTTTGTTTGTTTGTTTCAAATTTTACTCTCCGAAAGTTATGCGAGATTTCACGTCTGACCTGGGAACGTTCGTGGGTGAAATTGGTTCACGTGTGCTCTATTAGTTTTGCAGTGTGGCCGCACACAACACACTGTAGGACCAGAACGGTCAACATCTGTGCGTTTTTATTGCCATGTGTGTGATCTCTTATGATTTGAAATGGGCAGATAATGTGTGTGAACCAGCCTTTAGACTCCTGGAACCGACAATCAAACTAACAATCTTCTCTTTCTTCCTAGATCTCCCAAGTCTGCACTTTGCTACAAACCACTTTTACTAATATCTTACACCATTCACTTAATACATTTGTCATCTGCAACTAAGGTCCAGGCTAGAAGTTTGTATCTCATATCCCATACTTTCTGACTTATTAGGATTCCAGACAAGTATTGCAAATATTTCAAACATGTTTAAAAAAATCCTGTGACACGAGCAAAATACCCATTTCATGGACATTTCAAGACATTTTGGGAACTTCCTCAGAATTGTTGTTCATACTTAGTCATCAACAATGGAAACCTAGTGAGAAACTGGCTGTAGTGAGGCTAGACATAGATGGTGTTGCATACTGTTGCACACCACGCACCGAATGCCTGTTCAGAACTAGAAATGGTGGATTATTGCCCATTTCCAGCTACAAAGTCCACAATTGGAGGCAATAAGAGCCACCTGTAGGAACTAACCAAAAACTTGTTTTTATTGTAGAAGTTCTGCAAAACAACATGATTACAGAAAATGAACTAAGAGAGAAAACGGATGGAGGTAGAGTGAAGAAATGAAAGCCGGCAGAAACATTGCTGTTTCTTAGCCAGAGCTCATTATAGAAGCTGTATTCTCTGCCCTCCCTTCCTTCAGCCGTCTCTCGCCGTGTCATTTCCTGTTTTCATCATCACCTTTCCCTGTCGTTTCTTTGCCGTCCTTCACCATTTGTTGACTAGAATATCTCTCAATTTTGCCCTGTTTCGTGCGTCTCCTTTGAAGGTTAACATAGCGCTGGTTCATGCTTGAAAAGTAAAGCTGCCCCCTAAGACCCGAGTCTGCTCCTCTAAGGCTAAATGACTAGAATGTTTGGCAGAAAAGAAAAACTTTAACACTTCTTTCTAATCTTCCTGTTCTTCTGTGGGTGTTGCTTTAAAGTTCTGTATCCTCGCCTAGGCTCACAAATCTGCTGGAAAAGAAAAAAAGGGAAAAAAAAAACTAATTTAAAGAAAAGTAGTGCAATCAAAAATGACCTTAGCAGAAGCACACAGAGGAAGAGATGAGAAATAGGCTCTTTTGGAATTTACTGGGTATGGAAAATTTTCTTTAGCCCACAGTAGACACGAAAACACAATTTTTTCTGGTTTGGTGGGAGTATAGCAGGGACATGAAAGCTGAGCAGCATACAAACCGTCTGAGCATTGTGTGCTTTTAAATTGTCATGGGGACAGAGGGCAGAGTGCGGCACAGGCTGTACGCACCCTCGCAGGACAAGAGGTCAACGCAAAGACGGCAAACAAAGAGCAACGGACCTGCTGGCTCTCATTATCTATCATGCATACTTCTATTTTACCTAAAAACATGGCTGTTTGTTGCACACGGTGCTAGGAAAGTTTGCATTCATCAGGGAATTTTCACTGTAGGTCTCCAATTTTAGAAGTTTTTACATTAAATGAACCACTTAGAACTTTAATCTGGTGGTAGTAGAACAATCTACATTATCACTGAACTAAACGCCAAATTTATTTACTTCTTCGTGATTTAAAAGACTTTTTTTTGGCTAACATCTGCTTTAGAAATGTGAGACAGAAGTACATTGTGGTGCTAAAGTGTTCTTAGGAAATGTGCCTGAAAAAGTTTCAGAGGAAGGCGACCAGGAAGCATCCTAATCATTTGCCTGAACCATCTCAACTGAGTACTTTTGGTGAGAAGGACCAGTGGCTCTATTCCAAGCTCCTCCAGAGCTCCTTAACAGCATGTTAAATTACCCCCTAGTAATTGTAACCAGCCACCAGAAAACCAGCAATAAGTTGATCAAGCAGAAACCCTGTACAAAAAAAAAAAAAAGTTTTCCTGAATTTTTTTTAGCTTTTTGATAAATATGCTAGTCGAAGACACAAACATTTTTTAAAGCAGCACTGAGCAGTTTTTAACACTTTACAGTAAGTTAGAGCATTAAAATTGATCTCAATGATTATTTAGTTAGAAACTTGACCAGTTTCATGTTTGACGGCACTCTGCACCCCTCTACTGGCCAGATACCGCACTAGACAGTTTTGAGTAGGGATGAGCGAGTACAGCATTATCTGTATCTGTTCAACCATCTAAATTATCTTTATCTGTACTCGGAGTGGGCGGTGCCTAAACCAGAAGCGGGTGGAGCTTGCCCCGGAAGTGGGTGTGGTTTACCCTGAAGTGGGCATGGCTTACATGGGTACATTATTTTAAGTCTGAAATTGATATGGATTGATCAGAATTAACTATATGTATTGTTTATTTGAAAACTATTTACAGAGCAGCCTCAGAATTGAGATTCAATGTTTTTGATCACAATATTAAAGGCTGGGTTTTTCAACCTTTTTGGAGCCAAGGTACACTTTATCATTGGAAAAAATCACCACAGGGCAATTTGCACAAACCCACCCAACACTCACCAGACCATTTGAAATCTGAGCTCATTGATGTTTGATAAAATTAGCAGGTTGAATTTGGTCCAATCAAACATTTTTAACACTAAAGCAAATGTATCTGTCAGGACTGCAGCTGTTTACTAAGGCTCACCCTGTTTTAATAGTTTTACTGTAAACTCTCATCTGTCCACCTGACAATAAAGGATTAGATTTAGTTTACAGGTGACCTGATTAAAGCATCAACTGTATTTTTACATCAACTTCAAACTGATTTTTTCACCTGTCAAAAAGTGATTGCAGCATCCAGTTTATCTGTAATGGATTAAATCTGCCTCAAAATGACTTTATTTCTCTACTGTTTATTTTACAGCATGCAGGACTCTTGTCATCATGTTTTAGTAAAACTACTTTTGGGGTATTTAGTATTTAATATGAGTCTCTGAAAACAACTGTAACCCTCTGATAAAGTCACTGACAGATACATGTGTTTTTAGTGTTGATGTTTGATTTGTTGAATTTTAAGCTGTCAGTTTATGCTGGGAAACACAGCTGTGACGCGCGCTCCTGTTCACTTTATTATAATGAGAGGCACGAGCCCCGCAGAGTTTACAGGACGGACGCGTGATCAGATAACGGGACCTTCGTCCCTCAGCCAAAGAGAGGAGGAGTGACTGGAGAAAAAAAAATCGAGTTAAGCTGACGGGTTTTTACACCGACCTTTTTTTTTTCCAAATGCTCATCACGCAGGATGAA
>SSNR01000057.1:841042-961149 GCA_006937965.1 Callopanchax toddi | reverse complement strand
AGCATCATCCGAGTGAAACACGTTATTATCTGTGCTCGGGCTGAAGAAAAATCCTGATTTGGTAACTGTCTGACTGTCCTCTGTTCGCGCTCTCTGCCCGGCAATCACACAGAGCGCCTAAGGAGACGTGCACCTGGACCAGGTGTAGTGTGTGCCGCGCGTACAGTGGGGCAAAAAAGTATTTGGTCAGCCACCGATTGTGCAAGTTCTCCCACTTAAAATGATGGCAGAGGTCAGTAATTTTCATCATAGGTACACTTCAACTGTGAGAGACAGAATGTGAAAAAAAATCCATGAATTCACATGGTAGGATTTTTAAAGAATTTATTTGTAAATTAGGGTGGAAAATAAGTATTTGGTCACTTCAAACAAGGAAAATCTCTGGCTCTCACAGACCTGTAACGTCTTCTTTAAGAAGCTTTTCTGTCCTCCACTCGTTACCTGTATTAATGGCACCTGTTTGAACTCATTATCTGTATAAAAGACACCTGTCCACAGCCTCAAACAGTCAGACTCCAAACTCCACTATGGCCAAGACCAAAGAGCTTTCGAAGGACACCAGGAAAAGAATTGTAGACCTGCACCAGACTGGGAAGAGTGAATCTACAATAGGCAAGCAGCTTGGTGTGAAAAAATCAACTGTGGGAGCAATTATCAGAAAATGGAAGACATACAAGACCACTGATAATCTCTCTTGATCTGGGGCTCCACGCAAGATCTCATCCCGTGGGGTCAAAATGATCATGAGAACGGTGAGCAAAAATCCCAGAACCACACGGGGGGACCTGGTGAATGACCTGCAGAGAGCTGGGACCAAAGTAACAAAGGTCACCATCAGTAACACACTACAACGGCAGGGAATCAAATCCTGCAGTGCCAGACGTGTTCCGCTGCTGAAGCCAGTGCATGTCCAGGCCCGTCTGAAGTTTGCCAGAGAGCACATGGATGATACAGCAGAGGACTGGGAGAACGTCATGTGGTCAGATGAAACCAAAGTAGAACTTTTTGGTCTAAACTCAACTCGTCGTGTTTGGAGGAAGAAGAATACTGAGTTGCATCCCAAGAACACCATACCTACTGTGAAGCATGGGGGGGGGGAAACATCATGCTTTGGGGCTGTTTTTCTGCTAAGGGGACAGGACGACTGATCCGTGTTAAGGAAAGAATGAATGGGGCCATGTATCGTGAGATTTTGAGCCAAAACCTCCTTCCATCAGTGAGAGCTTTGAAGATGAGACGTGGCTGGGTCTTCCAACATGACAATGATCCCAAACACACTGCCCGGGCAACAAAGGAGTGGCTCCGTAAGAAGCATTTGAAAGTCCTGGAGTGGCCTAGCCAGTCTCCAGACCTCAACCCCATAGAAAATCTGTGGAGGGAGTTGAAAGTCCGTGTTGCTCGGCGACAGCCCCAAAACATCACTGCTCTCGAGAAGATCTGCATGGAGGAATGGGCCAAAATACCAGCTACTGTGTGTGCAAACCTGGTAAAGACCTACAGTAATCGTTTGACCTCTGTTATTGCCAACAAAGGTTATGTTACAAAGTATTGAGTTGAATTTTTGTTATTGACCAAATACTTATTTTCCACCCTAATTTACAAATAAATTCTTTAAAAATCCTACCATGTGAATTCATGGATTTTTTTTCACATTCTGTCTCTCACAGTTGAAGTGTACCTATGATGAAAATTACTGACCTCTGCCATCATTTTAAGTGGGAGAACTTGCACAATCGGTGGCTGACCAAATACTTTTTTGCCCCACTGTACGCGCGGCACACACTACACCTGGTCCAGGTGCACGTCTCCTTAGGCGCTCTGTGTGATTGCCGGGCAGAGAGCGCGAACAGAGGACAGTCAGACAGTTACCAAATCAGGATTTTTCTTCAGCCCGAGCACAGATAATAACGTGTTTCACTCGGATGATGCTGGTATTCGGAAAATATGCATTATCCGTACCGATATTCGTCTGAAACGGATATCCGGCTCATCCCTAGTTTTGAGCCTCGACCCGAGCCTCCAGGATGATGTCACCTTCTGCTTTACGGTAATAGTAACCGGTCTAGCAACGCTAGAGGGAGGACTCCTGCCGAGGAGGGATTGTTTCAGCTACCATTTCAAGGTTTAACCAGTCAGATTATTAACCACATGGTGAAATATAGTAGAAAATTATGTTCTGAAAGATTTCCTCAACACTACCTCACAAATAAATATATAAATAATTCAGCCCGAACCTGACGAGACCTGAATGCCTCCGCGAGCTGACTCGAGCACGGTGAAACCGGAAGGCAAAAACAAACCAGAGAGAGGAGGATGATTATGAAGAGGACAGGTCAATGCCCCCACGGCCAATGGTGTGGCGACGGAGGACCGCTGCCGTGTTGTTCCTATACCCCGGACAGGACAACGGAGGCTCCCCGCTCTCCACACACTCCCCTCTGGCTCAGTGACTCCCAGCTGCGGCTTGGCTGACACGCAGACCCGAGTGGCGGCGTCATCCCGCACCTACGCCTGGGTTAATCTCTCCTACACCGACCTGATAATCAAAGCCTTCCTCTACAACACCTCACAGGTAAATAAATCCGTGCAATCAACGACGCCCGATCCGCATGAAACTCCGACACCGGACCATCCTACACCCATGAGCTAGCTGCTATCCTAGCCGCGATGTTTTGCGCCAGGCGCCAGCCAAACAAGACCAAAAGGGACCCGGGGGTTTTGCTCACCAGCAGACCCTAAAGTCTCGTCAGGTTCGCGCTGAATTACATGGTTTGTTTTATTCTGCTCACACACACCTGTATGCTCGGACAGCTGAGAGAGAGGCAGATAGAGAACGATAGACTGTTTATGAACTTGTAATATTTATACATTCAAAAGAAATGTAAAAACAACAACTTGTCTGACAGATTATTAGCTAAAAAGCTCCAGTTCAGGTGTGAGATGATTTACGACAGTAAAAGTGAAACTTTCAACCATAGCCTCCTACTGCCCCCTACTGGTTAAAAGTCGCTCAGTATTGCTTTAATGTTTTAAAACTGTACATTGTATTTGAATTTGGGCTGTTTCGGAGGAAAATTCCCGTGAGATCTGCTTCCTAGTTTCGGAGAGGGTTGAACCCAGCTCATTACCATATCAGTTTGTTTAGCTACTGAGGCCTTTTTCTTATTTTGGTGGACTGATTAGCATCACTTTCAGGTGTAACACACTGTGCTGGCCAGGTAGTCTTTAATCTTTAAATTTAGATGGAAGAGAGTGCACAAGAACTAAATTGCAGCAGTTAAAATGCGTTTTGGAAGCACATATGTCTTCTAGGGCTAAACTGTCCCTTCTGATTTTGAGTCCAAAGTATATACAGAAGCAATTTCTGAGATATCCACAACCTATAAACCCAGAACCTCCTACATAATTCAAGGCAATAAACAAAAGGCATTGCTGCTTCTCGTGGAGTTTCAACCTTTTAAGTCTTGATATAGAAGTGGATGATTTAGGGAGTTATGTCGAAGTGACCTCCAAAAAATGACAAACACAAAATTGACTGCCAAGGAATGTTTTAACTGATTGTATATGTGTAAGCAACTTTTGTGTTACATAAGAGATACGCAATCTTTGTTATAAAAATGGTTCGGTCCGAGCATATCTTTGGATTTTGCTTAACGACTATCCAAAGTCTCGTCTGTGTGACGTTGAATGAATCCAAAGAGCTGTCAACTTTCGAGTCTTTATTCTTTTTTAATGTATTGAATAACCATGAGGTATTAAGTTACTACACAACCATAACACAACAACTCTTTGGAGTCTCCTTTTCACAACCTTTGAGAGAGATGGGTTTCCAGAATGGTGAGAATTTATTCCTCACAAGACCAGTTTGTTTTAAATTTCCATCTGTTGCACGTTGCTGTAAAGCTGGGGTGGGAAACCTCCGACAAATGAATAAAATTAATAAACTCAGATGAAAAAATCATCAAAAACCAGTGGCGTTTCTCTGATCAAATCAACAGTAATTCATAAATCCGAGCCAGGACCGGAACCAGTGAACACAACGTGAGGTCATGCGTCAGCAAGGAGACCGATGGGTGTCCATCATGATGCCTGTGGAGACGAAAGAATCCAGAGAGCTGCCTTTTTTCAGGAAAATTAGACAAGTGAGCATTTTTTCATCCAAGTAAATAGCAAACCCACGTGTTTAGTCAGTGACGAGGCCCTGGTCGTGATGGGAGTCTGATTTGGAGAAATGCTACCGGAGTTCATAATAAACCGGAGGATTTAAAAGATGTAGACTGATAAAGTTATAGCACTTCGTCTGGGGTTGGATGAGTAATCATTTTACCAGACTAGAGGCCAAACTAAAAATATAGGTCAATTAAAATCGTTCCACTCATAAAACCTGACCAAATCCAACAGCATTACTGAAGATAGTGACTCCCCGATCCTCATTAACTCACATTTTTTAAGACCAAGACACCAGAAAACAATCAGCAAATAAAATAAAAATTTTTAAATTGACAAAATACCCTTTTTATTTCTCATATTTATAAAAATTTCCTGATCCCTTTCTACTTAAAACACTTTTCTTTTAAATTTGACAATTGTTTGATTTGTTGTGCAGCTGAAAGTAAATTAAATCACAATAGAATCATTTTTTCTGCATATTTCATTCCTAAAAATCCAATTTTTGTGACTGTGAACTATAAGCTTTGTGATTTTAGCCTTGTGTCTTAAAAAGATTGGACACCTCTGGTTTACACACCGACTGTGGCCCTCGGAGAACTTTATTTAAAAAATACAGCCCCCGAGCAAGAAAAGGTTCCCCACCCCTGTTGTAAAGCTTATAGGAACCACGCTTTCAGAATATGTAAATCACTCAAAATGCCCCTCAAGAGACTTGTTCTTGTTTTTCCATCACTGGTCACAATTAATATAGTCAGTCACAACTACAAGCTGTTTCTTACTTCACACACATCACTCCATGAAAAATGATTCAGCTAAATTAAGCCATCATAACACCGCTTACTTAACACATTTATCCTAACGAAGGCTAATTTTAGTTGTGATTTATGGATTGGTGCCTTGTTCATGCTTTTGCTTAAAAATGACCATGCACTCAAGGTCAGGATGAAAACTTGAAACTATAAAAGTTTACTTGTCACAAGTTCTGCAGCTAAAACTACCAACAACAGAAATTCTGGGAACGCACGTTTGTCTCTGCTAATTTCACGAGTTGGGGATACACATCTGTGTTCCTTTCTTTTAACTCGTCTAGTGGATTAGTGTAGACTGGAGGGCTTGTGTTCTTGCAGCAAAGGCGTAGCTCATCTATGGTTGCAATTTTTTCTTTGTTATCTTCAAAATAAAAGTACACAATAGCAAAAGTGCTAAATTATTTCTCTTGTCAGATGTTGAAAAGCTTACTCATCCATTAAGGGTTGTGGGGAGTTGGTACCTATCACTAGCAGTCACCAGGCACAAGGCAAAAGACACCCTGGACATGTCTCCAGTCCATCACTGGGCCACATGTATAAACATATGAAGCTTTGGTCCCATGGAAAGTATCAGCACCGCATCACGCCCGAGTCATGATTTTAAATCATTGTAGTTAATAAGAGTGGTCCCACGATGGACGCCACGTCACATTCCAGAGGCACCGGTCCATGCCATGGCGATGAAGATATGCTGCAGTTACATTTTGGCACTCGGTTGTGGCTGAGACATGTGCTAAAATATTGTAGAGTTCTAAATAACACAAACATTACGATAATTTGCTTTGCTAGTACGCCAGAACGAAAACTACTGCCAAACCTGGATGAGCAGAGTTTCGGAGATTGCTTTTTTCATTCATTCAAAAATTTAAAGAGAGTCACATTGAATACAACCACGTACAATTTTCCGTTCTTATCCCTAATATCTACAGACCGACAGAGAAAATTCAAGTGAGTCCGGTGAAAATGCACAGTGCAAAACAAACAAACAGATCATGGCTGGAACCCATTTCATACAGAGTGCTGAACACTGTTCTATGTACACTTTCAGCTTTAGGCTTGAATAACCAGCACTAAAGCCACTGGGAAGAAGTTACTGGTAATTGCAGATACAAACATTTATGACCAGAAAAAATAGAATCGACTGCACGTTTTACCCAAGCAAAACTAATAAAGCTTAATTCCAAGCAAAGCAATGGGGGGAATCTGCAGTTTTGTGTCTAAATGGTTGATCTTGATTCTAATAATAAGTGATGCGTTACCTCAATGCAACCATTATGGTAAAAACTAGAAAAAGGTCAGATTTTCCTTTCAGGCCTCATCTTGTACATTTAATGTAACAACATTTTTTTGATTTGTTCAAACAAATAATACTGCCATTTACTAAAAAATGGTATTAAATATTAAAATATAAGTTACTGTTGTGTTTAGACATTTATAAAAGCCAAAAACTCCCCAATAAAACATAAACAACATTCTGTACAGTGAAGCAAAAATAAAGATAAGTCAGTTTTGTTGGTTTTTTTGTTTCAAATCAAACACAAAAAGTTGAAAACATCCAGCAAACACCCTTGTGAGTTTTCTGCAGTCATCAATCATGTTTGCTGTGAAGTTTCTCTCTTGTTCATGGTGCACTGAGAGTGGAAGCTGTAGGGTAATGTGTCACCAAAGTTTTACTGCTAATCCTGAGGCAAAGAAAAGAAGGGGGGGAAAAAAAGGAGAAAAACCTCTTTTTTTCAGTTGCAGACAATCATTTCCCGGCCGGAAACAGAACAGGTGGCAGATGGCTCCCGGGGGACTCGGTGACAACGAGGAAAACAAATGTTCAGCCAACTTGAGCGATAGAGACCGACTGGCAAATAAATATGCTCGGGCTTAATTTTCCATGATCAATGAATGGTTTGGGGGGGGGGTAGAAATCAACGTGCGAGGGAGTAAAACGCCTAGTGCAATGAACAACCCATTTGAAAGTGTAATTGTTGTAGCCACCAACTACGCCCTCCCCAATCCATTCCCCCCTACTGATACTGCAAAATCCCATGAGAGACAGTTGTGTTCGGGGCCGTGTTTACTCTATGAGGAATACTTCCCAAGTCTAGCGACATCAGTGCTGCACAGGCTCATTTGCAAAACATATGAGACAGGCAACCTGTTCCCTTCTTTTGGCAGTCTGTCCACAAGTTGTAAACACTCGGTAAAATATGCAGTGATTATAGGAGCGGTAGAACTCAAGTTTTTTTCTAAATATGTAATGCAGATTGGGCTCTTTTGTTTCTCATCAAGGGCATGCTTGATGTTACTTAGCATTCTCCTTGGTGACTTGTTAATCCGTCCTTTTATTTCCACTCTAAAGCATATGTTGGGAAAATCAAAAAAAGTCCAAATTACTCTGGCTAAACTTTGATTAAAAAAAGTTAAATCAACGTGTGGTGGCGCTGACTCTGAACACTGCCAATAATGACATTCAATTCTCCAGAAAGTAAACTATTGCTTGATTTAAAGCAAGAAAATTTTGACCTAGTGTTTGTTCAGCTAATTTAAAACTTTTGTTTTGAAAATGCCTCCAAATGGGTGATTATGATGGGATGGTTACTTGTTTTGTTGATCCAGTTTGCTACAGATTGTGTTTATTCAGATTTTTGACAAACTTAGTTCAGTTTTTTTTTTTTGGATTGCCATAAGTAGATGATAAAATAGCCCATATCTGTACGGTCCTTTTCCAAGTCAAGGATTCCAAAGTACTTTACACTACAGTCAGTTACCAATTCATACACACACTCACTCACTGAAGACAGCTATACTGTAGAGGCTGAGCTCCCGTACACCAGGTGCCACTGGACCATCTGACCACCAACAGCATACATGTACATGGTGGAGGAAGTGTTTGACCCATGGACACAATGATGAAGTGACAGCAGGAGCTGGGATCGAACTGACAACCCTTCAGTTGCCAGACAACTTGCCCGGTTTACAGTCTGCCACCATTTGTCATAGTTTAAGTTCTTTAGGAGTCATGTTCATGAGTGAGGGTATTATTAAAGCCAATTTGACTTATATAGCAGTTTCTAACATCGCGAAAATCAATTAGTAGAAGTAGGGCTTTTTAAAATTTGAGATATTTGAAATGTCCAAGGCTTTGAATGTGGAGAGGTAAGTTGTTCCAGACTTTAGAGGCAGCAACCACAAAGATATAATCATCTCTGCTCTTTACCCAGAGCTGGTTCTGTCTGGACCATGCAGCAAATCCAGGTCCCAGCAATCAGTCCAGGGATAGGGGGCATGTCCGCGGAGATACACAAGCGCTATTGAGCGGCTAAAGGGAGTTAATCATGTGAAGTCCGGAACTTGGTCCAGGGGATAGCGGCAGCCACTTGGCATTGCCCGCACATCTCCATGGACTTGACCCCTCCCCTTGGAAGGAGCACCAGGACATGTTTGCAGATCTAGACCTTTGGCAGAATTAAGAGATTGACTACCCCCTGCTATAGAGAAAACCCATTTCAGCCATTTGTGTCCGGGATCTTTCCCTTTTGCTCGCAACCTAAATCTCATGACCACAGGTGAGGGCTGGAACCCAGAATGACCAGTAAATCAGGAGATTTGCCTTTTGGCTCAGGTCCTTTTTCACCACAACAGAACTCTTATTACTGAAGGCGAAGCCCTGACCCACCAATCCATCTCTCGCTCGATTCTGCCTTCACTCGTAAATAAGACGAGACATTTTAACTCCACATGAGACAGAGACCCATTCTACCTTTTTATGTTTAAAAACCAAAGTCCATTCAAGCTACTAAACATTACAAAGTTGACACATTCATTTTTCCCCATAATGTACATCGTCAAACTTCCACGTGAGTCATCAAATGTTGGTAAAATATCACAATCATTAAACGGCCAATATATGACCACAAGCATCTGTAAAGTAAAAGAAGAAACAACAGCAATTATCCTACAGCAGTGCATTTCAGTGACTTAAACACGACAAGTCATCATTCAAACTGCAGGGCATTAGAAGGTGACACCGGCAGGAAACATCGATGAAATTCTTAAGAGAAGAGAAGCAAATTGGATATTTGATTTCCAACCGCTTCCCCCACAGGTTGGAGATCAATGGGAATGAATGTGATGCTCAAAGAGCCCCGAGACTTTTTAAACCTTATCACTGAGCAGTCGGTACAAACAGCTCCAAAGATTGCATAACTGAATGATTTATGAAAGCTGGAACGTTGGTTTGTCATTTCTCAGAAGTGCTATTTCAGTAAATAAAGTTGTTAACTGACATAATAATGAGTCCTGGCTATGTTTTTTTCCTCCTTTTTATTATTTGTCTTCATATATATGGATATATAGGATGTGTGGGTTCGGTTAAAGTGCCAATGTGTTGTAAGCAATTAGTAAAGGAACCCACAGGACTGTTCCAATTATCTCAGGTCCAGAGGGGCCAAAACATGATCGTGATCAAAAAACTGTGATGCAAGAGGGTTTTACATCGGGGGTTTTCAGGGCATTATGCTTCACTGGCATGAAAACAGATATTTCACAAACTTTATTAGATTGTTGTAACTGATTCAGTTAGCGCAAAGTCTGCTGGTAAAATTTAGAGAAGCTTTTAGCTGCAGTTTTATGACCAAAAATTGTAAAATGGCTCTTCTTCTAAAAGTCAGTTACTGTGGTCATCTTTAAACAGATCATGTCAATCAGCGACTATAATGTCAGTGAGTTATTTGTTTATTTGTGCACCTAAAAGCGAGAAAGCAAGTTTTTTCATTTTGCTCTTTAGTTGTATTAACGGCATAAAATTGCATTTATTGGTATTCAGATAATGGGGTTGTTTTTTCCTAATAAGGGCATTAACGTTTTGCAGGCCAAGTACATGGATGCACTTCTCTACCTTATGATAACCGTTGAAAAACTTCAACACAATAGTGGAGTGGTTGTCTATTATTTTTGTCAGACTAGTGACAGCTAATGACAGCTTATTAGTATTTTTCTATACCGTAGTTTTCTGTCTTTGCTTTGTTTGTAGTGTAGCCTTCTTACTTATAGACTTTTTTGTTTCGTAGTTACTTTTAGCAACCTTTAGCTTTTTGAAAGCCTCCCTTAGTTTAATCTTTAGCTTAGCATAAGCCCATTTATTTTCATAACCTCATAGATTTTCAAGAGCATTTTTAGTTAGGCCTTTTGTTTTGTTTACTCAGTGTTTTTTCCCGTTTTGGGTAATTTTTTTGTTAAGGGGTGTTTTTATTTGTTTTACGCAGCACCTCCTTCTGCCCGTGAGATAATAAAACTTATTTTACCAAACAAGTACTTTGTTTGTTTGGCCTTTTTGTGTTAGTCCCCTTCTTTATCTCCTAAGCCCCTGTTGGGGATGTAACAAACAATACTATTGGCCAATTGAAGCTTTGTCAAGCAGTAAGACAAAAATAGAATAGTTGTAGCTGTATAATAGTAGCCTGGCAAGCCATCCTGTATGTGTGAATATATAGTCTGGCCACTACCAATTGAAATGACTCATTCATGATCAACACTTGTCTTTCAAACTGTCTTCACATGCTATTGGAAGTGGTATGCAGCATATTTTAGAGGTTTCTCTGCCTCAACGCACCTGATTTCAATCAGTGGCTGTTTCAGCAGAGCTTGATTACCTGCAGAACAAGTGATTCAACCATTGATTCAGGTGTTTTGGAGCAAGGAAGGAACTAAAAGATGTTAGATACCAGCTCTTTGAGGACTGACTTTGGACAACCCTGCACTAGGACCAATCAAAGCAACGACTAACATGATGTAATCATAGCATTGGAAAAGAAGAGGGTTGTAGTCATGGTGCTTAACAAGACAAATGATCGTTTTTGTATGAAAAACATGAACATTTCTGCTGTACTTGCGAATTGTAAATCATCCAAAGTTGATAACAAATCCATTTCAAACAAATGCCGTTCCTGAGCTGCCACCATGTTGCTTAATTTCAAAGTCATGGCTCCTCCATCATCGGCTAATCCCACCCACCAAACTGTTAGTGCTGTGATTGGTCCGGTTCCAGACTGGCCGGGCTGTGGAGGGTCCAATGGGGCGTGACTAGACCAAAGTTTGCAGAGCAAAACTGACAGTCTAGCTTACAGATCTAGTAAAATTCATAGTTCATATTTGATATTATAGTTTACTTTTAAAAAAAGTACTTAAGGTGTCATTTTAAAGAATGTCAAAAACCAATAAGGGGCAAATTCCCAACAACATTGAATGAAGTCAGTTAAATTTTGAGTTAAATTTTATTATAATTACAGGTTCAAGTAGAGGTTACCATTAAATGATATCTATTTTTGTGCTGGTATCATTTCGAATCTCATCACCTGCTGAGCAGCAGCAGAAACAGGAGGAACATTCTTGTTTATATTGTTCAAAGCCTTCTCCTAAGCAGACTCTCAAGCCCATTTGGCTGACCTCTTAAGTCATTGTCAATTAAGTCAGTACTGATGCTTGCTTTGGCTTAGAGCGTGAGAGTGAGTGCACTTTTGGTCCACTCAAGGGTAGACTCATTACATGAATGCAGAATGACACAACATGGGGCTAAAAAGGGAGAGGAGAGCGACTGCAGTGCCTCGAATTTGCTCAAGACTTTGCACGTTTGATCTCACAAGGAAGTCTGGGAGGGAAAAATTGCGTCATCCATGTTCCACTGCTGTCCTGCTCCTGTCCATGTTCGGGACTTTTCTGCAGTGGCATGTGGAATCCATGATAAATCCCTGATGTGACAGCATTGCTGTGCAAAGCTAACTTCGCTGCTTCTTTTCTGAGCACCGGGAGAGGAAATGTGACAGATGTATCACATTTGCATGAAATATTGCTGGTGTGCAGCTGAGACACCCATGTGTCAAATGCACCGTACCACCCACCACTTTATATGTGGAGGGCAAGTAAAGGTAGGATTCCTGCTGAAAACATACAGTCATTAAGAGAAAGTGTTACTCAAATAGTTCTAGTTATTATTCATAATGATGTCATGTTTTTTTTCAGTTCTGCATTACTGTTGAACAGGGTAGAAAAAAGCTGCTCTCTAAGACTGTATGTCCAAAGCAAAAAGACAAGTAGACCTGGTCATTCCTAAAAGTAACTGGCCCTCTATTCCAATGTCATGCCATGAAGCTCCTCTATATTGCACGAGTGATATGCATTCACTGGCAAAGGGTAAGAACAATAACCTCAGGACCAGACACTCTACTCAATAACAAGCTGGGATCTGGTCAGTAGTGGTGCATGGGTTGTCTTTTATCCCATGGGTTACCCGTTGATCGGGTTGGGTTGGGATGGGTGGGGTCAATAAGTTTTTACTTCAGTGCAGGGTGGTTTAGGGTGTGTTCACCAAATTGAGGTTTGCATTAACGGAAAATGTGTGTGTCTGTGTATGCACGCGTGGTAGGACCACGCTGTTATGTAGAGTGAAGATGACATAGCAAGCCACTGCAGCTGTAATGATAGGTTGAGAGATAGCCTTTTCTCGCTCCTGGGGCCTTATTTATAAAGCTTGCTCACGCAAAAAACGGGTCTTAAAATTGCTTAAGTCACTATCTCCACAAACTTTGGGATTTCTTAAAGAAAACATTACAGAAAAATGTGGTCACTTTATGCAAACTTTGAACCTTGCATAAGTACAATTTGTAGATGATCAGATTAAATAAAAGTGCATTCAGCCAATATTATAACGTGTTTCCAATGAGGCAGGGGTGATGCAGGTTATAAAAATAGACACAATGATGTGGGGCAGAAGTTTTCAAATTTGCTGGACCCGTAGTTGAAAAACCCTAACCCGCGCATCACTACTGGTCAGCATCAGACTAATGAAAGGCCTCATGATTACTAAAAAAATTGACTGATTCTATACAAAGTACATTACAACATGTATGAAATAAGATATCATTTTGGATATAGGAAGATGCAATTTTATATGTTTAGGTGTTTTAGGAAAGCCAAACATTTTGTATAAAAGAAAGTACTCTAAAGTCTAGTTAGAACAGCCATTAGGCCTATTGCTGGGTTTCACATGACCATTGACGTCACCAAATGCAGATCGGAGTCAGGAAGTAACCGCCGATGCACACAACCCTATTGTCTCTGTTGACTCGGCTTCTAAATGCCCTAATTCTGTGCGGTCTACGGTTGTTGCCACCGCTCTAATAGGGAGAAAGACAAACATTTTTTTCGTGTCCCAAAAGTCGTGTGCCACAAAGGACCTAATTTAAAAAAACTGACTGAAAGAAGACGGCAGAAGTGGATCAGTAACCTCCGGCGCAGAAACAAACAATGCTAGAGTTTGCAGCAATTACTTTCTAACAGGTAAGGGTTTACTAAATGTTATTTTTTAGTAGTTTAGTGAACATTTACTTAGAAACACATCTATAAAAATGGCAGGTAAACAAGTTTGATATTGCTTTTATGGGTCCTAACTTAATTGTACCGCAAATAGCTTTAACTATGTGGGTCATAACCTAAATGAAGATGTACTTTTTCACGATATCGCGTCTGTTCCAGCCCATTTAAAGCCTTAGTATAGTCGCTTTAATCCATCACGCTGTATTGTGTTGTGGCGCAAAACACTTACTGCCCCCTATTTGAGTTTCACGCAACTTCCAAGTCACGTGAGTGAAACCCAGCAATATCTTTATATTTAATGGCCACAATGACAGCTTAAAACAAACAGGTTACACGACTGCTTCTTGTTTTCGTATATTCAGGGGTGTACATAATGTTTTCATTAAGGTGCCTAAGGAAAAATTAGAAGTTGTACTGGAATTTTATTGATATACACTTTTGATGCCCCTCAGATTATGCCATGGATTTTAAAAAGTACTGTAAAAACTTTAATTTTGCCAATGAAGCAAACTTTTATCATTTTGTTTGCATCTACTATATAAACGTATAAAAGCCAAGAAGAAGAAATGGTCAACTGAGCTGAGGTAAGTCATGGACCACTAAGCAATTCCCATTACTGTCACTCACACGCGGATGGCATACCTCTTTTCCACTACACTGGTGCTGGTGCTCGGTCGGTTTTGAACTAGGAGCCGCCGTGAACCGGCCCACATTTCCACTCTTCAGGAGCTCAGCGGGAGCCACGTGATAATACGCCACAGGTTACAGGAGCACTTTTTACAGTTTATTATAGGGTGACCAGACGTCCCGTTTTACCCGGGACAGTCCCGATTTTGAGTCACGTGTCCCCGAGGATTTTTACAAACCCATTATATTGTCCCGTTTTTACCCAGCCTGTGTCCCGGTCGTCCTGATTCTAAACCAAAGTAATGGCTTACAGTGCAATTTTCTTATTAAAATATCAATATTTTAAGGTAAGTTAAGGTAAAAAGAAGTTTTATCAATGAAGGAAAACAGTATAAAAGGAGAGAAACACAGCCGGTCAGCAGAGTAAAGGCAGGCAGCGAGTTGACCCCTCCCTTCCGTGAGTCGGAGAACATAAACACAGTGTGTGGAGCGATTTTAGCGCCAAAAAACAACTTCAGCTGGATTTCCAACTTCTGCTGGATTTCAGACGATGTCCAGATTGCAAGAAGTGCTTTGATTTCCTTGTTCCACATTACCGAGCCTTGGGTGTCCGCCTCTTTTTTCTTCTTCTTCGTAGGATTACTCCGCCCGCCACTTGTCACGTCACGGGTTCTCGTGCCTGGACCAGCAGCGTTTAGGAGCCGGTTCGGAACCCGTTTTTTCAGCACCGGCCCCAGTTTTCTTCAGTGGAAAAGCGCGGAATCGGTTCCGAACTCGGGAACCGGCACGGGAACAAGGGCAGTGGAAAAGGGGTATCAGTAAGCTACAATGTAGCCACAGAAGTGAAGCATCCACACACTGACACCATCAGACCATCCTATCACCACCAGAAAGTTGGGTGTTTAAACCAACAACCCTCAGTTGCAAGACAAACACTCTACCTACTGAGCTACTACCACCCCAATGATAGGAGAAAACTAGTGACACTTGATTGCATCAGTTAATTTAGAGTTATACGAGGACATCTGAACTATTGTCAGAGACAAACTTGCAGAAGTTTGAACCGAAACCAAGAGATATTTTTTACATTAAATAACTGGTGTGGAATGACCAAGGTTTCCTGCCCCTATTCTTCTCTTTTGTACTTTCTTCAACCTCATAATGGTTCGCATCCATCTAGCATTTATACTCTAGTTTCAGTTCAAGGTGTTAAACTCACTGTGTATCTTTTATTGTATTTCTCCATAGGAATGAAACCTCCTTTCCTGTCGCTTAGCTGGAGCGCTTCCTAAAGACTTGATTGTGGAAGGTAATTTCTTTAGTAACTCATTTAACCCCAACCAAGACACATTAATTAAACATCTCCCCAAACACAACAGAATCACTTAACAGCTGAATCTGAATTAATCATGTTTAATAGACAATTACTCATTTATTCAGTTTTGCTACCGAGCAATCACAGGCTAATGGGCAACAGCAGACAACTGCATTCATTCAATTGCTGTGAAATCTTGAACTATTCTTTATTAGAGGTTTAATCTTTGGCATATATAGAGTTAACAGGGTTTTACAAAGACTTTAATTTCCATTTCTTTTTTGTTGTTGTTCAAAGGATTGTACCCTAAAATGTGCATTTTCTCTTAAGCAACTATAACATTTTGGTTGAAACTTATTATTTTTGGAGCAATACTCTGAGCTGAAGTTTATCATCTAGAGTATTGAATCTCCAAATGATAAATTTTGCATTTTGAAAGAAATGTTTCATCTTCATCTGTCAAATCTTGGACCAATTGAAATGGCTTTTTCGCTATCTTGTTTACTCCAATCACATTTGTTTACTCCACCCTTTTTTTGTCCATTTGCTTCATGCTTTAGCTTCTCTGCTCTTAGTCCCCAAGTGTCCAAAACAAAGCAGGATTTGGAAAAGTTCTCATTTCTGTAATTTACAAATGTATGCAGAGACTGCAGCTTCAGATGCATCTTAAGCTAGCTAGTGATTGGATTTATTACTTGGCTGGATGGAAACCAGCATTTATCCATCTGGTTTGATGGTTTATTTTAAAAAGTCTGAATTATTAGGCACATATGTACGAGTGCAAACTAAAACATTACATAGATTTGAAAACAAATTGTAAGGAATGTATAAAAAGACAGAGTGGTAAACTTAAAGTTATGCAGTCATTAAGGGAGATAGGTCTTTGACTTTTTATCCATTGATGTGAGAAAGAAATAGTTTAAATTGAATTTATAAGACTATCACAAAAAAACGCATGTTGTTTTGGTCTTGATTCCAAATAAATTAAAACATTTTGATAAAAATTTTAAAAGCCAAGAAAAACTGAGCATCCTTTGCAACATCTCCAATCAAGTGTCATGAACTGGTGGTGCGAGCAAGCAAACAGTCAATAAGGAAAGTAATTATGCTTTCATTTAAAGAAAACCAAAAGCTATAGACACCAATAACCCCAAACAAAACCAGTAAACAACCGAGAACAATGACAAGGATGTGAAAAACAAACAAAAACATGAAGCTAAAGGAAGATTGGTGGTTGGATGCTAAGTAACAAGTAATTAACTGTGAGGTAGGACCAAAAAGCTAAACTAATTCATTCAAATTAGAGAACAAGCTAAAACACAATAATGTGAAACACAAAACAAGAGCAACAACCCAATATGAGATGGTCTGGACCAAAAGAAAAAAAAAAAATCATAAAATTGACAAAAAGTTAACCCATATAGATTTTCCTTTACTATAACATGATCGGGAACACCATATTGCTAACGAGCACCACATCATCTTTTATTCCTGCCTCCCAGTAGTGAGGCTCCATTCTTTCATATTGTCCAAAAACCAAAAAGGCACTGGAATTTGATATTTTCAAGCAGCTACGTATCAGTGAAATATAAAATGTCATTATATTTTTCATCACCTTGTCAATTTTATTGGTCAAGAGATGACGTGGATTCAAGGCACTTCATGGGTTTTGTAAAGCTTGATTAGCCACTCTGACAAAGTGGCCCATTACAAAAAACTTTTTGGGGCTTTTATAGAACGTCTATAAAAATCTAGTGATTGCCAAGTGAAATTCTTTAAAGGCGCTGTCTGGAAAATTTGAGGAAGAGAAAAAAATTTTAATCCAACGTACCAAGGCCCCTCCCTTAACATCCCTTCTCCCCCTTCTTGCTCCCTTTACAATTATGCATGTGCAGCACTCTGAGCTCTAATGCATTTTTGCCAAGTTTAGTCACCGAACTGTTCTTTGTTTTTCCTTCTGGTGTTGACGTAGCCCTTGGTAGTGGGGGAATGGCTAACTTTATTGCAGAAGTTAGCTTCAACTTGTCTCTTCCGGTATGGCGACTGTAAACAGGAAGACATAGGGCGTCCTGTGCCCCACTCTATTTTTACAGCACTGAAAAAAGTAAACATTGGTCTAACCTAAAAAAACAGGGGTCTAACGTAAAAAAATTGATGTAATCGGTCACAAGTAATTTAATTAGGTTTATCCAAGTTAATCTTTTTAGTTTACTTTGAACAAACTTAATAAATTAACTTTGAAAGAACGTGAATAAATTACATGTGACCGATTACATCAATTTTTTTACGTTAGACCCTCATTTTCTTTTTTCAGTGAGGTTTGCGTGATGCACATGCATGTTGATTGACAGTCGACAGTGCAGAAACTCAATTTATATTGGCTTAAAAATTTGGTGGTCATTGTGAATTCATAGGGGTTTATGGGAGGAGGGAGGGAGGAGCCCTACCCATATATCTAGATTAGAACTGAACTATCATTTGAGACATTTATAAAACTTTGCTACATAAATAAATGCTTCAGACTTCAGTTTTAAACAGTAAAACCTAAGAGCAGTTATGAGGAAATTCTCAGGGACAGTTGGGGATTACAGTTTACCTTTTGCAACAGGTTCATATTACCATGGTGCCATTGAAGAAAAAATGCCAACAACAGTTTCTCATCCCTGTCGGGTCAGTTAAATCAACGCCATCATCAATACACACCAATTATTGCCAATTTAGCTAAAGGAAACAAACTAAATTCAATCCAAATCTAATAATCCACGAAGAAGCTGCAGCAAACGGGGCTGTATCCCCTGTACGTTAAACCAATCAATGGGAATTTTGAAAAGAATCAAAAGGTGGGCGAAAGGGTCGAAGCGTCTCAAGTACAAATTGATTTGCAGGCGCCTTTGAAAGATTGGGGTTAGTATCAAGAAGCAACAATGTCAAATTCAGAACACTTCTCTTGGGATTAATAGCTACATCCTCCCTCCACGAAGCTAATGGAATTGATTACACATCCTGTTCGATAGTCATGCAGTTGGATATCGGCATAAACACTTTTCTGTACTGATTTTCTCAATTAGGAAGTACTCACCTGTTGTTCACTCCCCTTACACATGACCAGCCTGCTGAACATGCATCGCCACTTTCTCGGAGTCTGGTTTTTTTTTACTTCTAATACTTTAAGACTGTGTGTCCAGTTGGAAAATCTTACTGTTTACATTTACTTTGTCACTGCCAGGGTCAGAGAAATCGTAAAATTGCACAGGGCTCCCCGTGGGCCACTTTGTTTTCTGTAGCACAGAGAAAGTCATTCATCAAACAGCTTAGGAGTTATCCTGTAAACGCAGAATCAAATATATCTTCACCTCGACCACATCCTGTTTGCCGTTTCATAATTTCCCTGCACTCCAAATCCCTTGCTTGCCCCCCCTCCCTTCATCGTTTTATATATATTTCCCAAACGTACTCCCTCGTCCTTTCATGGTTTTACCTCCCGACTAATTCGGTGCATAATCTGATATTTCGACGCAATTAGCGTAAAAATGACTCAAGAGCTGGATTGCACTTAAAAGCAATTTGGTTCGTTTAGCTTCATTTATTTCTGCCCGACAAGACGTCGAGGTTGTTCCACTTGAAAATGCTGGAGTGTGTACAGAAGAAAGTCTAATTTCAGACCGTTTACCTGCTGTGCCCTGAGGGACATCTGCAGCATCTTCACTCCTTCCAAAAAGAAAAAAAAAAACTAGATTTGACTTTTACTCAGTCTCCATTTTGTCAAGGAGGTTTTAGAGGCTTTTGCTGCTGCTCTTGTTGAGCTGACATGGCTTTGGAACTTGCTAGGGTGACACATTTTTAAAGAAAGTATTTGTTGTTAAATTTTTGAGAACTGTAAACTACTAAATATCCTTGTCCATATCCACCTATCACAGTAGAGACCAAAGGAAGTAAAAAAAAAAAATGTTAGAACTACAAAGGAATGTATTTAGGTTATTTTTCTTTTTATCTTGGTAGGAAGGGTATGGTGGCCTTGGAGGTTCAATGAAATACAAAAAGCCACAAGACAACAACAAAAGCCACAACACTAAAACAAAAAGCCACAATGGAAGTAAAAAAAAAACTGAACAATAAAATGGAATGGAAATTGTGGTCAACCAGAGCCTAAACTGACCTTAATTTTGCTAAAACCGTCATAAATGAGACAACAACATTCAGATCCTGGTCATTACACACAACTGCATGGCCTAATACTATAAAGCACCACAGTATAATGTGATCCAAGCGCTCTTGCCTCTCATTTATTTACAGATTCAGCTTCTAAGACTCTTCTACATATTATAAAATTAAGGAATGTCTGATTTCTGGGGACCAATAACATCATTTTGATTCCATTAATTTTCCTAGTTTTCAATGAAAAATTAAAATAAGTGTCAACTGATGGATTTACAGACCTCAGCTGCATTTCATTCACATTTATGAACTGTGCCATTTACAATGTTGAATTATTAAATTCGCTTCAATTTAAACAATGCAGGTATATAACCACAATCAGTTTATGAATACGGATAAATGAATAAACAAGGTACTCAGATAGTGTTCTGGGCAATATTATGGGCATGTATATGACTGAAGGTTTAATGCATAGTGATGGAAAAGTGAGATAAGAGCACTTACTGACCAAACGCTGGTTAATAAACACACAATTGTTCCCACTTGTTAGGACGAGAGCTTTTGCATTTATCAACCCAACACAATGCCTCTCTTCCTTCCATTGTTGAAAATTAAAGTTGTTTTTAAAGGCATATTTTAACATTACAGCTGGAGCTTTGAATTTAAAAAAAGGGCACAGGTCTGTGAAATAATTTAAATTAAATGTAATTGACATATTTAAATAAACTTCTATCTCTTTTTGATGAAATACATGACTATAGTTGCTTGTTAGAGTGTTACTTTTGTTAAATAATTAAGCTTCTTGAAAGCAGTAGTGATAAACTGGTTCCCACAAAAGTGACGACATAATCGCAAAACACAAAAAGTGGCAGGTGTTGAGAGCTGCTTAGAAAACAAAAATCATCTTTAATTGGTCTAAAAATGTGAGTTTAAAACACATCTAATGGTCTGAAGCCATAAATGCAAAGCTTGGCAAAAGCTGTGTCAAAATAAAATGATCATCTCATCCTTTGCTTGAATAAATCATACATTATTAATTGCAATTACTAGGAATGCACCGATACCAGCTTTTACAAGTATGAGTACTTACATTTGAGAATTTGCAAATACCGAGTACCGGTACATAAATGTCATTGGTGTAAATCATGGATTGGTACAACAGAAAAAGTAGGTCACATTTATTGGATTTTCCATCCAATCTTAACTGTAAGCAGTAAAGATTGGATTGAGTTCTAAAGGTCAGGGGTCAAACTAGATGTTTGATCAACTTCAATAAGACCTTTTTCTCCGAGTTAGAACATAATCTATAAAGGACTGTCTGCTTCATTTAATCGGTAGTCATTCGAAAAAAGCAAAAGTATGCAGATACTATAAAGCCAATACTTTTAACTTGGCATGATGCACAGCCGTTTTGAGCTGCAGCAGTGACATCAGCAGCTAACCAGAGCTAACTCTAGAGCAGATTAGAGTTAACTAGCTTGTGTTGTAGTAGTAGTTGTTATTTGGCAGTAGCATACACATGTTCCAATCCTCACAATTGCTGTTTTTGATTTTGTAAAGTTCCAGTAATCTGTTCGGATTGCCAGATTGATATACAAAGCATTAGCATGTTTTATTTAGCTGCTAATGTTTTGCTAACAGCTACAACAGAAGAAACCAGTAGATTAAAGCTTCTACATCAACCTTTACAAACAACTCAGAGGAGCTTTAAGAGCCACTTTGGTTCTAATCGATGGAAAGTTTTGTTGGGCAAAATCTGTGACTGCAACAGTATGGAGAGCGGTTATATCATATAATCAAAATCAATTTGAAACCTCTACAGCAGGCCTTTTTTGTATTTATCTGTATCTAGAAGTCATTTTCCTACACTAGGCCTCAGCAAGCTTAGAGGTTTGGTGTGAAGGTTTTATATTTTATTTATTTAGTTTTTCCACATCAGGAAATGTTATCCAGCCTGAAAAAATCTGGCATCAGTGCATCCCTAATGACTGGGCTTCCCTTCTGAACATGTTAACCTACTTATTGAAAGTAGATGTATGGATGGATAATTTGTTAAAACATTAGCGGTACAACAAGAACAATGCTCATTTGCAAATTTGTGCACAAGATTTCAAAAACAAGTGAATACAATACCGAACACATTATTTTTATTTCAATCCCTGGCCTTTGCTTTTATGAAAAAAACAGGGATGAGTTGACAGACTGGGCCTTTTTAGATTCAATAATAGCGTTTTAGATTTATGGATGTTGCATTGGTACGTGTTGTGGTCTAATTTCTGCCAACAAAGCAACATCAATGACTTTGAAATTGCGTGGACGGTTTGTGAAACACTATATTAAAAAACAAGATCTTTGATTTGTCGAAACGAAATGC
This sequence comes from Callopanchax toddi, assembly GCA_006937965.1. Classification (NCBI taxonomy): domain Eukaryota; kingdom Metazoa; phylum Chordata; class Actinopteri; order Cyprinodontiformes; family Nothobranchiidae; genus Callopanchax; species Callopanchax toddi. The sequence continues at coordinate 939,338 of SSNR01000057.1, read as the reverse complement.
AAATGCGGAGAGAACTCTCTCGTCGCCGTGTGTTGTTGTGAAACACCAAACTCGTGTCTTTCACTCATCCACTTGGCACGTCGCACCTCGTGCCTTCTGATGGTTGAAGTGCAGAAAATGAAAATTTTCTGCATAATTAATCTCAGTGATGGAGCAGTAATGAAGTTCTAAATTGCAGAGGCATGCATTGCACGGCGAACTTACAGAAAAGATGCAGCTGCAAAAAATTCTCTGCTGAGAGCGAAGCAGGGGGACCGAGCGTCGTTACGGAGAAGGCAGCTCGGATCTATAGAGTCAAATGAGTTGCTGTCGGCTGAATGCTCGCTGATTGACGTCTAAAACCTCGACGAAAACAAAACCGTCTCTTGTCTCTTAATTATTGCATTTTTCCCCCCTTCAGGCCCTGTGTGGTTAAAGACTATAGAAACGTTGCATTTACTTCTGCCAAATCTATACATAATTGATCATCTTTGCTTAAATTATTTATCATTATCTTGAGATAAATATTTCATGGCTGACAAGATTAATGAATCGCTATCAAATTCAACCCTCTATAGCTTTGGACTTTTGTAAGCACTCGGGCCATGGCTAATTGCATATTGACTGGGGGTTAAGCCAAATGTTTGTCAAACTGTGAGCAAGACAGAAAGACTGCTGAGCTTCTGCCCGATAAGCGACAACTCTCTGTGAGTTGTCTGTATTCTAATTCCAGCTGGTAAGAACTATTGAAACTCGATCTCTGGCGATCCTCGGACTGGCAGTGGAACTCATTATGCTCGCGTCGGACTGTCCACCACGGCAGAACATGTCTGTATTACAGCCTTGTGAAATGAAAGCCATGGTTTCCAATCCAAGAAATACTAATGAAGACCACAGCAGGGAATCAAATGTGCACAGCTTTCCAATCACTCATACACCACAGCTGAGGTCCCCTTTAGAGACGTGTTTAACCTCCCGCTGCTCTATGAGGGGAATTCGGTAGCCGACTCCTGTAGAGAAATCAATTTAGGATCCTGGCTTCAGAAGTGCTGGTTGGACATAAAACAAAAATGAAGACAAATTGACAACTTGGATTTTTAAGAGGTTGCGTAACATTTAAGTGCACATTTGAATGTCAGTTTGCTTATTTCTCTGCTGGAATTTCACAGCGGTTTAAATGGCTTCCATCTCTTTAATGTATTAAAGATCAGAACCTCCGTGGCTCTGTTTCAGGGATATGTTTTGAGAGTACGGAGAAACAAACGAGAAGGTGTAGTGTTCAAAACAGCTCAAACAATCCAAGGCCTTAGTGGAGAAAGGTAAAACCAGGGCAAAGTGGTACAGCTCCGATGCTCTTACAGCTAACACCGGGGCATCCATTATCCAATTTGAAGCTTGACATGTTGCATAATGGCTCAAAGATGCATGAATTTTCCATATCAGAGTCAAGAAAAAGTGAATTTCACCACCTCTGTATTGGTCTCTGTATTTGCCTTAGTTGGTACCAGTTTCTTACTTTTAAAGTGTAGACCAGGGGAGCACACACTTTTTCACTTTGCGAGCTACTTTCATTTTAGGCAGGTCCATGTGATCTACCCACCTTGTGAGGTCATCTCAAAAGAGTGGGGGTGCTTGCTGGCATTACAAGCTCTGCAGTGTGCTCGTTTGCGTCACATTTAACAAAGGTTTTGTGACGTGACTGCTGCTGTTGTTACTCGTTCCTCAGGGTGTGACTGACCTACGATCTTCAAGTAAAACCTCCAGGATTGACCGGTATCGCAATCGGCGTGTTGGGCACCCATGGTGTAGACAATGAAAAATGTGATTACAGCCTTGAGTATCCTTTCTGGCCTTGCACAAGCAGTACAAGACACACTGGACTGTCCCAGTTGGCTTCACTGTCTTCAAATGAGAATGTGCCACTGTGGCTCTAGCTGGTATTCTGGCTTTATCTGGCAAACAAACAACACAAGCGTTACTGTGCTAATTTGCAATAGCAACATGGATTTAGTAAAAGAATGTCAGCTCGGAGTGGTGCTGGGGGGCAGTATATATGGCTGAAGGGCCAGAAAGATGCGTCTTGTGGGCCCGGATCCATCCCCAGAGATGAGGGCTTTATTGGTGGGTCTACATAGCCCTTGTGACCTGGAGAGAGATGTCTGGACAGCTCCACATTTCACAGAGAGCCGTATGGAGCAAAGTGACATTGCTTATGAGCTATATATATAAAAAGATATACAATTATATATCTACAAATCAGTGGTGAAGCCAGACTGAGTAAAAAAACAGTAAACATACCACCTCCATGTGGAATAGGAACGTTTCATATTCGAACTGTGTTTTAAAGCCCTGCTTAGGCATGGGATACCATGGGATCCAATGCAAATCTCACAGGAGTGGAAGGTTGTAAGGCTTCAGGTGGGAGTGGGCTGATAAAAATACAGTAGGCCCCAAGATTCTCTATGAAATGGAGAGTACAACTGATGAGGGTACTGACCTATCGGTTTACCTAGCATTGCTGTTGATAAAAAAGGAAGTGTGAAGAAACAAGTTCAAAAGTTCATCACAGTCCTGTAGGTACCATAGAGGCATGTAAGTGTGGTGCTCCAAGGGTACATGTAGTTATACAAAGTTAACCAAACTACTGAGTGTGGCTATATAGTATTTATATTATGTGTATATGTATATATATATTTTTACATATACACAATCGCACACACACAAGATGAAAAAGTGTTGGCAACCTGTTAAAGAGCAACCCTGTTCCTCAAAAGTTACCATGCCAACAAGAAGTTTGATGAGATTTTGTCAAAAATGTGCAATGCTGGCATTCAATTAGACAAGAACCATATATCAAGCGCATTTGATGGGTCTGATGAAGAAATACTTGTGTGAGTACTAGTACTAATAGTTTGTACTGACATCATTTTGGAAGATTTCTCTTTTTCCGTTCTTATGTCAATCCATGGAGACAGAAGGAGCTATATTTTAGCAACCCGAAAACCTTTAGTACGTCTGCATCGTTGAAGCATTTTTTTGTTTTTAGTGGTGAAAAACAACCTGCCGATGATTGATGGGGCAAACCTAAATACAATCTGTTCATTTTAAGACTAGTGTCTGAGTGAATAAGTCTTTATTTGTGTACGCCATGTTTCTTCAATTTAGGATTTTTTGCATCTATAGAAACACTTTTTTCTCATATTTATCACACTGTTTAAAGGCCATGGCTTATATTCAACAGTATGCTTCAGTTGTGTTCCTGGTATTGGGTTCAGCTTCCTTGGTAGGCTGACAGCCAGCATGTAGAATTAATTTCCTTCACCTAGACCTGCTTGTGCACACTCCAGACTCTTGGACCCAGATAAAAAGGCATGGAGCATCACTCTCTCCCTCTCTGTGTGATGTTACTATGTTTAGTGGATGCTATAGGATGAAGCTTGCTCAGCCAAAGCGCTGATATTACACTCATTTTCAGGGGGCGGGTTTCTATTTACAGTCACGTCTGCCCGCCAGTGCTGAGAACGTCTAAGATAAGGGGAAAATGTTCCAGTGGCAGGCCAAGTGAAGGCAGGGGTCCGCTGCTTTGATTTCAGATTCCGTCAAGTGATGCCGATGAAATATTTTCACCTCAGGCTGCTAACTTACACACACACACACACACAAAGAGTATCACACTGACAGAGAGAGAGGGCTGGTTCACATCAAGCAGCCAATGCATATTTTTGCATGCAGAAAAGAAACGTCAGTTTTTCCGCAGTGCTTCTCCTTAAATCGGCCGAGATGTACTGTAACATGAGTCAGCTTTTGACTTGCAATGTAGAAATGATGAAGTGTTTTGTCAACGGAAAGTTTTCTTCCATTAGACGAGTCATATACCAGATTTTTCATTAGAGTCGCAGGTAATTACAATATAGCCTATTAAATATCTACATTCTATGGTTTTACAGATCTTGTTTTACACCACAAATTCATCAAGATCATCGTTATACGACTAGAATCCCCTGACTCGGTCTTTGAGTACCAACAACAAATGGTCCATTTCTTTGATAGTTTCCCATTACATAGCGCTAATACTAATAAATATGTTTCACTTCAGTAGCTTCTGATCTATTACTTTTATGCCAACCTACTGCAGAATTACCCATAAAGCCTGTGAGCACGTTCCTGCCTGCTGCTGAGAATACGAACACCAGTATGAGCGGCTGCTCAGCAACAGTGTCTGAAGGTTTCAGACATAGGTCTGATATCTCAGACGTCATTGGGTGGAATTTGATGAAACTATGAAATTAATTTGTCTGCCTGTCTAGCGTCTAAAAATCCTATGTGGTATATGGTACTTTCCCCCCACCTATAAGCTACAAAGTGCATCAAAGAAGATGTAACCATATACTTGCATGAAAAATAGAAAGAAAAATTTCAATTGCAGACAAAAAATACAAGCAATATATGAGTTTTGTCATATTTAGTGGTTGAACGTTGTTGGAAGACCCAATTGCTGTCACAAAAAAGGCAAAGTAACAGATCTGAAAAAAAATATTTCATAGCAAGACCAAAGCATGAATTCAGCAGCAAATGGAAGAAAAAAGACCAACCAGATGAAACGTGAAGAAAATCAAACAAGACAGAAAAAACCCAGGAGTGTAAACAACGCCTGTTCAGTTTTTGTCGAAAAATCACATGATTTTTGTTTATCTGCGTCATCAGATGGCAAAAAGTTGCATACTGTTAAGTCATTGTTGTGTCTTGTTCCTGTTGAAAGTTTTCCGCTAAAATCTGAAACATGATGTGCTCGGCAAGAAGCTGTACCAAGTTATCACGGCGAAAAACCTCAAGAATGGCTCAGAATGATGTTCTTAATTAATTAGCACGATTCAAAGGGATAGTTGAGAGCATGCCCATACTCTAGGGCAGGGGTACTCAATTACAAACCAGAATGGGCCAGATGACCATCCATGGAGGATTCCGCAGGGGGAGGGGCGTTCCTGGGGCAGCGTGAGTGCCAATTTGCTGTGTACTTTATTGAATATTAACAGATTGGGATGGCGAGGGTGGGTAAGTGTACGATTGGTCCGTGGGGGGATTTGGAGTGTAGGAGGTGCACGTTGCCACTCGCCTGCAGTATTTCTACTTCCTGTAGCAGTGCTAGCAATGCGGTGCCGACTTGCGGTGGACTTGAATAAAGATTTATAGCCTTGGGGAGGGGGGGTCACGTGATTTTTTTCACCGTGGGATTGGGGGGGTGCATCACCGCTCGCCTTCAGTAGCTCCACTTCCTGGAGCAGCATGTGAGATGCGGCGCTGATTTGCGGTGGACTCTATGAAATATTAACAGCTTGGGAGGGGGGGAACCTGATTGGTCTGCGGGTCGGGGGTGTGGGGGAAGGCGCAGTACCAATTCATGGTGGAATTTATTTTAAAAATTGCCAGCTTTGGGGACACCGTAATTGGCTTGAGGGCCAGAAATCGGAGGCTCGCGGGCCACCTATTGAGTACCTACTGTATGATCTAGGATTTGTCCTAATCACTTTGTGCTTGCATCACTTTGCTTCAACACACCTGACTTTAGTAAGGAGCTGATTAAAGGGCATCTGCAGAGCTTGATTACATACACAACATGTAATGCAACCATCGAAGCAGGTGTGTCAGAGCAGGGAGACAACATGCTGGACAGTGGCCCCCGACGACCAGGACTGAACACCATTGCCTTGGTGGCTTGATACATTTCAAAACTTGGCTATCCTAATGGGCTCAAATGAAGTTAAATGGACTTTTTTGGTTCCTTGAAAATGTTTCGCTTCTCATCTGAGGATCTTTGTCAATTCTAACTGGAATATGTGGGAGTCAAGCATATAAACTGTTGCTGTGAATCACCCTCCTTCCTACCCCCTGAGGAGTCGTTGATATCGTTAGTCCCCATTACAGGAGTACTCAATAGGTGGCCTGTGGGTCTCCTATTTTTGACCCTTAAGCCCTGTACCGTCTTCCCCAAGCTGTCAACATGTAATAAAATCCACCAAAAATTGGCGTGGCGCCCCCAGTCAGCTCCAGGAAGAGGAGTTGCTGCTGTATACAGGCGAGCCCTCCCTCAGGACTGCAGACTCTTTCACAGATTTTTATCTGGCCCTTTCAGGTTTGTAATTGAGTACCCTTGCCCTATTTATTGTGTTGCACTGGTTTCTATGGGAGCTGTTTTAATTATGCAGGGAAGGTGTGAATAAACTGAAGCTGTTTTGGAATCAGGTTCCGAGCTGCATTGTGGGAGCTGGAAAGGTGAAACCCGAGGCTTCCCCTTCTGTTCAATGTACGTCTTTCCTGTTTCCTCTCTCTCAAACAAGGTCTTGTCCTGTGGATGAACCAGTGTCTGTCTGAGGGTGTTAGGTTTAAAGTTTACCAGGATAAAATTCTCAGTTTCTCTGTGACTCCTGCCACGTATGGGGTGACGATGCTTTTGCGCCTGTTGTCTTCTTTACGTGCTGCTGTGGAAACGTTTCCAGATTTATTTGTTGATTTAGCAAAGGTCCAATTTGCTTATCTACACATTACAATGTGAACAAAAGTAGACATTTGACAAGTATATAAATAAGTACAAAGACAGTAGACAAATTATTTTCTGTGGTTAATTCTTAAAAGATTAAAGATTTTTTTTTATACATTAGTTAAAATAACTGATTATTTGTTTAGGCAGATTGATATTTGTGGCCCAGTCCTCATGCAGTAGCCCTTACAATGTTATCTAAAAATAAAGCATCCATTGTGTCAGCTTGTCAGTAAAGCACTCGTTTGCCTCGATGCATGTACTGAAACAATAAGTCTTTTGTCATTCTCAGACACGTCCACGACAGCTTGAGTTAGATGTTTTTATTTCCTCCATATTTGTCAAGGTCTCTGCCAAACGGTTGTCTTTAAATAAATTGAAGTGTCAGGGGAAAACAAAAATCTGAGTTTGGATTGTAGATTCTGTCACAGCCTCGTGTCGTCTCTGACTGCAGTGTTTGGCTTTTATTATCAACTCCCTCTGACATTTATATTGTGTTGTGATGGATTTTTGTCTGAAGTCTGTTTAATTATTGCTAGACGGTGGGCTTGGTGACGTGTTGTGTCCAGTGTTTCATCTGGACGAGCTGTATGACCTGCTTAGTTGTACAGCAGATTTTTGTTTCTCCCATTAAGCAGTTACATTCTTGGAACCAGCGTTGCTCACAGTCTGAGAATATAATCAATATTATATTTGTTGCAAAATCTTCAGGCAGTAGTTTTGCTTCTAGTGAGTCTTGGACCATTACCTTTTGGCTGAGCAACATCTCGACTTTCTCCGGTGTTAAAGCCGTACCATAACACTGACAACATATCAAACTTTTCATTTAAGCAGACTTGCACAACAAACGTTTGTTGGTCTATAAGATTTTTCAAAATATCTGACAAGTACAGAATATTATTTTATTTAGAAAACGCCTAAAGGCTGTCTGGTGTAGCGTTACCAAATACACTATAACCGCTGACCTCTGTTGACCATCACAAACAATAATCCATCTTTTTCCCAATAACTCGGATTATAATGACTCTTTATTATGTTTTAACCTGAATCAACATTCTTCCAAGGGTTCGGTCGTGCTGGAAGACTCCACAGGACTCTTTAGTTATAATAATATAACAAAGACTTTTTGTGTCTCTTCCTAAAATGACACTTTAATCTACTGCTCAGAAATGTCTTTAACATGATTAATGCATTTTCTTCCACAGTATTATGAATGCTTGATCCAGCTTCAGTATTATTTCATATACATACTTTGCTAAAAGGTTAATTCAACTTTATTACTCATATTTACGTATTCAATGAAGGTAAACTGTACGTTTTAAGAATCTGAGTCATGTGACCTTGTTAAAACTCCCTGATAGGGCCACGTAGTCACACGTCTCTTTTAACTGCCTTCCACACTCCGGAAGTGCTCAGTTCTGGTCTAGACACTGATCAGACAAGACTGGTTTCACTGCACCGCTACCAGTGAACCTAAGGAGCCGGCTCCCCTGTACGGGAAAAGCCCCGTGAGCCGATGATTGCTCTTTTCCCCCGAGGTCCGACACGCACGTCCGCCTCTCTCCACGACATGGGAAAAGTAGCCACTACTCTGTTAGCTCACCCTGCTAACCAGATGGGTCTTCTGACTGCTGTATCCAGGACAAACCCGGTCGCCCTGAGGCGGCGCAGCCCCCAACGGGCTCCCGACGGTCGAGAAGGAGTTCCACCTTCCAGCGGTCATCCACCCACACCGGACTTGATCCATGGAACGCCAGTTAAGTGGAAACCCTCTCTGGTAAAGCTGACAGGCCTACTTTGATAAAGCTAACACTCCACGTAGCTTACCACAAGTAACTCCTCCACGCAATCCTTAAACTAAATTAAGTTAAACCCTCTAGTCTCATAACATCATGCGACTCAGATCGTTAAAACTTCTTTTAAAGATCAACTAAGAACACTATACCATTGTGTTGACAAAAGCTTAAACACTGCTACCTCTTGCTTATCTGTTGTACTGTCGTCCGTCTTTGATAATAAAACTTGTAAAGTCTTATTCCGACTCAGACTTCCCTTCATCAATATTAAAGTGGCCATGTCATCGTTTTCCGTGTTTTCTGACTTATCTATCATGTTGCAACGTTGAGTTCTCACCTTAAACCTGCCAGAAAGAGCAAAAAACGGCGTCCATCTGTCTCCTAGTACAGCCAGTGAGAAGCTCTTCCAGATTTCAGACCCAGGTTTCAAACCGTTTTTTTCACTCCAGCCCGCTATGAGGTCATAGTGATCCGGACTTGCATATATGGTAAACTCTCCTCCCACATGCACGTTCACGACACCTGGAGCGAGGAGAACGTCAGTGCTGCAGCCGCCATTGCCCATAGACCGTGTAGTGTTTAGTTTCAGTTTCGTTTCTCTTTCACGCGACGGCACTGCCCCCTGCTGCAGCAGAAGTGTCAGGCTGCCAAATAAGGAGAAACCCAGCAGAACCGGAAGGCGGCGCTTTCTTTTGATCTCTGAGTTGCTCGTTAGGAAATAATTACAGCGTATTTTGAGTTATAATGGTGCAACGCTAATCTAGAGGCATCAAAGATTACACCTTTTTAATATAAAGTGATTTAAATATGGAGTCATAGGCACTTTAAAATACATATCTACTCACTGTAATATCTGCAGAACCTAGAGTTCCTGTAAACACGGTAAGTGAAAGCTTCAGAGGACCTCCTCTGTGTCAGACTGCCAAAACTTACGAGTGATTCTACAGAAGTGTGTGCAAATTATAAACTAAAAATAGAGTTTATAATGCTACACTGGTTACAAATCAAAGGTTCTTTATAGGTAAAATATTCCAAAAACATTTTTGGCATCATATTTTCTACCAAAATAGATGGTATTTATGACATTTATAATCCATTAATTAAAAATGTGATATAACTGCAAAACAGTGGTCAATTTTAAAATTGATGTTTGACACCCTCCCCCCCTAGACTCTAGATTTCAGATCTTGTTGTTGGATAATTATGCATTTGTCTGGATTTAAGAATACCTTTATGTATGGACGATGTAATGATCCACACTATTGATTTGGTTCTTAAAACTATTAAAAAAGCTGAAACAATCATAAACTAAGCTGATTATTTGTTGGAATTACGAATAAAAAAATTTCCAAGTATACAACTATCTTTCTTTTTGATCACAAATCACTTTGATTTTGAAAAAGACAGCCATGCTAGTTTTACTTTGTCTATATGGAGATTGTGTCCATAGATATCATATATATCACTAGATGCCCTATGTGGGACTCTACGGCGTCCCTACATGTCGGCCATCTTGCTTCGGACAGCTGACGTTCTGCTCCCTATGGTAGCAGATTGAAGGTAAGTGATAAATTTAACTAAAAATAATCATAACTGGATGAAAAATGAACATATTTGCAAACGGGTTACTTTCTTACAAACGTTATGTATAGACTTGAGATTTGATACTTTTACAATTTATGAGTTTCCCGACCATTATCGATATATTATATATTCACAGCCACATCTCTGACGTTTATAAAAATGCAAATCGTTTGAAAATCAGTTAAAAAATTGAGCAAGTTAGAGGTATTTATTAGTACATGCTTCATTGACACCAATGTTAAGAAAGGGGGCAGCTGTACGAACTAAGATGGCCGCCGGCGAAGGGACATCAGGGTCCACTGACGAACAGCGCGGGTGAGATATCTAGTGATATCTATGATTGTGTCCACGAGTGGGCCGAGACAACATCCTTTAAAGGCAGACAATGCAGTTTTGCTTGTTTTGGCTCCCCCTGTTGTCCGTTTTAAATCACTGCTATAAAAATGTTTGCGCCATTGTTTCTGCTCAGAAACACCTAAATCTATCTGTTGACCTGTCTCCTCAGCCTTCATTGCTTTCTACTGGAGTGGTTATTTACTTCTTCAAAGAAATCAACTGTGTTCAAGCAGAGAGAGATTGAAAAAAAAAATCAGGCATCATGAGCGAAAAATACTCAGGTGCTAGCATAACAGCTAGGCACTTTGGGTTAGCCTATAACACTCGCGAGATACATGACTTTGTGAGACTTCTGGGGAACCGGACCAGAGAATGAGAAGTTGCAAACGTGATATTCTCGATCTAATCACCAGATGGGGCTGAGTGACTTTTCTTTAACCCTGTAAAGGGTCACATTAGCACAGACTGGCTCAAGGAAAAGATTTTAAAATATGAACAAGTTGCAAAGTATGCCTTCAAGCACTTCATATTTCACTAATTTAATATCTGAATATCTTCCATTCATCCAACGTCGCAATGCAGAAGTGACTCAGATATCCCTCTCCGGACTAACACTGTCCAACTCGTCCTGGGGGGGACCCAATGTGTTTCAGGACCAGAAAGGACATAATTCCTCCAAGTTCTGGGTTTGCTCCAAACATCAGTGCCAGGTACGCCCTTGAGTACCTCATTGAAACAAATATGTGTACCCCTGCTTATATCATTATTGATTTGCACACCCATAACCCCCACCCTTGCCAATGTTGACTCATCGCCCTTTAGGGTTAGCGGAGGGGGCTTCCTGAAACCTTTTCATGCTTTAGCACAGCCAAAACCCAGGAGCCAAGGGTAACTACCAGGTGCTTGACAACGCGCTCCCATCCCAGACTTGGTTCTTAAAGAGGTCCTGGTCTCTTTACTCTGGGAAAGCTACTTTTTGTTGTCGTATTTTGAATTGCTGTCTGACCCCTACATTCATGCCACTTTGTCTTTTGAGATTCTACTAAACAACAATACTCCAGATAACACAACTCCCAGGATCATGGAGGGACTCAAACCCCTCCTCCATGTTAAGGTGGTTATTAAGCAGAGGGGATCAATTTTACATGTTTTCTTGCAGCCAGTTGCATTGTTAATTATCTTAATTAAGCTGTTGAATCGATCATGACTATATAATATTTGAAAACTGACATTAGCATTACCAGTGTGTCTACAACAAGCCTCAGAAAACTGCTGCTTACAATTACAGAATGGATATTTTACACAAAACCTGACACTTTTTCTCAAGAACAAGCAAATTCAAAATGTTTAACTCACTGCAAATAGCATAATATGATTAATCGTTCATAGATGTTAATGTTGATTTTATCTATTGGTGGTCTAAATGTGTCACTTTTACTCAAAAACATTATTTTAAATTTGTTTTAACTACAGATTTGAGGTTGCATGACATTCTTTTGAGTATCAGTCTAACCCGCAGTTGACAAAATCACAAGAGACCTTTTCTGGTCACACTGTGAAACAAGCCATATTTTACCAGTCTTGTTCCAACTGTGCTGTCATGAACTTTAACACTTAACATGCTCACTGACGCTTGTAGAGTGGAGGATACTCGCCTGTAGGTTTTTTTTTTTTTTTTTTTTTTGCTATTTCTCTAAGTGTTGCACAGCCTGACCTCAGTTTGAACTTGCTGGGACATTCACTTGTGGGAAAATTGGCAGCTTCCTTGACTGTAGCATTGTCTGGAAATGCCCTTAGAGCTTTTTTCCCAGAGTATTAAGCAGAAGCTATTGCTTCTCTAACATCATTACTGCCTTCTTTCCTTCTTGGCACTGTATTAACAGACACTTGAACGCTTCAGACCAATAAACCGCCAGAACTTCAGCATTTAAATCACCAACAGATATTTAAGCAGACACAAATGACGACGCCATGTGCAAAACAAATCAACATTATGCTAATATTCTCGCCATATATGAATGGAAACTTTGTTTTTCTGCTTGGCAGTCCTGCCTATAACAGTTGCATTTTTAAAAGAACAAAAACATATAAAGTGCTCTACAATTGATACATTTATACAGACTTGGATGAGTAAGTTATCTTCATAACAACAGGTTTCTGTCTGAGAACAGTCTAAGACAGCATCAGTGTTCCGCTTCTGCAAGAGAAACTCAGAAACTCATCAACCATCCCCAAAAGACCCCTCTGGTCTCTGACAGTTTGAAGATCAAACCTTCCCAAGTCTCTGGTCTAGAAACACCTAAAGAGGATCCCTTTTACTAATAGTGAGAAATGGGCCAGACTGGTATAAAAGTGCCTCAGAACTTCTCACAATTGGTCATTTGGATTAAACCAATAGTTTAGCATAAACTAGCCATTTGAGTTGGTTTTAGTTGGTCTTTGTGGTGTTTTCCTGTCTGAAAGCACCATGAGTTTTAAGCACATGAACTACATCTTTTTGGTAAACAAGTAACTAATAAAACCTTACAAATGTTCTCTTCTTTCTTGTTTGCTGGGTGTTTGCAAGGTCAGACTGCTGGGAGCCTTGCTCTTTCACCTAAAGTTTCTTCACTGAAGTTCTCTCTCTGGGCCACTAGTGGAGGGATTGCTGTTTTTGATTGAGTTGTAACTTCACTGGCTGACAGGCAGAAACTTGATAATAATCTAGGAAAAATATCTAAAACTACTGAATGATTGAATAAAACCATTCTGATAGCCCAGTACCAAATGACCCATGGACTGGTACCGGTCCAGGGACTGGTATTTGGGTTCCCATGGGTTAAGGTGTTAGTCTTGAAACCAGAGGGTTGCCGGTTTGAACTCTGCTCCTGCTGAGTCACCCTGTTGTTGTGTCCTTGGGCAAGACACTGCCTGTTGATGGTGGTCAGAGGGTCTTTTGGTGCCTGTGTGTGGTGTTATCGTTTCTCTGGCTACAATGTAGCTCACTGCCATCAGTGTGTGAATGACTGACTGATGTAAAGCGTTTTGTAGCCCATTATTTATCAAATAATAAGTAAATGGCCTGTATTTAAAGAGCACTTTCTATAGTGTTCTACAGTATACTCCCAAAGCGCTGTACAACACGATCAGTCATTCACACTCACATTCACACACTGGTGGTGATAAACTACGTTGTAGCCTCAGCTACCCTTGGGCACACTGACAGAGGATGAGAGCGGGGATGTCATGCGCCCGCCAAGTCCCTCTGACCACCACCAGTAGGCAAAGTGGGTGAAGTGTCTTCCACATTGCACCGGACTCTTCATGTTTCTCCTGCACGTGGTAGGTTCACAGTTAAATGAGCCCATATATCTGGTTTGGGCTGGTCCCCATGGGCAAAAGCCCTGCCACCAGGTGCATGGTTACAAGCCCCAACCCCAGGAAAGGCTCCAGTGTGGTTCCCAGGTAACCTTCCAGGATGTGTATTTGGACTCTTTGGTCTTGTCTTCATGAAACGTCTTTTGAATCGCTCTTCATCTCACCCTTCCCCATGGACCAATGTGCCATCAGACCCTACTACAAGTTTAAAGTGCCCCAGACAACCTAGCTCCTAGGCAGAGGTTACGCTAGATTTTTTTCTTGTCTGTCATTTTGACGGGCAGGGTATCAGGCTGCATCTTGTAGTCTTCCGGATATTGCATAAACACTGCACATACAATACCGTGCCGCCTTGGTATGACAAACAGTGACTAAATCACAGCCTGGTGGACACATATTGCGAAGCCCTGATTTAAGTAAAGGCATTGCACAATACACACAATTCTTGCTCAACAGCTGTAACACTGACTGAGTTATAACTATATTTGCGCTGACAAGTAGCAATTGGTTTTGGTGGCCATTTTGAATTTGGTTGACTCCAAACCTTAGTCAGTTGTAAATGTCCATCCATTGATTATTTCCTGAAAGTTTTGTGTAAATTAGTTTAATGGTTCATGAGAAATTTGATTAATGGCCAACTTCAATGGGGGAACGTTGGATTTAATAGATATTTTCAAAACAAAAACTATCACTGATTGGTGCTTAGAGTAAGTGTTATAGATGACGCTCCACTACTATGACACCAAATTTTAGCTGAACGTCTGTAAAACCAATTGAGTTTCAGCCATTTTTCATTTTGGCCAAGGTCTCTTAGCTGTGGTGGCCATCTCTAATTGGATTAACCCCAACATATAATCAGCTGCAGATGTGCATTGACAGTTTAGTTCAAATGCTTCCGGATCCTTTTAAATTTAAACAACACATTTTCCTTGAACGGCATTGTGTAGATATTGACATCCCTTCACACAATACAGTAAGTGATGAGTTTATTGTGACACTACATGTTTTACACTGTAGACAAACACAACCATTACACGTTTTAGAATCAGTCTGCGGTGGAAATTTGGCTCGTTAGTTTGTGCAAGATCCTGCTGACAGCCAGACAAACAGGACTCAGAACATACTTCCAATTTAGCTCTGCCTACTTGGCAGAGGAGGAAAGCTTGGGCTGCATCAAATCAAATACACTTTATTGTCCCCGTGGGGACATTTTTTTTCTCGTCTGGCTACAAAGTGCTACAGTGCTGCAGGACAGTACATTCTGTTACAACAAAAACAAGTTGAAAAATATCTATAAAGCCATTATGAAATGAGGGGAAAGTTAATAAGTTTTCTAAATCCTGGGAATGATTATTGGAAGAAAGATCGGAGCCAATTATCATCTCAGCAGGTTGGAAAAGGTGTTAGAGAAGAAACACAACTGACTACCTTCTTCAGATTTGACTTCCTTTGTGCCAATTACAACGGTTTTAAAATATTCTTTTGAATTTTTAATTGTATTCGCCTGATTGAGCCTGGAAATGGACACTTTCTGGTGTGATGCATTTTATCTTTAGTTCACCTGTAAAATCGGAGCATCTGATTGCAATCGTGGATGATGTGTTGGATTTTGGTAAGGTCTCATCTACGGAGAGCCGAAATGCAACATAAAAATTAGTTTCAAAGGACAACATCAAATGAAGCAAATATACAGAAATGAAAGTACAAAAAACACAAAGACATCTATTAATAGGTGGATAACTTAGCTATTTTACCACTTCATGGCTAGCAATACCAGTCTATGGAACTTAGCTTTGTCTTCATTCATGTATCTTCTAGATCGAGGTGCCCAAGTTTAGTCCTTGAGAGCTACTATTCTGGAGCTTTTAGATGCATCCCTGCTTACACCTGAATCAAATGGATAAGATTCAGGTGTGTTGAGACGAATGCACCACACCATGCCTGAGCCGTGATTATCAGTAGAAACCATTGTAGTCAATAAGAGTGGTCCCACGAACATTGTGTCCAAAAAGTGCCGGCCCATGCCGCCATATGCGACAGTTGAATTTAAGCACTCGTCATGGCTGAGAAGCGTGTGTTACGACATGGTGGAGTACTGTATGATAATACACTGAGCTGCCACTAGTATGGCAGAACAAAAAGCATCACCAAACATGGACAAGGACTGTTTCACTGATGCTTTTAGTCATTCATTCAGGAATGAAAAGAGTCACCCAGAACACAATGCCAGTTCTGACTACGAGCAGACAAGAGGTGCATTTCCTACAAGAGGTGCATTTCCTACAAGAGGTGCATTTCCTACCTCCTGATTTTTGGTGTTCTTAGTTCCTGTGAGTTTTGCGCGATTGAGCAAGCTGCGTTCACTGGTGCTCCGCTTCAGGAACGCGTCCTCTGAGACCAGAAGAATCGCCCACTACGTGGTGCTTCCACAGCACGGTGCTTCCACAGCACGGTGCTGACATTTCCTGTGGGATTCAAGTTGAAAGCCTGAAACACAACGGAGACGTCAGCGCTGCGCCACGGTTTTGGCCATTCACAGGATCTATGCCTGAAGCGGTGCGCCACAGAATGCTGCTTGCAAAACTGTGTGATAGTCACAACATCCCGCTAATTGAGAACAGGAAGCGAGTAGTGAATCTTTTGTTTGTACGTGATCAGAGCTGTCGTCATGTGTTGTGGGACTCTTTAATTCTAAGTCTTTCGAAATAGGTAAGTAAACTATTATAATAGTTAAAAGCTATCAACACTGTAAACAAGTGACAACACATTTATGTGTGCCGTAATAGGAGCTGTTCTGCATCGTTATGTCTGTGTTATAAAGTACTCCACAATGTTGTGACACACACATCTCAGCTGCGCCATGGTGCAGAAATGGAACTGATGCGTATCTTTAGCACTGTGGCGTGGACTTGGAGTTTCTGCGAAGCCCGTGTGAGTGCCATTACTGACTACAATAGTTTTTATTTAAAATAACAGCGCAGGCACGGCGCAGCGCTGAAGTCTCTGGTGTGTTTCTGCCTTAAGAGCTCCAGGACAGTAGCTCTCGAGGACTGGACCCCTGTTCTAGATTGAAAGGCATTTGTCAAGAAAAAGAAGATTCATCAAGTTCCTTTCTTTGCTTTAAATATGTGTCTTTGAGTATCCCCTCTCTTTTGTTCTACACTAGTTGCCCTAAAACCTTGGTAGAACATAGAAAAATCATCGTCAAGATGGTCTAAACAATGGACCAATAATGTCTACGCCACCGTCAAAGGCCTTCTGCAGATCTGCTGAAACACATTCAGCTACAAATGCTTAAAGTAACTCAAACTGGGATTAAACAGCTTCTCTTTTATTGCATGTTTACCTTTTTTCTTCCTACGCACTTAAGAATGTTGCTAATCTTCTAGAAACAAAAGCTCAAACCTTTCAAGTCACGTTTTCCAATAATAAATCGTCATGTAAAGTGTTTACATTTGGTCACCATTCAGCCCACTCCTACAGTCAATGCTGCTGCGAGATAAGGGAGCAAATCCCACCAATAAGACTATAAATTATGCATGGCAACACCTATATATGCTGTTTGAACAGCAAAGCAAAAAGCCCCATTGTCTCTCTCTCTCAAACAACAAAGACACACAATATTAAAACATTTGCTTGACAAATGCATGCAACATTTATCTTGTGTATTATGTATTAGATTTTGTGTAAAGGGGAGCGGGGGCTGCCTGAGCCCATGAGGTGTTACTATCACAGCTCCAGGCGAGGGTTACACATTAAAGCCAAATGTGCTGAGAAAATGGGCAAATATCTCAAATATGCTGATCTCGACATCCAGGATTCACTCGAGGAGAGGACCTCATGCATAATTCAGAGAGCCACCGCTACCCCGACAATGAACGCTTATGTAAACCCAAAGTGAGATAATGTGGCCCTTAAAAAAAAAAATCAAATGCTAATTCACCTCACTAACAATATGACGACGACGATTTGCATACTGAACCGCTGTTTCAAAGGTTAAAGTGGGAAAGAAGTGGAATTAAACAGAAAATGCTCTCTTGATAGGAAGATAAACTTTGTGAAGAGAGCAGAGCGGTGTCATTCCTCCTGTGAAGAAAGGTCACCAAAGAAAGACTTCTGAATAGACGTAATTAACTCTTGAAGGCTTTTTTTTTTTGGTTTTAAAACGACTGCTCATCTGGGGGCTTTGTGTCTTTTTGTATAGCCTAAATTTTGTTAACGAAAGCTGCTGACGACAGTTGCCGTGTTTATTCGATAGTTGGAGTAGGAACCAGCCACAACAAATCAGTCTGTTCTTCTGAGGTTGGCGTGGATTTGTTGGCTGCTACGGAGAGGTTTTTAACGTGGCTTTGTGTTTAAAACTTTTCTAAATTAGGAGGTGACGTGGAACCAAGTATGTTGTGTTTTTGGATCAAGTGAATTAGATCGTTCTGTTCCAAACATCCACATCCATTATGTGTTGGAGGACATTTGAGCAACTTAAGAGTTCCTTAGAGCTCAAGCCAGTATCTCAGTGGGTAAATCATGAGCATCTGGTCTGTGGCTGGTACGATACGTATCTAGATGCACTTACGATACATGAGCAGGTAAAATCTATTTGACGCGATGCGATTCAGCCTTATAGATTCCTTGTTTTTGCTGAATCGCCACCTTTAAATGTTTCAGATCAGCAAACAAATTTCAGTATCAAACAAAGAGTAAATGATTCATGATTGTTAAACTATGATTATTGTGATTAATCAGAATATATAGTAGATGTTAGGTGTTCATTGTTAAATAGGAGAGGTTTTGACCATGGAATTCTCTCATGAAGGTCATTTTTGTCCCGTCTTTCTTGTTGCTGAATCATGACTTCTGACCTTACCTTAACCAAGTGAGGCCTACAGTGGTTTAGATGTTGTTCTGGGTTCTTTTGCTCTTTAATGCCTTTAGAATGAAGCATGCTGTGTTGTTTTTTAAATTCTTTTAGCCTTCTTCATGTTGTCGGACAGGTTGAATTGAAGTGATTTTTAAAAATTCTACAGATCTGGCAGTAATGACGCCTGGGTGGATAAGGATATTGGAACTGAACTCAACATCTACACTGTCAGAAATGAAAGGACAAGAATTGTACCTTTTTTGTCACTGGGTTGGTACCCTCAAAAGTACAATTTTGTACCTTTAACTGCAGGGTTATATCCTAAGGGGTACAAATATGTACCCTTTAGGATATATATTTGTTCCCCTTAAGATACATATTTGTACCCTTTAGGAGTACAAATTTGTACCCTAAGGTACAGGTTTGCCTGGTAAAAGGTACAAACTACAAAGGTAAAAATTTGTACCCCCAGTTAAGGTTCAAAATGGTACCCTCAAAAGGTAAAATTTTGTACCTTAATTAGGGGTACACATTTTTACCTTTGTAGTTTGTACCTTTTACTAGTCAAACCTGTACCTTAGGGTACAAATTTGTACCCCTTAGGGGACACATATGTACCCTAAGGAGTATAAATATGTACCTTAAAAGGTACATATTTGTTCCCCTTAGGATACAACCCTGCAGTTAAAGGTGCAAAACTGTACTTTTGAGGGTACCACCCCAGTGACAAAAAAGGTACAATTCTTGTCCTTTCATTTCTGAGAGTGTACCCCTAGCCTCGTTTTTCTCTGCTTATCCGGATCCAGGTCACGAGGGCTGTATCCCAAGTAGGGTATCCCAGACAGCTCCTCCACAAGATGCCCATGCATTCCCTGGCTAACCTGCTGATGTACTTCCTCCAGCTGGTCCTGGGTCAATGGGGCCTCTTGCCAAAACTCAGCATTTCAGGAAAGACAGTCAGACATGGTGGAGGCAGTGTGATGGTCTGGAGATGCTTTGCTGCTTCAGGACCTGAACCACTAGCTGTAACTAATGAAACCAATCCTGAAGGAGACTGTCTGACCTTTGACCTTATACGGGCCATTGGAAACCCCTCCAATGTAGCTGAATTAAAACAAATCTGTAAAGAATATTGGGATAAAACTCCTCCACACTAGTTATCACTAACACTGAATTGTAGCTGTTGCCAACAGGAGTAATATAACCTGTTATTAGGTTTAGGGAGCAATTACTTTTCAACATAGGCCCAGTTATGTTGGGATGGTTTTTCCCCTTAAAATAGTCAAATCACCATTTACAAATTACATTTTTATATTTACTCAGGTTATCTTCATCCAAAACTGACATTTGGCTGCTGAACTATGCAAAACCTAATTAAATCTATAAGGAGGTAGATACTTTTTTCTTAAAACTGTAAGTTTGATTCAATCCTTACTTTGAGATTCAAGAGAAAATGATGGTGCTGCCAGATTTTTTGTAAATCCAAATCAACACAATGCAAAACTATAAAACAAAGCAAGGGAATAATTTCATGTCGATTAGAAATACATTTAAATTAAATACCTGCTCACAAACTGGTCTGGTGTGTCTAATTACACAACACTTTAGTAAAGTCTGACTCACAATTAAAACACAAAAATAAGGTTGAGCATAAATTAAAGTTCTGCCAAGCAGCAGATGTTTATCACTCTTAATAACTCAGTAGTTAACAGCAGATTTCACTCTGTAGAATATTAGTTAACGTGATCAGGATTAAACTCACACAATTGCTTTCTTTTTTGCTTGTTGAAATGATGCTGCTGCAGTTCTCTTTCTGAACATCAGGTGTCGCTATTCAAACTCAGCAGGAACAGCAGAAGTTGCAGCAGGAAAGTTGTAACTAGCCTTTAAAAAGTTAAAAAGTTCCAGTTTCCTTGCATGAGTCGCAAAGTCTCGCTCTCATATTGATAGGATTCTAACATGTTTGAACATTTGGGAAGAAAAACGATCTTCCAAATGAGTTGCAGAGTTGTCACGTGCATCTGGAAATAGTCTCAAACCCCACTGTCCTCTGATTATATAAAACTTTTTTTCTACTTGTCTACCTATCACCACCTACTGTATAGTTTGTCACACTTGTCAAACAAGCTTTATGCAAATGCTCTACACCAGTGATCACCAACTTCCTTCCCCGAGGGCCGGGATCCAGCAGGTTTTGGGTGTGTCCCTGCTTCTAATGAATTGGTGATTAGAAGACTTCTATAGAACTTGTCATGTTGAGGAAGTAATTCGGTCATTAAAATCAGGTGTGTTGAAGCAGGAAAACACCGAAACCTGCTGGATACTGGCCCACGAGGAAGTGAGCTGTTGATCACTGCTCTACACCTTCTTTCTGGTCTTTGGTGTATTGTCATGACAGTATTACAAGCCTGGTATAGTTACTGCAGGGTTTTGGGTTGTTTTCTAAGATTTGATACGCCTAGGTGTCCAAGCGCAGGAACTGGCGGACTTGGCCGAGAAGCGGACAGTCTGGGATGCCCTACTTGGGATGCTGCCGCCGCGACCCGGACCCAGATAAGAGGAGGAAAGCGAGGCGAGGAGGTGGTCAAAGTCCATCAGATATTGTGAAAAATGGCAAATTATAGAAGGGACTGGTGACCAAAAAGCAAATACAAGGAAACAATTTGAACAAGGTGTGACAAAATTGGGAAACGTCATTCAACCACACAAAGAAAATTTGCACAATATCAACACAAATGTCTCACTAATTACATAATTCAATTGCAATTTTGACATGCACAACCCCCCCACACACACTTCAGTGCAATTTCACATGTAAATTCCTGTATTCTCCTAGCCTAGTATACTAGACCGTCAGTTCTGCTCTGCAGAAATTTGGTCTAGCCACGCTCATTGGAACCAATGCAGCCCACTGATTGGTCCGGTCAGTCTTGTACCGGGCCAATCACAACACCTAAATGGGTTGGAGGGCGGGATTAGCCGATGACGTCAGTGCTCCGGCTGAATTTAAGCAACATGGCGGCAGCTTGGGAATCGCGTTCGTTTGAAACGTCTTTATTATGAACTTTGGACGATTTAGATTTGGGCTTCTCTCTAAGACGTGAACAGATAGAGGCACTAAAGTCTTTTATTTTGAAAGAGGATTTATTGGTCGCTTTGCCGACGGGATACGGTAAAAGTTTAATCTACCAGCTGGTTCTGGTCGTTGCTAAATGGCTCTAGCGCTATCCAATAGCATGTGAAGACTGTTTGATTGACAACTGTTGGTCCCGCCCCTATGAATGAGTCGTTTCAGTGGACCGTGGCCAGACTATATATCTATAGTCTGGTTTACCAGAGTAGTATTTTCCTGCATTCTGTACCCAACCAGTCAGCGCACAGGTAAGATAAGATGCACCTTAAAAACATGCACAATGAAACAGGTACAAGTGGTTTTCACCTAAATCTTTTTTCTCTGCAAACTACTGTTTTTAAATGAATAAAATACTCAGAAAAGCCGTCAATAATTAAAATTACTAATATTTCTGATTCTGTACCAGGTAAACCAATGGGAAATTAACACAAAAATCTCCATACTTGTCTCATCCTCATATGACATCATATGTAACACCACCTCCAATAATATTTACTTTAAATTCCAAAAAGACAAGTTGATCTGAACAGCATGTTGGAATTTTTGGACCTTGATTAACTCATGTGCAGATTGAAGTCCTTTGATTTGAGTTACACATCTGGAAAAGAAGCCCTAGCTAGTTTCTGATCTGCAGCACTGAGTTCCATTATAAACTTCAAAGTTCCTCTGAGCTTCAAGGCAAGGGCTTCCTTATCTACGGTGCCGTCGTTTACTTGATGTTTTTTTTAGAAAAAAAAATCTTTGAAAAAAGTAGCAGATTGGATGATCAAAGCTTCGCTCATCTGCTTGCTGAAGAACAGCCCTGGCACTGCAAGCGCTGCTGAAAAACACAAGTCTTCTTCAAACGCTCAACTTTATACGTGAATCAAAAACATTTGGATGGAAGCAACCATTTCCAGGTACTACTTGGTTTGCTTAAAACTTTCAAAACCCTTAAATATTACTCAGATTATTTGAGTTGAGTAAATTAAGTCATGGAACTAATTTTGACATTCGCTACTTGCATGGGAAATTTTTTTTCAAAAGTAGTTATCATTGACAAAAAAATTGTTGCCAAGTAAGTTTAGCTTTTAAATATAAATTTAGCAACAATTTTTAAGATAACTTTAATTCCCGTGGTTCATTGAAAGTACTTGATTCATTAATAACAATACATAAAAAAAAATAAAAAATTTTCAATGATGTTTTATAAGCCTTTTTAATGTTTTCACAACATGCCGTTTAATTTTTTTTTATCACTCCTGCTTCTTTAGTTGTTTTTTCTAAATTTTGAAACCATCTTTGCAAGAAAGCACCTGGGTACAAAACGACCCCATTAACAGTGTTTTTCCACCATCTTCTAAAAAAAACATCTCTTAACAGGCACTTGGGATGAGCTGCCAATTAGATGATCAATATGGCACAAGTAGGCACCTGATTGGCTGGAAAAACTGTAAGCGAGTGAGTAACGTCTGAGATTTGGAGGCAGAACATGGAACAGACCTCAATTGTTCCGGTAAAGCTTGAAATTTCGTTAAGCCTGAATAAAAAGCACATTTATTTCCTGTGTGTATCTTTTTCATTATTTATGAGGCTGAAAAGTGTTGAGATCTAATAGTTGTAGCAGATATTTTATTTTCTGTGGTGTCCTTATAAAAAATGCAAGCAGTATGTATTTCCTCCCACGTGTGGTTTTACTAGCGAGCCCTCATCTTGTGCTTACGTAAGCACCACACGTCTTCTAAACTGTTCACAGTACATTGTCCTGCAAATTAATATGTAAAACTTCTTTGAAAGTGGACTCTAAAATGCACACACAAAACCTCCTGTATTCATCCAACAAGCCTGATTTACTTTATATACCTTAATAGTAACCATTGTTTTATTGGCACTTAGATTTTTATGTATTAGGATTTAAAAAATTCTAATTCTTATTGCATTCTAAAATTGGCTAAAGACAACACTAATACATAAAAATAGGAAATTACACAAAAATCAGTGCAAAATGTGACAAAATTACATCACATTTTTAGTTTTGCTTTGAAATTTGCAACAATAACTTGAAGTAATTGTTGTAATGATTCCAAAAATTTAAGATCACAGGTCACTGTTCTGGTCAAGCGTGGGTCAGAGAGGCATAGGCCCTGTCCCAATACTCACACTTCCACCCTATACGGTCCTTTATGAAGTGCACTTGGAATTTTGGGTGATACCCTTTGCCGAAGTCCGCACTGATGTGGACTTTGGTGAAGTGCATAGCAAGGGTGGAAAAGGGAGCAGGGACAAGGTCTGGAGTCTCCACCCAAGAGAATCAGGACACTCTAAGCACTTGCGCACCTCCGCGGGAATGCGCAATAGAGGGGTACAAGGGTGGAAGTGTGAGTATTGAGAGAGGGCCATAGTCCTTCAGAGGACTAAACAGCCCACCCAGGGGCACCATTAATGTAGTGAAATTTTTATTTTTTATTTTTAATATTGAGAATGTTTTTATTCAAAGTTTATTCCCCTTAGTGCTTCCAGTACACCGTACAACAGCATTATGTGAGCTGGATATGTGCAGTGGAGGGTGCTTGACGACAAAGAGTAGCATGTTATCATGCCAAAAACAACATGGGTGGGTGTGTCATACAGTGAAATTAGAACCACAACTTTTGCACCAAGTTTTTCTAAATTTCAAAACAAAAATTCAAAAATAAAAAAATCTGAAAAGGGATTTTACAGTAAAGGGGCAAAACTCCAACAACTTCCTGTCCACAGCTGGGGGAGGGAGGGGGCAATGGAAAGCAGGTTAGAGGTCATCTTCATCTGGGAGTGCTGTCTGTGATGCAACTTGAAGCTCTTCCTCATACTTAGCGGCAAGGGATGGATCCATCTGGACCTCTGGGGGAGCGAGGACGGGCATTGCCACAAACTCCAGGTTGGGATCACCAATCAACTTCCTTGCTAACCACAGGAAAGGCTTCTCAAAGTTGTAGTTACTTTTGGCAGAAATGTCGTAGTATTGCAGGTTCTTCTTGCAATGAAACACGATGCTTTTGGCTTTGACTTTTCTGTCTTTGATGTCTACCTTGTTGCCGCAAAGGACGATGGGAATGTTCTCACAGACGCGGACCAGGTCACGATGCCAGTTGGGCACGTTCTTGTAGGTAACTCGAGAGGTGACGTCAAACATGATGATAGCACACTGAGCTTGAATATAGTAGCCATCCCTCAGGCCTCCAAACTTCTCCTGACCAGCTGTGTCCCACACATTATACTTGATGGGTCCTCTGTTGGTGTGGAAATTTTGACTGAACAACCAGATATAAAGTCCACAAACAAATTATATCCATTTCTTGTGTGATTTTTTTTCAAACTACATGTTGCTCAGCCAAATTTTGTCTACATTGCATACATAAGAAATCATGATTTGAGATAACAATGGATTAAGTGTTATTTTACTTTTTAAGCTAGAGCATTAAAATTGATCTCATTGATTGTTGAGTTAGAAACTTGACCAGTTTCATGCTTGACAGCATTCTGCACCCCTATACTGGCCAGATACCGCACTAAACAGTTTGGAGGAACGGGCCGGTCGCAAAGATGATGTAACTTTCTGCTTTACGGCCTTAGTAACCAGGTTTAGCGACGCTAGGGGGAGGAGGGATGGTTTCAGCGAGGTTTAACCAGTCGGATTATTAACCATGTTGTCAAATATTGTAGAAAATAATGTTCTGAATGACTTCCTCAACACCACCTCACAGATAAATAAATAGATACATAAATAAATCTGACCAAGCCCGCTCCCCACGCACTCCCCTCCGGCTCACAGACTCCCAGCGGCGACTCCAGTTGGGTCGATTAATTATTTAGACGTACTGATTAAAGGCAAATTCATCTTCCACCAGAAGCAGAACCTTGTTCTTGCTGGGGGGTCTGCGCGGGACATGAGGTTTTGCGCCAGCCGAACGAGACCCGCACCGCTCGTCAGGTTCGCTATGATCAGTGGTCCGGGAGGTTTTTGCGCCAGCAGATTGAGACCAAAAGCTCGTCAGATCTGCGCTGGTTCACTAGGGACCCGGAGGTTTTGCTCAAGTCCTCCAGGCAGACCCAAATGTCTCGTCAGGTTTCCGCAGGTTGACGAACTCCTAGGTGGCCTCCTACTGCCCCCTACTGGTTAAAAGTCGCTTAGTATTGCTTTAACTGATGTGCATAGATTCCCAACAGTTTCAAAGTGTTGATCTCTTATAAAGTCCATTTATCCTCTACTGCGTGTCGTGGGGATCCAGCATCCATCTCCGGCAATCAAAGGGCGAGAGGCAGGGGACACCCTGGACAGGTCACAGTCCATCACAGAGACAAAACATACAACCAGCCACACACCCACTCACAGCTAGAGTCACCATTAGACCTAACATGCATGTCTTTGGTCCACATAGGAGGAAGCTGGAGTAACCGCAGAAATCCCATGCCTGTATGAGGAGAACATACTAACTCCACATAGAAAGGCTGCAGAACCAGGAGGTAAACCATGACCTCTTCACTGTGAGGGAACAGTACTAGGCCACACATATCCTACAGATTAAGTTTTTGCATTAGAAAACCATGTTGTTATGAAAAATTGATGACTGAACATATAGTAGAGGGAACCATAATACATTTCTATCCATTTATTAAACAACAGTTACAGGCCCTTCCATTTCTTTATGTTGCTCAATGGAAATATTCAGCAAAATAGATCTAATCAGGTATTTTTCAAGTGTTAGAGGTTACAATCTGCTCAGATTTGTAAAGTAAAAGACCTGGATTTGAACAACGCATTTTCGTCTGCCTCCTTATTGGTCCCAGTCAAATGAAGCCTGTAGAGATTTCTCCGGAGGTGCGTGAAAACAAAGCCCAACACCCATACACACAAAATTGCACACATGTGAAAGAAAGACACTTAACGCCGCCTCATAAACACACTCCTAACACACACGTGTGTGTAGTCAACCTCTCTCCGTAGCCAACGGGAGGTAATCAAGCTCCTGATATGCTCTAACCAGATCCATTAAGGAGCTAATAAAGGCTCTGGATGAGTTAATTAATGACCCCCAAGAACATCATCTGCCTCCGGTGCTACTGCTCGCACTGCCGTCTCCAACGCTTATGGAGCTAACCCCAAATCAAAACACAAACAACTACAGTTAGATGTGATTTACAAAGTAATAATAATGAACTTTGTCTGTATCTTTAATCCAACATTGTGACAAATGACTGAAGTTTTGTGTGCTTGCTGTCCATGTGTGCAAAATAATAATCTATTAGATCAGGATTGCCCCACAGAACCAAAAACCTAATAATTGATGCTAATGTGGCAAAAATGGAAGATGGAGGGAGGGAGATGGACCAAATCAATTAATAAAACTTTTCATTCAGCGGGTGAAGCCCTGTGGAAACTTATTTAGAAAGGAACAAGCGTCTCTTCTCTGCTGCAGTAGATAATGCCATCAGGCTGGTCTGATAGGAACATTTTACAGGCCTGTGTCCCGTTTGAACCCACTGAGATTTTTGTACATTTCATCTTCTGTTATTAAAATAAATAGAATTTTAGACTTCTGCTTTTACTTCCTCAAAATAATTTTATTAAAATGACGAACATCTAATAGAATTTAAATATCCGTAACTGATGTTATGGTTCATTTTGATTTGCAGTCCCAACTGTATGTTCGCTTTTAACTGTGAAATTGCTTTATGATACTTGAAAAAATAGAAGGCTAATGGTTCCAGATTTTACTTTTGACAAAGTCCAGTGAGGTTTTGGGCCAAACACATTAGAATGTAGCTCAATTCTACACTGAAACATTAAGATATAGTTTCTTATCTTTCATTGTCCAACACCATATTGGAGGCTTGAGAAAACAAGTGTTGCTCAAATCACCTGAATTTAAAATAAATCACCTCAAGTCATAATGAACAGCTGGAAGTCTATAAGCTTTGTAGAGGGCAACTCACAGTCAGGAAAGAGGGGTCCTCTGATGTGTTGTGTAGGCTTTGACGCTGCTCAATTTCCTGCCTGAAGGAAGGAAGGGGAAGAGTTTATACGTTGAATTGGTGTGGTTTGCTAATATTTTGGTAATCAAACAGAACATCAGTTAGAGGTTATTTGTTGTCACATATAGTTCTGATAATATGTGGATGAGTGGTACATGGCCTGTATTTATAGAGTGCTTTCTAGAATGTTCTACACTCCCCAAAGTGCTGTACAACGTGCTAGCCTCAGCTGCCCAGGGGCGCACTGATGGAGATGGGGATGCCAAGTCCCTCCGACCACCACCAGTAGACAAGGTGGGTGAAGTGTCAAAGACACAATAACAGAGTAGCCCAACTCGAGCTGGGACTGAACTGGCGACCCTTTTGGTTGCCAGACCAGCCACTCTACCAACTGAGCTACATGCTGCCCCCGGGTGAAGATTCTCAGTAGACCTGTTCTATGTCAGAGGCCTGATACAGATTCTTGTACAGCATCGACCTGTAGATACCTGTTGTGCCCGATTTATGTTATCTGATTTTTGTTTTTCCTTTCTGATTCACCTAAAAATTATAATTGTATAATGGAAAACTCCCACACTGAAAATGTATTATTGCTAGTTAGGGTACATTCATGAACAGCCCCCCAAATTGGCCAATCACAGACTTGAATACAGGCCAATTCCGATAACTAGAGGATTTTTTGGGTGCGTCTATAGTTCTTGGGTGGCATTAGGTCAGTAGGTTGAAGCGTTGGTCTTGCAACCGGAGGTTCAAACCCTTTTCCAGCCGGGTCACTTTGTTGTGTCCTTGGACAAGGCACTTCACCTACATCGCCTGCTGGTGGTGGTCGAAGGGTCTGGTGGCATATGTATCTGGTTGTTTTGCTTCTGTGGCTGCAATGTAGCTCACTGCCATCAGCGTGTGAAAGACTCACTGATGTAAAGCACTTTGTAGTCCTTGACTTGGAAAAGCAATATACAAATGTGGGACATTTACATTCTCAGTCATCTAGGACATGGTTAATCCTGGCAGGTTCAGAAAAGGACAGCTGGGCCTTATTTTATTTGCTTACTTCCTTGAATATGTGTTGCTTCTCACTATTCATTTAAAACTGGTTCATCCATAGGACGGAACACCCAAGTTACAAGCTTTTGAACTATGGTGAGACCTTTGATAATGGGAAATAGTTTGGAAATCAAACTGCTATTGTACTGCTAAACAAGATGTTTCATTACTTTCTTGAAAGTGTTCATTGCTGTTACCGTATACTGTTGGGGAATCAGAGTCAGGGCTGCATTAAAGCACTCTAAACTGGTCGATACCCATACTGGGCTATTGTTGCAAAGAAGTAAAGCATAATACGTAGAAACATATTTATCATTCCATATGTTGGAGGAGTGCCTGAAAAAAATGTGAAATATTTTGCCCCAACGACAACATTTTGGTGATTGTTAAACCCAACCACACCTTAGACAAAAACTGGTTCATTTAGTTGTAAAGCTCATGAACAAGCTCCAGATCCAAACTCTACTATTCACTCACATCATAGCGACACTTTACAGAAGACAAGAATGTTCTTCTTATGGACAAAGAGGCTCTACTTTATCAGTTTGTTCAACTTTTAATGATCACTGGCTCTGATGCTACTCCCCCCCAGGTCCCACTGACCACCACCAGTAGGCCAGGTGGGTGTAGTGTCTTGCCCAAGGACACAACGACAAAGTAACCCAGCTGGAACTGGGATTGAACCGGCATCTGGTTACCAGACTGGCCTACTGAGCTACACGCTGCCCCAAACATGGATAATGTGGTTTAAAATACAACAACTTGAAACAGAAAGCAAATAAATGTTTCTCTGTCACTTTTTTAAAGAAAATTGTTAAGGTCTGCCCAGATATCTGTGACCGACAATCCAGAGTCATAAATGATGAATAAAACTTTAATACAAAGTTAAAATGATTAATCAAATACAAAAAAATACCCCAAATAAATTAAACAAGCAATTGATACCTATCTGGAAGTTTGTGTATATAATAAGAAGGAGCTCAAAAA
The DNA here is from genome assembly GCA_006937965.1 of Callopanchax toddi. Classification (NCBI taxonomy): domain Eukaryota; kingdom Metazoa; phylum Chordata; class Actinopteri; order Cyprinodontiformes; family Nothobranchiidae; genus Callopanchax; species Callopanchax toddi. The sequence continues at coordinate 909,738 of SSNR01000057.1, read as the reverse complement.
GAAACAAGACACCTCCAAACATTCAGAGTAAAAACCAGACGGATGAGGAATTGACGTCGTGCCAAACTGTTAAACCGGTTTTTCTGGACTGAAGAGACTGCTCTACAGTCAGATTAGCCGGAGGCCAAAACACGTTTAGACAACACAAAACCTCAGCTGGGTTGGCCGCCCCGCATATCTACAGCTCAGAGCACCACAGTGGAAAATGCTGAAAAATGTATTTTGTAAACGATGTTGGAAAAGGTATTTGAAAACCTGTCAAATTGTACTGTAAGTACTGCTAAAACACATTAGAATAACACAAAGGGTATAATGATGTTAAGGAATGCTGATGATCTCATTTTCATGGATAATTAATATCTGATTACTTGGCGAACAAATGGATACGTACTGGTAATTTGTTCTTCATTTTCAGAACACAGTAGAACAGTGGGAAGCAATTCAAGTTAATTGAGAGTAATCAAGAGGGTTATGGGTATGTTTTGTTTGATTTATAGGTGCGTACTGGAGATTTATACTTTAAGTCAACATTTGACATTTACAGGTAAAGTTTAAAAATTAGCATATCCGGTTTGAGTGCGGTGGGGTGGAGGATGGGAGGCTTGAACTTAAACGCCTAAAAAATACACCCAGTAACCGTTTAATATAGCATAACACGGTTTAAGATTGTGACAACTGCATCTCCCCAAACTCACCATTTACAATCTCCTGAAAGTTTAATAAAATTTTGCAGCACATTTGTTAAAAGTTGGCGTAACCATTTAATGTAAATACACTGATCTATGTGACCATGATTCGTCCCACTGCTTCTGTTGAGCTCATGAGGTAACCTGAGACTCAGCTGTGTGACGACTGTCCAAACGGAAATATGCATGTTTATAACACTTCCTTGATAACACCCTCCTGTTTTCTCTTCCTGTATTTGAGGATTATCAAACCCTACACAAGTCCATCCGTTTCACACGGTCGCTGCTCTGTAGAGGAGACCAGGTGAGACTCGCAAAACAAGAAGGACAAGGAACGCATTCGACTGTAAGTAAAATGTTTTTGTAATATGCATTGTTAGAAGTTGCTTTGCTTAAACTATCCAGTGACATCATCACCCCTGTAGACACCCATGAATTTACAGTTTTATTCTTGTGAAACCCTTTTCGCAGACACTAAGTTACAGCACCTTAAATAACATATTTCTGGACTTGGTGGGTGTTTTTAAACAGATTTTTTGGGGTTTGAATCCTACTTTTCAAACTACCCTCCCTCTCTTCTACCTCTTATTTTCTCTCTTAGGTTAAACCTGACCAACAGAAGCAACCCCAGATCATAACACTGCCCACACAGACCTATACGGTAGGTACTAAGCACTATGAGTGCATTTTGGCAGGCCAGTACCAAATTATAGTCTTTTTTCCCCATTGTATGCAGATGACATTTAGCTGTTTCTATAAGAAATCTGACTTAAAAAAAACCAAGAGTACCAATAAAAATACCTGTCTTTAAAGAATTCCCTTAAACTGAAACAAATCAATGCTTATTGCCCCAGAGAACACGGTTCCTCCACCGTAAAGTCAGACATGATGAATTAAGGGGTTTTTGATCAATTCATTTATAGTTGTTTTAATCATACTTACCAGTAACCATGGCAACAAACCTCCTGAAGAATCCCAATGGAGACGGTAAGATGTCTTTTTGTACTTAAAAATATTCACATTTTCAAATAAAGTGTTTGGACACGTGGAAAATTAGACCTGCAAACAGCAGCGGACACCAGTTTGAGTCTGGAATGTTCCCTCTAGATTATTTGGACAACTGGGAGGTGACAAAAAATGGCGGAGACGGATGGTTAGCGGAAGAATTGAATGAAGCCTGGTGCCCAGCGTTCTGCAGAGACGACGTGAAAAAATACTTTGTAAACTCTTTCGAGTAAGGGTCAAAATAATTTTTTACAGTATAAAGCAACCGTTTACACATTGCTCGGTTGATGTTTTGCATGTCCTCCTTGTTTAAGTCCTTTCTGAGTATTCTGACTATACAGGGTGTATAAAGTGTGGCTCGTTTGCAGCCTTTAGTGAGTTTGTGCAGCCTTAAACTGCAGTTCAATATGAAAGAAAATCGGACGGACCACCATAGGATATGTTGGCAGATGAGCAATGCTGACATTTTTAATTTTTAAATGGTTAGGTACAACACGTCCAATTGTTTTCTTTCAATTAAGACCACAAACCCTCACTGAATTACCAAAGAGCAGACTCATGAGCACCAGTCATAAAACTAGACCAAATAAAACCAGCATTGCTGACGAAACAGTGACCTAAATCCTGTTCTTGTAGCTAAAAACGACCTCTTCCCAAAACCAACAGATTAGAAACAATCAACCCATCAAATCCATGAAATCTTTAGTTTTAAAGCAAATCTGAGCTTTGATTTGATCCATTATTTGCAAAGCTTCACATGTCTTCTACAATTATGTACTTTGATATATGATATACATTCTTTCCTTAAGTTGAGTGTTAAGACTCTTCCTTATCATCTATCTTTGTGTTCTAGGCTTTGCCTGAAGAAGCAGGAGGTCAACCTGTTGGATCATTTCAGCACAGACCAGCTGGATGCTGCACCTCCAGTCACAGTGGAAGACTGGTAAGACTCAAACGGACAGATCAGTCAGATGTTGACAACTTCCTTTTTCTGGAGTTACATTCAACATTACTGATGAGCTAACGGCTAGCCTCGAGTGCAGACAAGACCAAAGTGTGTTGCCGATATGTTAAAATGCTTTAATCTCCCAAATTTCATAGTGGTTTATTGGATGAATGCAGTCAGATTTTATCAGCTTTGCTATGAGTAGATGTCCTCTGGAATGTAGCGCTTCCAGTTCATCCCGGTATCAAGTTCAGCAGATGCTCTTTAACCCTATACCACCAACTGTATCAAATTCGATAAAGCTATTTTTACATTTTAAAAAGCACCTCTGTCTGTCTCTCTGTGTCTTTCTATATATATATCTATATGTCTCTCTATCTATATATATATATATCTCTCTATGTGTCACTTTCTATATATATATATATATATATATATATATATATATATATATATATATATATATATATATATATGCACGTATACACACATTGTTGCAAAAGCAATCGAAGTGCAGTAAGACTGAGACATCAGTCAAAAAAAACAGATCAGCTCATTTATTTTTAGCACACTCAACAAACAAAACTGCAGACTCCTAAATGACTAACACACCCGGGATCATCTCCCTCACTCTGGACAGCTACACCCTATACCTAACTTAGGATTAGTGGTTGCACGATTTAATATTTTTCAAAGTCAACAACCAAGTAATAAAAGTTGAGTCGACTTTATACCTTTAAATGAATGCGCACATTTTTATAATATGGATATTTAAATCAACTCTTTGCAGGTACTGCTGCAGGGCAGAATGCGGCTGCACCTATCAGATCAATGTGTGTCTGCTGGACGAGAATCACCAGGTCATAGGTCAATTCCAACCTGATGCGGTGACGCTGGACCCCGAGACTAGCAAAACATGGATACAGGTTTTTAAAAGTCACTTTGATGCTTTCACACATCAAAAATCTGAATAACTTAGAAAAAAAATTATGTGAAAACCAATGAGGGAAGGAGATTCACAAATCTTTGCACAACCAGATACTTAAATCTTTTTTTCTCCTCTGTTCTGACTCCAGGTCACCCACACGTTTTCAGACTACGGCCCTGGGCTGCGTTACATCTCATTTGAACACGGAGGAGTCGACACCAAGTACTGGAAAGGATACTTTGGTGTTCGGGTCACTGCGAGCAGCGTTACCGTCAACGTATAACCACGTTAATCAAGAATGGGGTGCGGTTAATTCATGATCTGTTTGGTGGGTGTGGTCTAAAAACAGCCAAATGGTTCATCGCTCAAACATGAATTAAAACAATAAAATTAACTCAAGTTTGATTTGTAATGATTCATTGGTCTGTGGTTGTACTTTGTCAGTCAAGTCTTCTCCTTAAAAAAAACATTCAAAAAGAGTTTCTAAAACTCAATGGGACATTTCCTGCTAAAAGAAAGGTCAATAAATAAAAAGTTATGAATAAAATATTTATTGTCATGTAGTCAAATCTGTAAAACTCAAACTATGTATGCTTTAATTCATTAAATGTTTGTAACCATGGCTGAAAAATATTGTGATGAGTTGTGTCTGTATGGAATGGTTACTTGTGTTTAAATAGTTTAGCGTTACATCGTTTCACATGTAAACTAAAGCTTGTATCTCTCATAAAGGTTTTCACATTGTTTTCAAGAAGATTCACACATTTTCAGTTGAGTCACAATGACTTGTTACATAAAACACTCTGCAACAGGTATTATGTACTGTATGGTTGGGTAACATGGACATGATTGAAATAAACTGCACATTTTATTGCTGCAATTTCTTTAAAAACAGTCTTAATTTTGTCTAGGGCTCTTTAACAAGTCATTACATTTTGCTTAATTTATCAACAAATTTTTCAGTTATTTTAAGTGGCCATTTACAAAAAGTGGAGAGGTCTAATTTTCATCATATTTACACCTTAAGTGTGAGAAAGAATCTAGAATGTTTTCCACATCATCACGTTGTATTATTTTTAAATAATTTTGCATTTTATAGCATGAAAAAAGTTTTACTCTATACCAACCAGTAAGTCTCTCACACACCTTTTAGTTTGTCTTTCAGAAGCCCCTCTATCCTCCACTCGTTATCTGTATTAATTAAAACTGCAAGAACTTGATACTTGTCCACACAATCAGGCTCCAACCTCTCCATCATGGAGACCAAAGAGCAATCTAAGGAACCCAGGGACTAATCTGTAGGTCAGACCAAGGCTGGGATGGGCTACAGGACAATCAACAACTATGAAGTATCAATGATCATGAGAAAGGTGATGGATCAGCCCAGAACTACACAAGGAGGACCTGGTCAATGAGCTGAGGAGAGCTGGGAACATAGTCTCAAAAGACACATCATGGACTAAAATCATGCACTGGTACAAGGTGTCCCTGCTCAAACAGACACATGTCCAGGTCTGTCTGACGTTTGCTGAAGACCAACTGGTTGATCTAGAAGAGGCATGGGAGAAGGTCATGTGGTCAGATGAGACCAAACTATTGGTGGAAACTTCACTCACTGTGTTTGGAGCCAAAAGGAGGATGAGTACAAGAACACTATACCAACTGTGAATCATGGGGGAGAAAACATCACCAGGTGGGTTCATTTGTCGTAGTGTCCTTGAGCCAGACACTTCACCCACTCTGCCTGCTGGTGGCGATCATGAGCTGATGTCTCCTGTGTGCCCTGAACTTTACCATGACAACACAATTTGAGGTTTTTGGTTGATTTTAACTGAAGATTTATATCTAGTTTATCTAAACATTTAACATTTACAGGTACAGCCTTAAAAATGTGAATATGCTGAAAAAGTGAATTATTTGTCATTTCAGACAATGAAAAAGAAAACCTGATTCATTATGAGAAAAATACTTGATTCCTTTATTTCTCATCATTTTGATCATTATATGTAAAAATAACAATCAGTGTCTATGAAATTTTGAATATTGTGAAAAAAGTATTGGAAAAAGGAAGAAAAAAGTATTGGGAACTCATGATGTCACACCCTACCAAGGACGAAATCGTGACTTCAAAGGTGTGTAGGTGTGTGGGGAAGGGGGGCGTGCCCTTCCATTCCGCCCCATAATTACGCCCCTGCGTCTTATTCAGCTAATTAACTCAACCAGGTCATTCATAATTTAATTAATAATTTCCCCAAAACTCAAGATCTCCTGAAAGTTTACTAACTTTTTTGCAGGATAATTGTAAAAAGTTGACGTAACATTCAGATACAAAAATCAACCATTTAATGTAAATAAGCTGATCTATGTGAACATGATTCATCCCACTGCTTCTGTTGAGCTCATGTGAGGTAACCTGAGACCCGACTGTGTGGGAGCGGTCCAAACTGAAATTTGCATGTTTATAATACTTCCTTGTTATAACCCTCCTCCCTTCTCTTCCTGTATGTGAGGATTATCCAAACCTTTACAAGTCTGTTTCACACTCTGTAGAGGAGACCAGGTGAGACTCGCAAAACAAGAACGACAAGGGACAGTTTGACTGTAAGTAAAATGTATGGTTCTTTTTGTATATATACTTAATGCTAAATGCATTCAACAGAAACTGCTTTGCTTAAACTATCCAGTGACATCACCACCCCTGTAGACACCCATGAGTTTCAAGACCTTAAATAACATTTCTTGACTTGGTGGGTGTCTTTTAAACTGATTTTATGTTGTCTGAAAACTACTTTTCAAACTCCCCTCCCCCTCCTCTCTCACAGGTTGAATCTGACCAACAGAAGCAAGCCCAGATCACAACACTGCCCCCACAGACCTGTACGGTAGGTACTAGGCATCATGGGTGCATCACGCTATGTGTTTCTCTTCTTATAATAATATTTATAGCATTTTCTACTACTTATACCTATTACAAATTACTGGCTTTAATAGAACTCCCTTAAAATAAACTGAAAATACTCAATGTCTATGTATTGCCCCAGAGAACACGATTCCTCTACCGTCAAGTCAGACATGATGAATTCTAGTGTTTTGGATCAATTTGCTTTTGGTCTTTTTAATCATGTTTTAATTCTGATGTTTTGTATTGTGAAGCACTAACTGGGTTCTAAACTTTTCCTACTTTACTTACTAGTAACCATGGCGACAAACCTCCTGAAGAATCCTAATGGAAATGGTAAGATGTCTTTTTGTACTTAAGATTATTCACATTTCCAATCAGTGTTAGGAAACATAGAACATTAGAGATTTTATAAGATGTTTGATCCTGTACATGAAGTTGGTAAAGAAAGCAGTATAATTTCTGTTTTTATCCTAAAAGTATCTCACATAAGGCAACACCCTACACCCAATGACCTGAGACTATAGTTTTGTATGGTTGATGAAGATGTTAACAAAAAGGATTAGTACTGGTATTTAAGACCTTTATTCTACACACAAACCTGTCAACAGCAGTGGAAATCAGTTTGAGTCTGGAATTTACCTTCTAGAGAATTTGGACAACTGGGAGGTGACACAAAGTGGTGGAGACGGGTGGACAGTGGAAGACTTCACAGGAGGCTGGGTCCCAGCATTCAGCAATGAAGACGTGACAAAATACTTTGCAAACTCTTTCGAGTAAGTGTCAAAATTACATTTTACAGTATAAAGCAACTGTTTACACATGGCTCGTTTGATGCTTGTCCTCCTCGTTTAAGCCCGTATGAGTATTCTGACTATACAGGGTGTCCAAAGTGTGGCTTGTTTGCAGGCCTTAATGACTTTGTGAAGCCTAAAACTACAGTTCAAAAATGGAAGAAAGTTGGACCCAAAAATGAAATTTTGACTTCAAAAGTGGGGGCAGGAAGAACTTGGTTGAGTACGATGTCATGATATCTACCCCAAACCCAAAAACATCATAGAGCAACCATTTATTATTGCGCAACTTTATTTTTAGATAGGTCAAAACTGCCTTTTAAAAAGTAGCGGGTCTTGCCCCCCTTGCCCGCCCAAAAGTTATGTCCATGTTAGCCCACCACCATAGGCTGTGCATGCAGATTATTATTATTTTTTATAGGAGTGTTAGCAATGTGGGGCCTAACCAAAATCTGCTGACATTTTTAATTTTCTTTAGCTGACATTGGTTAAGTACAACATGTTTGCTTTTGTCCATTTTCTTTTTACTTCAGTTTGATAGTAAATATAACCGCAAACCCTCACTGACTTACCAAAAGGCAGACCTGTGAGAGCCAATCATAAAACACCAAATAAAGCCAGAACTGCTAAGAAACAATCCTGATATTGTTGCTGATGATAAACTTGCTTCTTCCATCAAAAACCAACAAACTAGAACTATCAACCCATCAAATTCAGGGAATCTGCTTTAGTTTTAACTATTTTGCTGTCTTAGGGGGGTAAATTGACCCCAGTAGACTTGAAAAATTCCATTGGCCACAAAATAAGGACAGTTAAAGCTAACCTGAGCTTTGATTGTCTAAGCTGAGTGTTAAGATTCCTTAATCTTCATCATCTTTTCTGTGTTCTAGACTTTGCCTGAAGAAGCAGGAGATCAACCTGTTAGATCATTACAGCACAGACCAGCTGGATGCTGCTCCTTCAGTCACAGTGGAAGACTGGTAAGACTCAGATCAGTCAGATGTTGACAACTTCCTTTTTTCTGAGTTGAAATCAAAAGTATTGATGAGAAAATGGCTAGTAGTAATACTGAAATACACACTGTCAGAAATAAAGGACAAGAATTGTACCTTTTTTGTCACTGGGGTGGTACCCTCAAAAGTACAGTTTTGTACCTTTAACTGGGGTTATATCCTAAGGGGAACAAATATGTACCTTTTAGGGTACATATTTATACTCGTTAGGGTACATATGTGTCCCTTAAGGGGTACAAATGTGTTCCCTAAAGTGTACAAATATGTATCCTAAGGGGTACAAATATGTATCCTAAAGGGTACATATTTGTACACCTTAGGATACAACCCTGCAGTTAAAGGTACAAAACTGTACTTTTGAGGGTACCACCCCAGTAACAAAAAAGGTACAATTCTTGTCCTTTCATTTCTGACAGTGCATAATATATACATTTTGTTGCAAAAGTGGGCAAAGTGGAATAGAAGTGAGACATCATTCAGCCATCAGTTTCAAAAACAGATCCACTCAAGCTCAACAAACAAAAGTAGAGCATTCTGAATGACAAACACACCTAGGATCATCTCCCTTACACAGAGTGCCACACCCATTACAGTCCAGGTAAACCCTCTGCGTAACTTAAGACTCAACCCTCCTGGATCCAACTGGCCTATGACATCATCATTCTAGAAGAAAACAAAACACATGGAAACTGGTTCAACATTTACAAACATTATCTATTTATAGAATACAAAGCGCCCAGTGGTGCTGGGCCAGTGGCGGCAGCTCCACCGTCTCTCAGTCTGTCCCCAGGTGACTACAATGTAGCCACCTGCCATCAGCGTGTGAACGACTGACTGTAGTGTGAAGCATTTTGGGAGTCCTTGGACTTGATAAAAGTTATATATGTGGGGCATTAACAAAATATTTTCCATCATTGACCGTGTTTTTTAAGCGTTGATGTAAACATTTGAAAGTCATCTGTCATTTTGACAGATTACAATTAACATCCCTGACCACATAGTGGCGAGTGAGCATAATACTCAACTCTCGATGACCTCGTTGGCTTCACTTGAAAAAAATATCACTGGCCCAACTAAAGTCCACATGGAACATGAGGAAATCAGTCCACAACTGATGAACTGTTCATATTTTACTTTAAATAGTTTAATCTCATTATTTATATGCAGGGGTGCACATTATTATTTCATCGAGGTGCTTTAGTGAGTACCAGGCGTTGAGTTCGGACATCTTCGGACTGGGCTGAGTTAGGTTCGGACAACATTAAGAGAGAGAGGGAGGAAACTTTTCGAACCCGGGTTCGGTTGGGCTCAGACAGTGTTGCATGTGATGATGTTAGTCCGGGTTTTGACTTCGAGTCATTTTGGGGTTAGGATGAATTTTTGGGCCCATTGAGGAATCTAAAAGTAAGCCACTGCACTGTAAAGATGGACTGTGTGATCAATACCATTATATATTATACAATTAAGAAGTGACAGGTTAAAAAAAAAAAAGAATATGACCAGATATTATTGACCCTGTCAGTCAAAATGACGGACAATGAAAGAGAGGATCCTCAACTTCTGATATCTATATCTACATACACACATAAACATATATACCTTTAAATGAATGTGCACTTTTTAAATATATTTAAACAGTTATCTCTTTGCAGGTACTGCTGCAGGTCAGACTGCGGCTGCACCTATCAGATCAATGTGTGTCTGCTGGATGAGAATCACCAGGTCATAGGTCAATTCCAACCTGAGGTGGTGACTCTGGACCCTGAGAATAACCAATCGTGGATACAGGTTTGTAAAGACAAGAATTTAGAAAAGATATTCAGTGAAACACATAATGAGAGGGAAGGAGATTCTTAAATCTATACACAACCAGATGCTTCAATCATTTCCTCTCCTCTGCTCTTACTCCAGGTCACCCATGCGTTTTCAGACTACGGCCCTGGGCTGCGTTACATCTCATTTGAACACGGAGGAGTCGACACCAAGTACTGGAAAGGATTTTTTGGTGTTCGGGTCACTGCGAGCAGCGTTACCGTCAACGTATAAACACATTTATTAAGTGTGTGTGTAGGTAATAAATGATCTGTTTGGTGGGCGTGGTCTAAAAAATAGCTGTATGGTTCATCGCTCAAACATGAATTAAAACAAAATTAACTCAAGTTTGATTTTTAATGTTGATGGTGTGTGGTTGTACTTTGTCACTCAAGTTTTATCATTAAGAAGTAGTTTTTTTTCTTTTAAAGGTCTTTAAATATAAATAAACAGAATAAAACTATTTATTGTCAAGTAGTCCAATCTGTACAATTCAAACTATGTATGATTTAATTCATTAAATGTTTGTAACCATGGCTGAGACATGCATTGATTCATGTTTGTATGCAATGTTTACTTGTGTTCAGCTTGTTTAGCATTACATCATTTAACATGAAGACTAAACTAAAGCTGGTATCTCTCATAAAGGTTTTCATATTGTTTTCAAGAAGATGTACACATTTTCAATTGACTCGCAATGATTTGTTACATACAACACTTTTGCAACAGGTCCTATGTATGGTTGGGTAACATGGATATGTGACATGATTGCAAACAACTGCCATTTTTATTGTTGCAATTTAAAAAAAAAAGGTCTTAATTATGTCTAGGGCTGCCTCTAATGACTCATTTTATTTTTCTTAGTCTATCAACATTTGTTTTTTAATGATTAGTTATTTCAAGTGGCTTTACAAGGAGTGGAGAGGTATGTCTAATTTTCACCATAGCTACAGTTTAACTGTGAGAATCTAAAAAAGAAAAAAAAAATCCAGATAATCATGTTGTATTATTTTAACATAATTTGTATTTTAAAGCATGAAAAAGTTTAGTGACCCCCTATCAACCAGCAAGAACTTGACACTTGTCCACACACTCAATCAGGCTCCAACCTCTCCACCATGGAGACTAAAGAGCCATCCGAGTACCCCAGGGACTAAATTGTAGATCAGCCCAAGGCTGGAATGGCTAAAGGACCATAGACAAACAATTATACCTATGCAGAATCTGGCCTTGTGAAGTTTCAATGTTCCTAGGAAAGATGATGGATCAGTCCAGAACTACACAGGGAGTACCTGGTCAAAGACCTGAGGGGGCCTGGGAACACAGTCTCAAAAGTAACACACTTCGCCACCATGGATTAAAGCAGACACATGTCCAAGACCATCTGAAGTTTGCTAAATGATCTGGAGGAGGCATGAGAGAAGGGCTTGTGGTCAGATTCTTTTTATGGTATCAAATTATGTTTACCGTATTTGCTCGCATATAAGACGAGGTTTTTTTCATTTAAAATAATTTTAAAAAGGGGGGGGTCGTCTTACTATCGCGCCCCAGCAGGGGGCGCATGCTTTATGTTCAAACGACAGAAGCGGCGCCTGCAGGAAGCAGCTCTTAGACCGCGAGCACTCCCAGACGTCCGCTCCACCTCAAAGTTACAGGTCCACTGAGGATAAAAACACCTGATGGCAAAGTCCAGCTCCAGCTTCTGGCGTTTTCAGACTAGTTTGGGTTTTTGGTTCGGTCCGGTTCTGTTTAGTACGTATGGAGCCGAAACCTTCTGTCGGACCCGCGGCGGCTGCAGTGTTTTCAGCGTGAGCTCTGTACAGGTGAGCGCGGCGCTCGGTTCACACATGCATTCTTCCTCAAGCCTGAAAAACACCTGAGGATCCTGCGCTGCCTGTGTCCACACACGGGACCGGTTTCTGAAGCTGCGCGCGCACACAGACACACACACACAGTCTTAGTGAGAGAGAGAAAGAGAGAGGGAGGGCCCACAAAGCCAGAGTGAGGAAGAGAGAGCTTCTTTTTTCTCTTTTTTTTCCCCAATTGACTGAAATATGTTGTCTCATAGAACTTTAATTTCTGTCTGAATAATAAGCAAATATTAAAGTAGTCTATAATTAAGGTATCATATAAATTATTTGCTCAAATTTTAATTAAAAATAGTTTCTTTAAAAAGTGAATTTATTCTTTTTTCTGAAGATCAGTCTTGAAAAATGGGGGTCGTCTTATAATCAGGGTCGTCCTATATTCGGGCAAATACGGTACTTTGAAACTTGATTGGACATTTTACTCAACTTTAAATGTTTCTTTTTTTTCCCCCCAAATAAAAATACATTTATAAACAATCAAACATTTTACCAAAAAGTACTTTTTAAAATGGGGGGCATCTCATGTCTAGGGTTGTCTCATATTCAGACCAATACGATAATTACATTACAATTTCAGTTGCTATCTCCCTCCACACCACTAGAGGGAGCTGCATATATTGGTTGAGTTCCTACCCTTGTTTTTAGTCAGCTTTGTCCCTCTTCCTTTTTCAAAAGTGTCATTTTTTTCAAAGAGTGTGGGAGTCCTTCAAGCTGGCTGACAAAATATTGATGATGTTGCTGGTTTATCTCAGTGGAGAAGGCATACAGGACATATGGTTGATCAGTCACCTGAAAGACCCCCTAAAATGTATTTTTAAATTCTGTTAAATGCACCCCATGAAGTTAAAGAGATGTCTGTCTTCTACCAGGGAATACAAGTTTTAGCTAGGTTTAGATTCAACTGGTTATCATTATGCCTGTTTGTATTATGAGCAGGCTTTTATACTATCAAATGAAGTGTGTTATGAAGTAAGCTAATCTTATTGTAGACTGTGGAATGGCCATGTTACATAGCAATGAACCCACTAAATGTCGAGTAGCTGAAAGTTTAAAAGGTAGTTTGGAAATAAATTGATTTTTGTTTTTGAATAAAGACCCATTTAAAATATTTGATTAAAAAAACTGAGTGAATAAAAGAAGCAAAATACCTTTTGTTTGGGAAAGGGGAATATGTGGCCACTTTGTATTGGTAGCTAACAAGCTAATCAATGCTAGACAGCGAAACACTGCTATCACCAGAACATAGACGTAACATGTGTGATATTCTAATATTTTAATTGGATGATCTGAGTTTGGGGCACTGGACTTTGTATCTCGTGAAAGTTTATTGAGAGCGGGCTGCTTATGTGCGCTGTAATTACAATTGTTCATTATTTAAACAGACGTTAGTGGGGCTGGCCCCAAATCCATTTCAAGAGGATTTAGGATCCTGATATTGTCAGTTTTCTGGCAAAGACTTAAATATTATATGAAAATGTTTTTAACAGAATCTTCTTGGTAACAAATTGGGGTTTTTATACAATATTAGTCTAAAACAAAGTATTCTTTTTCACTGATTATTTGAAGCGAGCATAGAGCTACACAGTGACATTTGGTGGTGGGGCCGGACCCCACTGGCCCCGAATGTAAAGAATTAAAGGATGAACCTGAACGAGTCACAGAAAGACATAGAAGTTGACGTCCTTTAACCGGATAATGAGTGGCACACAACTCTAGGCACATTTAAGGGAGGTGGGAGTCCCACTGTCAAATCAGACAAGTGGTAGCTGTTTACATCAACATGGTCTACATAGATGATTCAGCACAATCATTGCTAGAAGACGACAGCCTTTTCTCCTGTAGCTCCTAGACTCTGAATAGCCTCTGTGCACGCATCAGTTCCGTGTTTGGCGTGAGGATGGTACGAGACTTCCGGTCTCCGTGCTAAAGATGGGAGGTGGGAAGTTGATCTTGTTGATACTGTACAGAATGGTACACAGCAGTGGTGGTTAGACCTGTAGTCAGTTTGTTGTTGAAATGCAAATTTTGTCAGTGTACATGTCATGTGTAGGACACGAACACATAAAAGCTCAACATAGAAGGCCGCGCACAAAAGAAGAAGAAACATTTGCAAAAAAAGAAAAATTTATAAGCTCCCGAAAGGAAAGTAGCAAGCACAGTATGTGCTTCCAGCGGCTACCGGAAGTTTAAGTCCATCCTGACCTTCTAGCGGAAATTACATCACGTAGCTGCGTGCACAGAGTCCATTGCTCTTCCTCTCTCACGGAGGTCAATGTGCTCAGAAGTTTCTATTAAAATTTGAGACACATCTTTTTAAATCTCCTTATGTTTGTGATGCATTTTTGACATTTTGTGTCCTGTGAAGAGGTTTGTGATCATCATGAAAGGCACGACATGATTAAAGCTTACCTGGATGGACACACCATACAATCAGGCACAGGTGTTATCTTCCTGCTTGAGCCAGGGAGCATTTATGCTGGAGGAGGAACCAGTGGGCCTCAGTACTCGTCACTGATGAATGTTGATTCTTGCCGAGCAGAAATGAGGGCCACCAACAATCTGTGAGATGTCAAGAAGAGGACTATACATCAGCCACTGCATTTACATGATAAGCCTTTGGTGGTGGTGGAGTTACAGTGTGGGTAGGTGTATCTAATCATTACAGAACACTACGATCTACAAACAAAATTCAGCTAGCAGAACAGGAGTGTCTTTTTCTTCAAGAATCTCCCGAGGAGGACCCAGCTCTTCAGAGAGCATCTTCTAGACTAGCACCTACCTGTTTGTAACTATGGCAGTGATGATTTATGTCTGTATGGAATGTTTGTTATTACTTGTGTTCAGCTCATTTGGTGTTACCTCAGGTAAAGATCCCAATATAAAATTCTCTTTCTAAAGTTCCCTCGGGGTCCAGGGCCATGTGCTGAGGCACCTGCCTGCTCACCTCCGAGTGGTTGCTGGGCGGGATCTGGGCCCTCTGGCTTTGTCGGGATTCTGCCGGAGGAGATTGATTGACAATTGTCGGAGGAGGCACTGCACTCTGCATCGGTTAAGCGCAGACACTGTTGCGCATGTGTCACTGATGCAGGGTGCAGTGCCTCCTCTCCGGAGAACTCTCGCAGAGTCAGACCGCAGAGCGAGTCGCACCACGCTCATGCTGCCTGCAGCACAACAGGAGGCGAGAAGTACGGAGAAGCTCAGCACACTTGCAGCTTATTAGGAGGTGATCATGGTGCTGCGGGCTTCATACCACAACAAAAACATGGTGTCCGGTTTGGATCTTTCAGACGCAATCAATACATCAAAGTCCAATACATGTTTTTACTCTGTTGTTCTAACGGCCTGGTACCAAATTACCCACGAGTGTGTTTAAACAAGACAGTAAGCTTTGAAAATGTTAATCTGAGAAGTGTATAAAGTGTGTAGTGAGGGGTTTTACAGCCTTAAAACATCTGTAATAATTGTAAAAAAAAAAAAAAAAAACAGAAGGAGTGGACGACTGGAATGTAAACAGTCATGTCTGTGTATGAGTTAACCATATATACAGTAAGTACCTAAATATACTGAATGACCAAGTTATACCATCAAAGATTTTCTTCTTCCTTGGTGGCATGGACCATTACAGAGTCCAGACCTTAACCCCAGTGAGGAATTTTGGGAAATATTCTGCACAGCAGTCTGACGCTCACACCATCTCTATAAGATCTTAGTGAAATATTTATGCTGACATTATAACTGCTCACTGAAATGTTCAACAGCAAATGTTTTCTTTAAATCAAAGCTAGAGGCGGTCCTGTGAAATACTGTCAGACCATACATAGTAAAAACAGGAGAGGACCGAAAACAGAGCCTTGTGGTACCCCATAAAACAGGCCAGTACGTGACATGATTTGTTTAATAAATACACTGAAACTTCAGACTGAAAGGTAGGATTCAAACCACTTTAAAGAAGTTTAAGAGATACCCAATAAGACAAGGAGCCTGTTATTTAAGACAAGTCTGCAGAAGAGTATACACATACCCAAACTGTAAATTCGTGGTTGACTACAGGCATGATGATGTCACTGGATAGTTTAGGCAGTTTGTGTTGAATGCATTTGACCAAAAAAGTGCGCGTGTGTGTTAATACAAAGAGAATTATGTATTTTACTCACAGTCAAAGGGTGATGACAGTCCTCTGCCTTGCCTGTCTTTTTCAGTGAGTCTCACTTGATCTCCTCTACCGAGTGACAACCTCATGAGCTAAACAGGCTTTTATAGGCCGAGACCTGCAGGGAAATAAAAGAACAAACAGGGAAGTGGGGGTGGGGGGGACAAAGAAATATTATGAATACACAAAATCTGGTGAAAGCCAGTAAAATTTGCAGGAATGGGATAAATCGTTCTTATTGTGATCATTAATTTTTTCAACCAACTCGATTATACTGTCAGTAAATGTCTTGACACAAGAGCCAGCAGCTCTATATATACAACCAGAATATGTTTAGCTGTATCGTTATTAATTTTCATCCTTATTGTTATAACATTATCCTCCATCATTGTAAATTCTTCAACTAATCAAATCTAACAAGGCAACCCCACCACTTCTTATTTGTTCTATTTGCAAAATAAAGCTCATATCTCTCAAAATGGTAGCATATCCTCCATGTTTACTTCTCCATTTAGTCAATCTTTCCCGTAATAGTCAAAACTATTTGTGTTTAAATCAGCTCCTTTGTTTATTCTGCTCTGTATTTTATAAGGCCATCAATGTCTTTTTGTACACCGCTAGTTCCTTCTTTCTTTCTCATCTATACCCTACAGTTTGACACCCATGTAGCAACAATGAGTTTTTTTCTTCCCTGTCATGCTTCCCTAGCTTTGTCTACATTCTTTATTGTTAGATCCTCATTTATGTAGACACTTGTCCCTTTTAATATTTTTGCCTGTTTTAGTAAATCCTTGTTTTCTGCTCTCATTACATTAGTAGATGTTTTGTTTTCACCATGGTTAAATAGGATAGTACGACAGTGTGATATAGTATCCTGTTGAATGTCGATACCTTTTTGATAGAAATAGGCTGTGACTTGTCGTTTTCAAAAAAAAAATCGGAAGGTGGAAAATAAATCTAAAACTGAGGATATGAAGTTTAAAAAGAAAGATTGCAATTTAGAAAATGTGAAATAAAAAATGTTTTTCTTCAAATTTGAAAAAAAAAGAGGCTAAATTATAAAAACCTTCAGTAAATGAAGTCTACATTCAAACTGAAATAAACTTCAGTTTTACTTCTTTTTATTCACATATTTTTTCATTCTTTACCGATCGGTCATGGTGAAGAGGGAACTGAGCCAGAAAACAAGGCTCTTAATTTACCAGTCGATCTACGTCCCAATCCTCACCTATGGTCATGAGCTTTGGGTAATGACTGAAAGAATGAGATCGCGGATACAAGCGGCCGAAATGAGTTTCTTGCGCAGGGTGGCCGGGCTCAGCCTTAGGGATAGGGTGTGGAGCTCGGACATCCAGGGGGAACTGAGTAGAGTCGCTGCTACTCTACATCGAAAGGAGCCAGTTGACGTGGTTCAGGCATCTGGTAAGGATCTGAACGCCTTCCTCGGGAGGTGTTTTGGAAATGTCCTGCCGGCAGGAGGCCCCCAGGTCGACCCAGGACAAGCTGGAGGAAATACATCTCCAGGTTGGCCTGGGAACGTCTGGGCGTCCCAGCTGAGGAGCTGGTGGACTTGGCAGTGGAGAGGATGGCCTGGGATGCCCGACTTGGGATGCTGCCCCCGCGACCCGGACCCGGATAAGCGGAGGAAGGCGAGGCGAGGGAATATTTGTTGATTTTTCAAACTTGCATTTTTTTTGTTTTAGATATATAATTTTTAATGATCAAACATTATGTCCCTGATTTGGCTCCATAGGTTTAGCCTCCAGAGCTTGTCAATGTTAAGGCAAAGACTTGGATTTATTACAAAACGGTTAGTAACAGAATCTTCTTAGTAACTGAATGGGTTCAATGCAATATTACCCTAACACAAGCTATTATTCTCCACAGATTATTTACAGCGTGCATACAGTTCCACAATGACATCTGGTGGTGGGTACAAATTTTTAGTTGAATTGCACTGAATGGGTACGTACAACACTTTTTATGTATGGTTGAGTAACTTAAATATATCTATTTTTAGTGTTGCAATTTATTTCTAATATACCTTAATTATGTCTAAGGCTGCCACTAACACCTGCAGCAAGCTGGAATGATAAGTCACATGGCTTTGTTTGTGATTCACAAATTAAAATATACTTTAAATATACATAATTATTATCCAATAGAAATATAAAATAATCGAATATTTCAATCTTGTTTCAACTCAGTATACATTTTTATTACAGATGCAAGTTGATGTATGCCACATTTTATCATTTTTAAATAAAAGGTTTGCATTATATAGCATGAAAAGGGTATTTGGTCACCTAAGAAACAGCAAGAATCGTGGCTCTCACAGACATGATCATTTAGACTCCTACCTCTCCACCAAGGAGACCAAAGAGCTGTCTAAGGACACCAGGGACTAAATCGTAGACTTGCACAAGGCTGGGATGGACTACAGGAGAATAGGCAAACAGCTTGGTGAGAAGGCAACAACTGTTTGCCCAAATATTAGAAAATGGAAGGAACTTGAAATGATTGCAAAACTCCCTCGGCAAGATTCTGGTGTTGGCTTTAGTTTCAAGAAATGGTTTGAAATGAGAAAATCAATGCATGCTTCTACTTAAATGCCATACTTTCATGATAAAATCACAGTAGCATGAACATTTTATGTTTTCCATCAATTTTCCCAGTAAGCCAAATATCCCTCACTTTTTGTGAGCAGTGTATACACCACATTATAGTGTAGTGGAATTTACTCTCTGCATTTCACACCATCCCAGAGGAGCACAGGGCAGCCAGTTTCACAGTGCACTTGAAGCGGGGTTCAGTATCTTGCCAAAGAATACTTGAACACATGATTTGTGGATGGGATTGAACTAGGGGGCGGTATGGCAACATTTTTTTATCATGATTTTTCTTAAAATTATATCGGTTTTACGGTATTTGACTGTATTTTTTTTAGACGGCCGTTACTACCCATAATATTTTTTAATTATGAAATAATTACTGCACTAGACCGGCTTTTAATAGTCCATTTTACTTTCATATGCATAATTTCAAAGTTTTTTCATGTCCAGTCACAGGCAGGTAAATACATAACCCCTTCAAAGTATGTTTGTCAAAAGAGAGAAGTAATTAAGATACAAATAAATGTTTTTGTGTTGGTTATGCGACCCACCGCTGGCTCTTTTTTCATCAGCGGTTCCTTTAGCGAACACGTCAAATCTAAGCTTGAGACATTCCTGATAATTAATATTCCAAGACATGTTTTCGGCTAAGATGGTGAAGCTGCTGGTTAGCCCTGTTAGCACTGCCGGCTAGCTCCGCCAACTAGCGGCTAAGTCACGTTCGACTTTTTAAACCTGAAAAACCCCGAAACAACAGACGTGCGCCAGTCTCCTCTTTTTGGAAAAAGTTCCTCTGGGTTCGCAATTTGTAAGTCGCCATGACATCTCCCGATAGTGACCATTCTTGGTTCAAAAGTTTCACGCTGCGGTGTTGTGTGTCACGGTGAAATGTGTCCCCACTGCCAACATCCGGCCGGGACGCTGTGTGGGCTATTCACCGGTATAGCGGTATATGAAAAATGCATATCATAACCACAAAAAACACTGGTATCCGGTATGAACCGGTATACCGCTCAGCCCTAGATTGAACCCTGTTCTCACAAACGGTAAAACACCTCTTTTCATCTGAATCACAGTCGCCCCATCATGGTAGAATCTTGAAAAACTTGAAATGTTCCAGCCCCTTTGCATCTTTCTCCTGTAAGGCTAAAGCTAATAAGTGGATTCTTCACTGTGGCAGTACAACCTTAATGTCCTATCACATTAGGGTAACCTATCGTAAATTGGATATGATATTGCGAGTTTAAAAGTACATCCTGTTCCTTGAGTTACAGATGGCTCAAATTATGAACTGTTCTCCCAGCCAATGTTCTCAAGAGGGTCCAGTCTTGTTGCAAGGTGGAACGGGCAAATTTGGAAGATATCTTGTTTGTTTGGAGACTGTCTGGAGAAGGTGGCTCTACAGGAAAAGGAAAGGAAGGAATTCTTAACCCACTACCTTAAAACGGTGAGCATTGGTCATCAAGTACATTAGAATGCGAGGGAGATGCAGAACAAAGCACATTTAAAATCATGATCAAATCCAAACAAAAACACAACAAACCATAAAAAGGTCCATTTGCCCCCAAGAATACTCCAAATTTCAGCTTCAAGAAGCTTATGGATTTGAATTGTCTCAGGGCAAAATACACAGAAACTCACTTTGTTTTCCAACCACAGTGTTTTACTCTTGACATTTAGCACTGTGCTAGCTATGCAGTCAGCATTTACTAGTTTACAGGGTCATTAACAGTTTCTAGGTCTCAGCAACTAGTAAATTCACTGCCTACACTCCACAGAGGAGCTTCTGGTTGGAGAGAAGCAATAAGATCACTTCACTGCTGCCTCCATCATCATAAAGCACCGGTGGCATTATAAAACTAACCGGCTATCTCTCGACTTGTTCATCACCTTTTTGGAAGCAGCACTTACTTAAGGTTCTCAATCCCCCATAGAAATTAATGACACAAATTAATTACGTTGACATTTACTGTACCTGACATGGCTGCAAAAACAATTGAGGTGCAGTTATCTTTCCGTTGGGTTGGGCTGGTCACCAGGATTGCTCAAGTGATAAAATGTCCTAGACATGCATGTTAGCAAGAACGTATCTACAACTCCACACACACACACAAACACAACTAGGGTATGCCATAGGGGAGATATAAAAGGCTTGTAGAGTGATGAATTATGGACGGGATCCTCACTGTGAGGAATGTAGTGCATGTCTTCTAGTAATATTTCAACAGTTTGCTAAAAGTGAGAGGACAGACAGTAGATCTTACCTTTTTTTTTTGTTAGATTGTGGAGAGAAAGGCTAAAAGCTCACGTTTAATAAAACCTTGGACATTAGAATGTGTCAATCTGGCAATTTAGCTAATAAAGTTTACCAACTAAAACTTAAAATTAGTAGAAAATCAGGTCTGTAAGTAGCCTATTTCATAAAGACGCTTTTCTTTGCCTTCATAAATACTCCACAGACCAGAAAATCTGAAGGTCACTTGGAGAGACTAAACCCCTCATCTCTATTCTTTTTCAAGTTCCTTGTCTGAGATTTCAAAAGCTGCCATTTATTTCTGTCGCAAGGAGCTGAAGTACAATGAAAGACATTGTCTCTAGTAATAATCTGAGGCAATGGGTGCAGCTACAGAGGAGTGATATAATGCTGCAGATATTCTAAAGCAACTTACTGAAGCGTCTGTTGCCAAGCTTCTTTATTATTATTATCTCTGAGATAAAGCAGACAGCTGGCATTTATTTTCTTTTCTTCTTTGTTATTCTCTCCCTCTTCTCTTGTTTTGTTTATTCAATACACTTGCATTAAAAAAAAAGCCTCCCATCTCACAAGCCTTTTAGGTATCATGCCATATGACAACCTTGTAGCACAATCACTATCCTCAACTGCTGAAAGCACTGGCGGTATGCAAATACGAGGAGACAATGAATTAAAACTGCATTTGTAAATAGATGCATATTTCTCCCATTATGCAAAGATGTGTTAGAAGGAGGAGGAGAGAAAAGGGAAGTGGCTGGGGGTGTGGGTTGCAGGGAGGTGACCACTGGCTTTTAGATTGTCCTTAAATAACCCTACATTTTAATTAAATAACCCATAATCTCTGCAATCATTTACTTCCAGTTCAATTACAAGTATTCTAACTACACAGGAAACCTTAGATTGAATATGTTGATGTTATGGGGGGTCGTCTTGCATTTCACGGGTCTGGGTCTCACAGGAGAAGTTAGCGCCGCTCCGTGGTAGCGCTGCGTCTAGGGTGTCTTTTGGTCTCCCCAGAAGCGAAGCGCCATTGAACGCAGCTTGCAAAATCACAAGATAGTCATCTTTTGGTAAAAACTACCGTCATGTTATCTTTTAATTCTTCAACAACGGGTAAATGAGCTATTTATTGGAATAGTCTGTTTCTAAAAGCTCAATTACACAAATCAGGGTTTTTCCTGGCTCAAATTAAGGCAGAGGTGGTCCCATCCTGACCATGCGCCAGCATATGCACACTCTGTGCATTCAACTGCCTCACTTTTTTAAGGGCAAAATATCTTTTAGTTAAGCGTTCTAATTAGGGATGCACCGATACTGGTATTGGCCCCGTTACAAAGTTAACAGATACCATGAACCAATACTTAAAATATGATAAATCTGCAATAAAGTCACAACAAAATGGTTTGTTTTTCACTTTAAATTTGAGTTTTATGGTCATTTCATGTTTTACATCTGTTAATTTGTCTTAGTTTAGTTAGTAAAGTCTGGTACCTTTAGTCTCTTCAATAAAGGTCTAAGGTGGAAGTTGATTAATTCACCAATAGTATCAGATTACCTGAGTATCCATGATCCAGGTAAATTGAATCAGCTAGTGCTTGTCAAACCACTGGCTCTGTGTTTTTGAGATCTGGAAAAATGATAAAAAAAATAATGTTTTAAAATAACTTTTTTTTGGTATCTGTATAATTCTGAGATAAAATAACAAGTAATAAGTATTAAACTTTTTTTTTAATTAAAAAAAAGTATAAACCACCGGTTTGTGGCATATTTATGCATTAACGGTATTTATTGCTCACCTCGGGAACTTTCTGTTATGTCACTGTCTCTTCCCTCACACACCTCTGGATACAGTAGAGGCTGGAAGCTCGGAGTCGGACTAATTACGGCCCTGCAGCAGCAATATGCAATGCGTGGCTTTGACTAATTGCTGGAATTCCTGTTTTTCGCGGCACAACTCTCATAGCATATGTTGCATTTTGCTCTGTTCCCGTTTACCTTTCCAAAATGCAGACAAACTTTAGAGTTTTTCGGAATTTTTAACCCAAAACTTGCTACGCCAACTAGTTTGAAAGGGAGGGAAGGGCTCTCTCTGTTCCTCCGTCTCACCTGTGTGTGTTCCACCCATGCAGCAGGACCGGTGGAGAAATTATGCGGGTTATTTACAGGGGATATCATAGTAAAAGTACCAGAGTCTGTACCGTGTTTTTTCAGTACCGGACTAGTACTGTGTTTCAGTGCCCAGCCCTGGATAGCACCAACTAGTGGGAAAAGCTATTTTTGATCTTCTTTTTCTGCAGCTGTTTTAGCATTTTCCGGTGCACCGCTGCTGATACAGTGCCCCTATAGTGGCACAACGCTACAACTGCAGTTAAAAAACATCCATATAGCTGGGGACAGAGTGAAATCAAGGCTGGGGCGGCACAAAATTAGCTGGAGGCGGCCACCACGCAAATTTCAACACAGGAAAAACCCTGCAAATATCCCACAATGAAACGCTCCTCATCCATATACTGGAGGTTGTTTATGTTTGCCGTTCTAGTAGCGGTTCAGCGTATTGTCGTAACTTCTGCATCATAAAGTACTCTAATTCCGTGACACATTCAGAAATAGAACTGCTGCGTGTCTATATCGCAGTGGCGTAGACCAGCGCATCTGGAGCGCGACGTGGCGGTCCTCGAGGGACTACTTTATCTGATTACAATGGCTTCTATTCAAAATCACAGTTCGGGCGCTATGCGGTGCAGTGGTGATGGTTTATGTCGGACCCAGGCTTAAATCCATTAAATGTTCTTAAATGATTACCGTATTGACCTGAACAGAAGACTAGTTTTTTTTTCATTAAAAATTATTTCAAAAAGGGGGGGTTGTCTTAGAATCGTGGCCTAGTTTTTTTTGGGGGGGGTCATTACACGACCAAACCAGCAGAGGGCGCAGGTTATTGGTTAAAGCGGCAGCAACAGGAAGCAGCTCAGATAGCAACTGGTCCCAGTCTGGATCAGCTCAAAGTTACAGGTCTACTGGGGATTAAAATGCCAGCCCTGATGATCAGTCCAGCTAGGTTCACCTTCCAGAACCAAGGAAGGTGCTTTCAGTGCGGACTTCTCTCAGGTGAGGGCTCGCTGCTCGTCGGTCATTCACAGGCTTTCTTCCTCACACATCTGCTCATGTAGTCAAGAGCAGACGCAGAAGTCGCCTGTCTTGTTTGTTTACTACGGGCACTAACATCTATTTGGGTCAATACGGTAACAGGTATAGTTTTGGTTAATTCTCAAAATTCTCATTATGCTTTGAAGTAATTCCAATAAAATCTTCTGAACATAGTAAAACAAACGGTGTTTGTAGTGTTACCTAACAAACATCACAAGGAATTTAAATTACTTCAAGTAAGGACACTGAATTGAGTATTTTAAATATATTTTTCTGGTTCTATAAAAAGAAGCAAGAAGAGATTTTAAACCCTTCAAAGTTTCATTTATGGAAAGAATATCTGTCAGACGTTCGATGGATTAATACTGCTTAAAACAAAAGCCCAACTAATTATTTTGCCTTTAAAGTTGGAAACAACAACTCCTAACCCCGAGTTTGAAGCACCTTTAGTTTTATCAGCATAACTCGCACAATAATTTGGAAGCACTAAATAATTTATAACTGCATTCATATCAATTCATGTAATGAAGTTCTCTTATTGCATTCCCCTTAATGATGCTATTTAAAATGTACTGCCTTCATAAATATTAAACATCCAGCTTTAAAAAAAATTAATTCTACAAATATTGGATAACGGGCAATAAATTTAAAACAGGAAGCTGAAAAACAAACTTGACATACTCATGTCATTATTAAAAGCTCTTGGTTTTTTCCCTTACTGATTATGACATGTATAAAACGGTGCTCAATGTATAAGCACAAGTTTCACTTTCACATGCCATGCACAGTTGGTTCATCAATGTTCAGCTGCTAAAAGTCATCATATGTCAGTTCCATTTGCAAATTATAATGCTCTCAGAGGGAAACAATAAGACTGGATCTTTAATCTGCATAAAACGGAGATTAAACACCCAACACTCGAACCATTTCTGTGTCACTCAAACGCAAATCCAGTGCTAATGTAATATAATAGCAGGGTAGACCGATTCTGTCATACAAGATGCAAATAGATTGTGGAGTTCATAGTAAATGTAACCTTACTGTGTATATAGAATGAATTTAGTGCAGCAAGAGCCTAGAGGATGAATAAGGGCATGCAAAGCTAAGACAACACAGAACACAAGTTGCATTGATATTAGAGGAAAATAGAACAATAATAACTGTGTTAGAAAACAGTTTTAGGACACCTTAAATATAGAAACAGACAAACATAGCAGCATGCAGGATGGCACCAAACAAAATGTATTCAGTTTTTTGTTCATTCACAAACAGGAAAATCAGATTTTTGATTTAAATGCACACTTGGCAGTTTTGGCTTGATTCTAGCACCCCCTAGTGTCCGTTTAAATAACTGTCATAAAACTGTTTCCCCTTCACTGCTCCAATTTTTAGCTATGTGGCTAAAGTTAACATGATTTAGATATTTAAAAGACAAAGAAAACAACATACAGGTCCTTCTCAAAAAATTAGCATATTGTGATAAAGTTCATTATTTTCTGTAATGTGTACTGATAAACATTAGACTTTCATATATTTTAGATTCATTACACACAACTGAAGTAGTTCAAGCCCTTTTATTGTTTTAATATTGATGATTTTGGCATACAGCTCATGAAAACCCAAAATTCCTATCTAAAAAAATTAGCATATTTCATCCGACCAATAAAAGAAAAGTGTTTTCAATGCAAAAAAAGTCAACCTTCAAATAATTATGTCCAGTTATGCACTCAATACTTGGTGGGGAATCCTTTAGCAGAAATGACTGCTTCAGTGCGGCGTGGCATGGAGGCGATCAGCCTGTGGCACTGCTGAGGTGTTCTGGAGGCCCAGGATGCTTCGATAGCGGCCTTAAGCTCATCCAGAGTGTTGGGTCTTGCGTCTCTCAACTTTCTCTTCACAATATCCCACAGATTCTCTCTGGGGTTCAGGTCAGGAGAGTACCACAGTAATACCATGGTCAGTAAACCATTTACCAGTGGTTCTGGCACTGGGAGCAGGTGCCAGGTCGTGCTGAAAAATGAAATCTTCATCTCCATAAAGCTTTTCAGCAGATGGAAGCATGAAGTGCTCCAAAATCTCCTGATAGCTAGCTGCATTGACCCTGCCCTTGATAAAACACAGTGGACCAACACCAGCAGCTGACATGGCGCCCCAGACCATCACTGACTGTGGAGACTTGACACTGGACTTCAGGCAGTTTGGCATTTCCCTCTCCCCAGTCTTCCTCCAGACTCTGGCACCTTGATTTCTGAATGACATGCAAAATTTGCTGAGCAACAGTCCAGTGCCGCTTCTGCCGCTGTTTCTGGTTCAAAAGTGGCTTGACCTGGGGAATGTGGCACCTGTAGCCCATTTCCTGCACACGCCTGTGCACGGTGGCTCTGGATGTTTCTACTCCAGACTCAGTCCACTGCTTCCGCAGGTCCCCCAAGGTCTGGAACCGGTCCTTCTCCACAATCTTCCTCAGGGTCCGGTCACCTCTTCTCGTTGTGCAGCGTTTTCTGACACACTTTTTCCTTCCCACAAACTTCCCACTGAGGTGCCTTGATACAGCACTCTGGGAACAGCCTATTCGTTCAGACATTTCTTTCTGTGTCTTACCCTCTTGCTTGAGGGTGTCAACGATGGCCTTCTGGACAGCAGTCAGGTCGGCAGTCTTACCCATGATTGTGGTTGTGAGTAATGAACCTGGCTTGGAGTATTTAAAAGCCTCAGGAATCTTTTGCAGGTGTTTTGAGTTCATTAGTTGATTCAGATGATTAGGTTCAGAGCTCGTTTAGAGGACCTTTTCATGATATGCTAATTTTTTGAGATAGGAATTTTGGGTTTTCATGAGCTGTGTGCCAAAATCATCAATATTAAAACAATAAAAGGGCTTGAACTACTTCAGTTGTGTGTAAATAATCTAAAATATATGAAAGTCTAATGTTTATCAGTACATTACAGAAAAGAATTAACTTTATCACAATATGCTAATTTTTTAGAAGGACCTGTATAATAAAAAAAACGGAGTTTGCTTAATCATTGTTGAACAAGCCAAGTGAATAAATAATCCTCGACATAAATACGAGAAGACGAGCGTAGATTAAAAAAATTTATTTTTTACCAACTCCCGTTTATACACACAGTTGCTATCACGTGATTTGCATGAACCACCGAGATTTGGTGCTCTCGCAGGAGCAAAGTACCGGAGACGTTCTGCACACAAACTGCAGGCTGTCTGAATTGCAGTCCATACGGAAACCGGACCGCATCCATTCCGGAGGCTGTGTGAATTAGGAGTTAGTGTGCCTTTTTGTGCAGCTCAAATATTCACTGGTTAAAAAGGTCAAATGGACTTGTTGATCAATCCCAACCCCTGAGTAATTTGACCGATTTGCTAATTGCTTTATTCTGGTAACCTTTTATCCGTTTTTTAGCCTGTTGACGTTATGCTTTAACATGAATCATTTGACCACTTTTTAAAATTAAATGTGCATTAGTTTTAAATTTTAGATCCAAGTTGATGATTACTTGTTTTCTCCAACAAAACATGGCATGGAACCTTCAAAATTAAGGTTAGAAAGGCTATGTCTGACCATTATAGTTCACCACTGCATTAGAGTTGAAAGAAACATTAATTCACTGGTTGAAATTGGCTTTTAATACGTTATAAATATCATTAAATTATCATCGTATTAAAGTCCAGACATATTGCCATATCAGTTTTAGGCTTTATTTAGCCATAACTTCAACAAAATAAAACATTTTTCCAATATGTTTAAAGAGAGAAAACATGAAGTGTTAGATCAAAAAAGAAGAAAGTGCAAAACAAATGTATTCAGCTATGAAGAATTTGCATTCACTCCCAGTCAGAAGATGATTTATTGTTGCTTTCGACACAGACATATGGGTTGCAGCAAAACAAGAAAAAACGTTTAAAATTTATATACACACATTTATACCTGAAAACAATGAATAATTCTAAAGGAGGCTTATCAAGTCTTTACAATAGAGTCTCTTTGAATACCGCACTCCAAAAACACAATTCTGCATATAGGGAGGCGACCTCGTGCTCTGATTTAGAGCATGTTGCACTTCAAAGTCTGCTTCAGAAACAAGCAATGAAACAAAAAAAGGAGATTAAATAAAAAGAATCGGCAATTTTTACATTAACTGGTGAGACGGGAAATTGAGATGGTGAGCGGTCGCCGTTATTGTGCATGGCTGAACACACAAAGCACTCAGGATTCACAGCGTAACTCATGTGGTGATAACAATGGCTGGGAGTTCAGTGATTTAAACAGAGCTAAGGCTGATAGGAAGCTGAATGAAGATAAAAGGAGACTGTTTTACGATTTCTAACCAATACCATTTCCCATTGTTACCATTATCCTTTAGTACTTGGTACAGATTATGGCATTTGACATTTTTATGCATAATGCACAATTGAATCCATTAAAGCTGCTCTCTGTAATCTGCAAACAAGCTAGTTAAAGCTAGTTATTTTACACAAACATGAGCCCAGAACTCTGCCCCCTCCCATTGGCTTAAATCCCGAGGCCACGCCCCATACCCCTGGATATGGGGCAGTGCATTGCCACATTAACTATAGAGTGCAAAACACCAGCCCTTGAAATGCTATGCTAATGTTCACCCTGGTTTTTCCTCTTTCTACGTCCAAACATTTTTTGTTTTCTGCGAACTGAAAAGGTGTTTTTCTTTTTGGGACTCTGGTATTGAAGCACTAACAGCCGGCCGTTTCAGTCCACCTCTCACTTTCGGGATGATCTGCTGGAAAATGAGCCAGCGAGCATGAATGAAGGATCCCAGGAAGAGCGGGATTTTTCAATAGCTGCTTTCAGTCCGAAATGTGTGATTGGCTGAGGTTTTTAGACAAATGCGAGAGAATCCAGACAATATATTTACAGCTTTACTGCTGTGGCTTTTTATTGTTGGATAACGCGTGCCTTAAGTGCATGATGAAAGCTGGGTTGAAGTGGTCAAAAAGCAGTCCAGAATTGTGTTCGGATGCGCCGATCCATTTATTAAAAAGAAAAACAGGGCTAAAGAACACAAACACACTATCCAGCACGGTCAAAACCGTTTTTCTCCCAAAAAGCCACCTGTGGCTTGATTAGGTCACCTTTAACCTCTAGGTAGAGCCACTCCCAGAGCGCCCTCTGTCGCAATTGGCTCCAACATTTACTATGTTAGAACACGTTTAAGAGACATGAAAAAAAAAGTTTTAATCCAATTTA
This sequence comes from Callopanchax toddi, assembly GCA_006937965.1. Taxonomy (NCBI): domain Eukaryota; kingdom Metazoa; phylum Chordata; class Actinopteri; order Cyprinodontiformes; family Nothobranchiidae; genus Callopanchax; species Callopanchax toddi. Next base: position 880,384 of record SSNR01000057.1, on the reverse strand, counting down.
TTTTTCAAATTAGTCAGATTACACATATTTACCCACATTGTTGAGGGTGAATGTGTTTTACAGACAAAACTGGAACATTTTGGTGCTTTTGTTGGTTTGATTTAGGATTCTTGGTGCTTGAAACCCTTGACAATGTCCAAATTTAATATAGTATTTTTAACATTTTGAAAGTACCTGGATTCAAATAAATTGCTTGAAACCAACTTAAGTTTCAGAGAACCCTACCCTTAAAAAACCCCAGTTTTAAAAGGGCTGGTTAGCCCTACCTGTTCCCTCACAAGGAGAACTGAGACTCCAACACTACCTGACATGAACATGCAACTCATAGAGGAAGGACTGATACGGGAAAGATAAAACGGTAAAAAACACATTTGATTTTCTTTGTTTTTTGAAAAGCCAAAAGAATCGTACCTTATCTTATGGGGATGGACTTCTTTAATCAGGGTGCTCAGATTTATGAATGGATGAATGTTTTACTCCCAAAGGTTAAAATTGTTGGCGTGTCATTTCTCTTACCAACTAAGTCAATATTAATGACTGCCTTTCTTTATTAAACTCCCCAAATTATAACAAACTCACTGCTACAGATTTATTACTTTTCCAATGCCATTTCTTCGAAGCTACCTCTCATGAACTAATTTTGCCCTTAAAGCTGCAGTTATATTGGCTATAATTATGGGTTCACTACATGCTGTATATTAATAATGGCTGGGAGTGATATATAGTATTTTTAAGCCCCTTTATTCAAAGAATCTTACTGCAAATCACGTTTCACCTACAGTCAGCTTAGTAGTAATTAGCTTAACAAAAAAGCGGTCAGTAGCAAAGAATAATGACGAGTCTGAATGTGTTCTAGAAATATTTCTGAGGAAATTCCAGAGAGAAAAACATGTAAATGTTCATCTTACAGGGTAAAAAGCTGTAAATTCTCATGCTTGTGGTTTTCTTTTTTTCTTTTTTTTTTTTTTTTTATAAATGAGGTCTGTTAGCTAGTGGCTAAAGTTTTGGAGCAAAGAAAGTTCAGCTTCAAGCAGCTGCTCTGTTGCATTATATGCTATAAAAGGGTGAGTTGATAAGTTAAGTAGCATAGTTGCTGCTGGTAAAATAAACAGCACTTTGGCTTTTTTAGACTAGAAGGGTGTTTTTGAGGAAATATGTAGCTTAAAGCGTAATGTTAAAGTTAAAGTTTGGTGTAATTGATAATCCAAAACATCAAGACTTTTCTGCATTGTTATAAATTATCTTAGTAGATCATTTGAGGAATAACTTCTGCCTGCTTGTCAATTTTTTTATTTTAGATTTAGGATAATCAAGGTTAAGCATTTTTTAATTTAGAAATTGTGTTTGAAATATCAAGGCGAGGAAAGTAAGGCCCTTTCTTAGAGATACTACCCTACACAAACAGCTGTCCTTACTTCCAACCCTTGGCCATGATTTTTTTTTTTTTAAAGCAGAATAGGTAGTGGGTCAAAATATTTCATAGAAGATGGGAAGCAGCTGCCAGGTGCTGCTAATAAAATTCATTTATTTAACTGATCATTAGCACATGTGACCACCTCAATGAGAGCAGGTGTTTGGGCAGTTTGCTGGTCTGGAGCCATGCAGGTGTGAGTTAACATATTACCAAGGAGGGAAAACATGAGCAAAGACTTTAGAAAAGCAGCTGTTGCTACCCAGGATGGGTTTAGTTAGCTTTTAATAATTTGGAGTAAATGTTTATTCATTTGGCAGATGCTTTCATACAAAGCAACTTAAACTTAAGGAAACATGCATGTTTTAGTTTTGCGGGGGGAAACTGTAGTACCTAGGGGAAAATCATACATGCATAGGGAAAACATGCAAACTTCCCACAGAAAGGCTGTAGCTGGGAATTGAACTTGCAACCCTGTTGCTGCGAGGCAACACCAACTTTGCCACCATGCAGTAGCATGTAGGCGTTTGTTTAAATGTCAACTGTCCACATACTCCCTATTTGTGCTCGACATGTTTGTGGCAATATATCCACTAGAGGGCAGTGCAGAGTTCGAACCTAAACTGGTCCTGCACAAACCATTTTTTCCTTGCGTTGAAAATACAAAATGAGGCAACTTCACAGATGTGTCTATATAACTAAACATTTACACAGCCTTTCATCAAAAGGTGTAGCCATCCACTTTTATTCTATTTTATTCTGGTTACATGCGAGCCACACTGCACAACTTCCCACAATTTCCAGTACTGCGTTTAGGCACACATCAGCAAAGTTTTTAAAAAATGTACTGAAACATGCATTAAATGAATGTAGAGGATGGCTACGAAAAGTAGCAGATGCTAAATTAACGCAAAAATCACCAAAAAGTAAAACTACAGCTCAGCAAAAAAAGCTTCAGTGCGGTGAAAAATTTGCCCCCTTAGAGATTTCTTGTGTATTTGCTGACTTGTTTTGATCAAATGCTTCAGGTCAACAAACAAATTTCAGTATTAGAAATAATTAAGTAGAAAAAATAGTTTTCAAATGGTGATTTAAGGAAAAATAAGCTATCCAAAGCAACCTGGCACTATGTAGAATAGGAACTGCCCCCTGGCCTCGGAATCCTCACATGGATGCCATTTTTGTCACGCCGTATTGCTGAATCATGACCTCTGACCTTAACTTTAACCAAGTGAGGCCTGTAGTGTTTTAGATGTTGTTCTGGGTTCTTTTAGACCAGATCATAATGTGTTGCTTTTTGAGATCGTTTAGCATGCTTCATTTAGTCAGGTTCTATTCAAGTGATTTCTTAATTCTATACGTCTGGCGGTAATCAGGCCTGGGTGTAGCTAGAGGAACTGAACTCAGCTTTCTAAATAATGTGCTCAATTATTATGAATTCATGATTTAACAAAAGGGCAATTATTTTTCATATAAGGCCAAGTTGGTTTGGATAGCTTTTTCACCTTTAATAAATGAAATAATTTGGAAAATGCATTTTGTAATCAATCAGATGATCTTAAGCTCCGACATAAAACAGTGCTGCCAATTTGTTGCAAAGCTGAGCCAGCATCTGGGGGCCTTTGGTTGCTCATAAGTGGTCAGAATGTACCGTTAATGTGGCGCAATTATGTTCTTTTCACAAAAGATTATGGGATGACGCAATAGCTTTCACATGTTTACCTGATTTTTAAATACTCTTTCCGGATGGGGGTTGGCACACTTCTGCCACATTATTAGTGACAGCTCCCTTTGTTGTTCCAAGGCATTTTATTAATTCACAAGTCCGACATTGCAGCAATATTACTACAAAGTATGGCAGCATGAATTACGCAAAATTCCCGCATCGCCATGCCGCTTTTATGGCGGCAGTATTTTTTTATTTATTTTTTTTTAATTAAGTACTTCACAGTCAAAAGATATCAGTGTACATACAGCAATTAACATTTATTTTTATATAACTTACAATAAACTTTAATTAAACAAAAGAAAAAACGCCCTCCCACTCCCTCCCTCCTCTTCCGACATTAAGTCAAGAAAGCCAAAAATGGCGGCAGTATTATGCTGATTTGCCGGCATGGTGTGTCTTATGAAATCAGCTTTTGAGTCCAATTTGTCTCATGATCTGAAACATTAGAAGTGTGACGAGTAATCGAAAACAGAAGGAATCTGTAAGGGGGCAAATACTTATTCACAGCATAGCATATTAGCTAACAATTTAACAGCTTTTACCCTCAAAACATAGCAATAAAACTTACTTTTAAAGCTGTTATCAAGGCATAATCTGTCAGCTGGCACTTGGAAAGTCAGAAATATTAAACAATTTGAATGCAGCTAAAGCACATGCATCTTTAAAAATGGCTGACACTCCTGAGAAATCCCCAAGATCGGTGCAGGCAAGGCAGCTTGAGGGAATGTGAGTTCACCTGTCATGTTTCTCACAACATGTTCATTCCAACACCCCGAGAATAAAGTGCAAAAGAGATATTAAGTTGGTTTTCTTTTCTTTTTGGAAAACACACACATATTATTGGACAAGCAACACTTCCCATTGTTCTTGAGGTGATATAGCACTGACTGTCAAACCGTGAGAGCTCCCTCCTTGGGAATATCACCTTGGAGTTCTCAACGGTGATGATTGAAAAGACACTCAGACTCCAACAGACCTCCAAAGGGTTTGTTTTCCTCCAGATTCATTATGCGCCTGTTCCCACCGCGGTATGTACATGCTCTGCTTCCAGCCATTCTAATGCAAAACGGCAGGGTCCTAAACTCGTAGCACGCCTGCCTCAAGAGAGGCGCAAAAAACAAACGTATATCTTGTGAATGTACTTGATCCCTGCTACAGGCATCGTTTAGTATTATCGTACTGTTCGAGTCAGATCGTTTCAGTGTATACGGAAATATGGAGGCATATGAATTTAGAAGTTGTGCATCAGAGAATGACTCTGATAACTAAATATATATCTTAAAGGTCCCTTGAGTTATTGATTTTCTGTATTTTGTCATAAAATCTGTTTTATTTATCCAGCATTTTGCTCCGAGACATTTCAATGGGTATACCTCTTCTACATCAGACTGAGGAAACAGAATGTAGGATATTTAACAACTGTGTTGGCAACAAAACACTACAGAAACTAATGTATTCTTCATTACAGGTCAATAGTGGAAAAGCTTATGATTTACTGGGATGTTCTACATACTCACAAAATGAAAAAACTCAATATTAGACAAACATTTATCTGTATTTGTAAGACTTTCCAACTGGATCTTAACATGCTGGTGAAGGGTTCTCAGTCATCCAGGTCATGATAATCCAAAAAAAGGGTTTTAAATAAAGGCAACTGGACTTATTTGGTTCTTTGCTATCCGAGTTACCAGAATAAGCTGTCAGGGTTTTAGCAAACCAGAGTCATCCTCATTTAATCTGACTCATAAAACCTTATATTCTGACCCAGACAAAATCAGCGTTCATAAAGGCTACAGCTGTAGCCAGAAACTTTGAGAATAGCATCAATTTTAATCGTCAGTTGTTATAATGGCCATTTGCACAAACTCCATAATATTAAAATGATAAGTTGAATTGTAGTCCCTCTTTAATCTGCAATAAAATCACCCTGCCATAACAGGACATACTGACGATATCAGAGATGCATAGGTTAGAGACCTGACGAGGACAGGGGTGGAGATGTGGTGCTAAATTAGAGTAGCAAAACGGATGCTTTAAAAAGAAGGGTGGTGCTTGAAATCGTTGCACTTTTCCTGGTAACCCTGGTTGCTATTAATGCATTATTTATTGACTTATCAGCAACTTGAAGCAGAGAGGTTTAGTTGCTTCAGAGTGCCAGAGAAAGTCCAACAAGGATCAGGATCACAGGTGAAAAACTTACTCAAGACAAAGACTTGTGTGGGCATAGACTGTTGAACAAAGAGCAGCAAATTAGCCATTGCTCTTCAAGAAAAACGTCCAGGGTAAGAGATATCTACCAAAAGGTACAGTGATTGGACCACTAAGGACATGGGTAAAGCCATTTTCTCTGATGAATTCCCTTTTAGATTGTTTCAGTTTTCTAGAAAAAGGAGTGTCCAGAGAAGAGCCCAGTGTCCTGCTAAAAGTAAAGTATTGGGTTGCTTCTCACCACAGCTTGGCCTCAAAACACAACCATGCATAAAGAATGATACCTAAACCTCCTCCTAGAGCAGGGGTGTCAAACTCCTTTTCACCGAGGGCCACATCAGCATAATGGCTGGCCTCAAAGGGCCAGATAACTTAAAAATGTAACCAAATTAAATGTAAAATAAATGTAACAACTCCTTAATGTTACATACCTCTGAATTTATTACTTATACAAGATAAAACATTACAAATGCATGAAAAGTAGGTTTGCTTGTTGCTCTGTTAGAACATAAATCCTTTTGATTTGTCAGGTTATGAAACCCACTTAACTCCATCAATCAAGGATCAAACTATTCAAGTGAATTAAAAATACATCAAAGTTATAATAACTTTGATCAAAACAGTTGTTATAGTTAGGGGTGCACACAATCTGTCATCACATGTCCTCAAGGGAGAACCTGGCTCTGGTGTTTGGTCCGCACATGGGGGGGGGGGGGTGAAGATGATGATGATTTTCTGCTTAATGCTCAATATTTCAAACAACCTTTAACTCATGAGGTCATTCTGATGCTTAAATAAAACTTTTAAACATATTTAAACCAATTCAATATTAAAAGCCTTCTACTAGTCACCTCTCCGGTCTGACAGAGCGATGACCCGTTTCTTCCTCACTGCAGTCAGACAGCTGCAGCAGGTGAGGAGGCGTGACGATCAAGGTGTTCTGATCCTCCTGACTGAGCACCGTTAATATTAATGTTCATTAGCTCGTATAAAAGTCCAACACAACACGTTATCTTAGGCAGAAACTGGTTAATCTGGTTTGCCATCAGGGAAGAGGATGATCAGCTGACAGAGTGATGGAGAATCAGCAGCTCCCCGCGCGCGCACGCATCATGGATCAACAATCGACCAGTGATCTTTTGTTCTGGTTAACTAAGGCTACGTTCACACTGCAGGTCTTAATGCTCAAATCTGATTTTTTAATCAAATCCGATTTTTTTGTCTGGCTGTTCACACTACAACTGAAATGCGACAGCAAACAGTCTCCAGTGTGAACGAATCACGGCCCCAAAGTGGCCCGCATGCGCAGACGATGACAAGACGTCACACATAACGTGCTCTCTCTGTTTACGGAAGTAAAATGGCTTTGGACTTGAACATGGCCCAATTACGGTAAGATATCTTTAAGGCTGAAATACACCGGAGACCTCAGCGCTGCGCCACGTCGCGCTCGCACCGTTATTTTGATTAAAAACCATTTTAGTTCGTCAGATCACTCATCACACGGGGACCGCCACAGCGCTTCCCAGAAACGCGAGTCCACGCCACGGCGCTAAGTTCACTTGAACAGAATTGTCACCTAATATATTACTAATCAAGTCCTAAACCTCACTTTCTGTCCACCGACTGCCTCCGTCTCCAGTATCAGCTCTACGTGTTGGAGCGTTTCCCTCCGCCGGCGCATTTAGCGGTCTGTCTCCTGTCAGTCACGTACGAGGCGGATTCAATGCGACATGTCCGTTCAGACTGGAGTCGCTTTCAAAAAAGATCAGATATGTATCCGATTTAGTACCACATATGAAAGTGACCTGGGTCGGATTTGAAAAAATCGGATCTGTGCCGTTCAGACTGTCTTAAAAAAATCAGATATGGGTCGCATGAGGGAAAAAAATCGGATTTGAAGCGCATTTGGCTGCAGTGTGAACGTAGCCTAAAATGACTGATTCTGACCGAGAGAACTGGATATGTGATGACAAAATGAACGTCTTTCTCAGAGGGGAATTATTTATCAGCAGCTTGAGAGCGCGAGCTGTCGGGTCGGGTCGGAGTTAGTAAAGCGCGCGAGCGCAGCCAGCTGGATCGCAAACCGAGTCCCGAACCATAGAGGTGATCTGTTCAGATCACGGATCCATTGTGACCCGTTGTACCCCTACTGGGCATGTGTGAGCTGCGTGCGTGGGTCGGACGTACTGTGATTGTGTGTGTTAAAGCGCGCGCCGAGCTGTGCGTAATGGCGCACTGGAGATGCTGTGTGTGTGTGTGTGTGTGTGTGTGTGTGTGTCGTAGCGGAGGTCCTACCGTGTGTGTCCACTAGCTTCAGAGGCCATGTGACTCATTCACTGCGCTGCAACAGGATGTGAAGTTCGTCAGATCGAGGGGTCTCCCATCGGGACCGCGCAGCGCTGGACCGCAAAAGCGCGTTCGAAATCCGGTTCTCATGAGGACCAGCCTACTGCTTGTGTGCACCCTGCCCTGTAGTGGCGGTAAGCCGTCAAGTCGCGGGTAACACAATTGACATGCATTGTGGGAAATGTAGTTTTTGGTCAAAATACGCTTTTTACCTATTTATTTTTGAATACTCAGACCTTTTAAGCTCTTGCGGGCCACATTAAATGACGCGGGCCTTGTGTTTGACACATATGTCCTAGAGGAACTCCTGAAAATTATCTAAAGACATTTTGGTGACAAACAATGCCTTTTCCAGCATGATGGAGTAACAGGATAAAGTGATAGGACAAGATGCACAAGTCATCAAAAAGAAGGGCCAACACTATACAGACTTTAGCGATTGCCCAAAACAGTCTTTACAACTTTTAAAATACTAGTAATTATACTTTGTTATACAGTATAATAATAAGATTTAAAAAGACTGAAGCAGAAAACTTTCTGAAAACCAAGACTTGTCATTCTAAAATGTTTGGCCATGGCTCTACATTTACACTTCTCTTATGGGTTTCTCTCTATAGTTTTATCAAGTTATTTTGGTACATAAACCTCACTAGTTACGGCATCTTTACGAAATTCAATAATAATGAAAAATAGATCAAGATGAAGAAGTGATCAGTATGCTTTAGAGTTGGATGCAAACCCAGCTGTCCAGGACAAAGGTGCCTGTTTTATTACAGAAATACTACAACTTTCTAAAACCTCATTTCTTGGGGCATGCACTCATATAGGTCACCTGAAAGACTCGTTATGGGCGCTGCTTCACAATATCAGCTCCAAAGAAAAGTTTGCACAATCCGAGAAGTTTAAAAATTAATACAATTAGTCTTGATTTACAAAAACTTGAAAGACTTTTACTACTGACAGTTGTGGTACTTTTATTTCGCTGTGCTCAAACACAACGAATGGTGAATAATTAATAAAGTCATTTTAATTTGATGTCTTTTTCTTGAAGGACTTGAAAATGCAGCGATAGATGTCTTAGAAACTGTCTTCTGAATAATGTATTGTACTTAGTTGCTCATATGTTGGCTCAATGAAACTTTATTTTGAAGCTGGTTGCGTGAAAAAACTTTATTAAAAGGTATTCAATGAGTAATATAAAAAAGGCATTTAATGCACATTTTTATTGCAGTTTTTGACCAGTTTTCAATAAATTACGAGGTTATAGAAAGTGCCATCCTTATAAGGCCATTTAGTACATTAAAGTAAAATTATTCAATTTTTATATTTTTCATATAATAGCCTACTGAAGATTAAAAACAAATCTTTGTAAATACTTTCCAAAAAACTTTTTAATCTATTTTATAATCACAATTTTATGCTACATTACCATATTCTGCTTCTACATTATTAACAATTGATTCCTTTAATTATTCATTAATCATTTTATTGAGTTAGATGAAACAGCACTAGCTTATGTTCTGCTTCACACCTTTTGAGCTCAAACTGAGCTCCCACACTACTGAGGAGGTGGTGGTCACATTTCTCTCCAAGAAAAACATGAAAGAAAACAAAAAATGAACATTTGGAATTAGAGACGTTAGATCGGATAAGTGTTTGTGGCACCTTTTGTTGAGCCAACAAGAAACGTGTGCGTGGTGTTTGAAAGAAATGGCTATTCTTGTGGAACTTTTCGTACTTATCTCCCACTACTAAAAAGGTGAAAGGAGAGAGATGATATCCTGTTTGTATGTTTGTTTTTGTTTGTAGTGCTACTTTCAGAAAGTAATAAAGTTCATCTACAACTGATGAACTTTTGGAGTCAACCTGACTCAAAATAGCTGCCACAATTAAGCAAACTTAATCAGGACAAACTGAGCACCAGCAGCTGTATGAGCACTCCTTCGAAACGCCCGGCAACAGGAAGTGAAACCTACAACGAGCTGCTCAGCTCTCGCTCATCAGTGTGTGAGCATGAGTGTGCAACTGATACAACAACAGACACCAATGTGCAAAGGAGCATTGTGGCAGGAAGAACTTGTGCACATTTATGACTTTTGTCCCACCTGCCTACTAGTTGTGTGCACCAATGACAATGTGTCAATTTGACAGGTAAAACTCAGTGTAGTAGCTGAGTCATTCACTAGAAATCACTCATTCTTTGCTTAAAACTTTAGCATTAATAGAGTCAACCATGTTTCTCTGTTTGCAAAATATATCAGTGACTCCAGATTTTTGTGAAATCTTTGGTTATTCTATATACATCTACTGATTAACTTTTGGGGGTTAAGTCAACCACTTGGAATCAGCCCTTGTCTTTTTGTTAACCAAATACCTTATGTACCACTATTAGTAACAGCTATAAGTGGCCTTAGCAAACACAATTACTATAACTTAAATTTTAGAGATAGTGAGCAACAATTGGGTATGGTACATGTTAGCCACATGGAGATGACATCAGTGTGATGACTATATTAACCTCTGTGGACGGCATCCCAACTAAACCAATTGCTTCAATTGGTAACAAACAACAGAATTAAGTTTATCCAACTTAAAACACATTTGTACCTAATCATTTAAGTTGCATAAACTGTTACCAATTGAAGCAATTAAATTACGTTGATTCAACCATTTTTTTTTTACAGTGTAGAAAAATAAAGTGCTTCTCTAACAACAATCCTTGGACTACCAGTGACCTAAACGAACTGCTTAATGGGTAAAAAAAAAAGGAGCCTTTAGGAATGAAGACAGCGCATTAGTGTACACAAAAGCAACACCAAGTCAAGATCCAAGACAACAAATGAGGTTTACAGGATAAAAAGTAGAGTCTGGGTATTGATTTGATTCAATCACAACACATACTTTGAGGGTGAACTGATCATGTGAAATCTTGTAATATTGCTTGAGATTACACATAATACTATAAAGGGTTAGAACATGTTTATGTATTTAGATTAAGATTACTTTAATGACCATGCAGCATCAAGCCGGTGCAATTTTTTGCCAGTACATAGTATGGACGAAGCAGGTTTTAACAATACAAACATAGAAACACACACACACACACACACACAAAAAAAAAAAAACCAACAACAACAACACAGAACATGAACAGTCCAGCCTAGAGACCCTCATGATTTAGAATCCTTATGGCATTGGGAATGAAACCATTCTTAAACCATGTCGTTCTTGAATCAATTTACGTGTATCGTCCATATATATCATCCGGGGTTCGATTGCGTAGCTACACGGTAGTGTCTTTCTTACAAACCTTATTATGTATAGACTTGAGATATGATAATTTTACAATTTATGAGTTTCCAACCATTATCATTATATTTCGATATATATTCACAGCGAGGCCGGATGTAGGCAGGGGCAAGGGGGGGCATTGCCCCCCCAAATTCCATGACTGCCCCCCCAAACACGACTGCATGCAGAAATAACAAATTTCAAAAATATTTCAGTGAAGAAATGGTCAGAGTGAGTGCTCTCTTCCGTTTGTCCTCATTCAAGGTAGCTACTGATGAATGGCACAGAAAGAAAGAAAGACAAAAAACACAAAAAAGAACAAAAAACAAAACAAAAAACACTAAACTAAAAAACACAAAAAACACAAAAAAGAACAAAAAACACTAAACTAAAAAACACAAAAAACACAAAAAAGAAAAAAACAAAAATAACTAAAAAAACTAAAAAGAACAAAAACACAAAAATAACTAAAAAACAAAACAAAAAAGAACAAAACAAAAAACACAAAAAGAACAAAATCAAAACAAAAACACAAAAAGATTTTAAAAAACACAAAAAAGAACACAAAACACAAAAAAGAACACAAACAGAAAAAGAACAAAAAACAAAACAAAAAACTCAAAAAGATTTAAAAACACAAAAAGAACACAAAAACACAAAAAAGAACACAAAAGAACAAAAATCAAAACAAAAACACAAAAAGAACAAAAAAAAAACAAAAAGAACAAAAAACACAAAAAGAACAAAAAAAAACAAAAATAACAAAAAACACAAAAAGAACAAAAAACACAAAAAAGAACAAAAAACACAAAAAGATTAAAAAAAAAACACAAAAAAGAACAAAAAAAACAAAAAACACAAAAAAGAACAAAAAAAAAACAAAAAACCCAAAAAGAACAAAAAAACACAAGACAGAACAAAAAACAAAAAAGAACAAAAAAACCCCAAAACAAAACAAAACCTAAACAGATGAGTGCAGCCTCAACAGGGCATCAGCCAGTGTCCTACTTGTGCCGGTTCCAAGCCCGGGTAAATGCAGAGGGTAGGGATCAAATATGAAAATAAATCTATGGATAGAGGAACTGATTTGATGATGGCGTAGTTTTTGATGCATTTAAGGGATTGGGGGGATGTGATCAACAAAAAATTCTTAGCATGTCCAGACTGGCCCCCCCTGTTATTCTACCTGCCCCCCTTAGTGGGGCTGGCTAGATCCAGCCCTGATTCACAGCCACGCCTTTGACATTTATAAAAATGCAAACCGCTTGAAAATCGGTTAACATTTTAGCAAATTACAGGTATTTAATGGTACATGCTCTATTGACACTAATGTTAAGAAAGGGGGCAGCTCTCTGTCACAAGACGGCCACCGGTGTAGCTACGTCAGGGTCCATTGACAAACAGCGCGGGTAAGATATCTAGTGATATACTGTATATGATATCTATGAAATCGTCTACCTGAGGGCAGTAGTTGGAATTTAGCAGACCCTTTTATCCAAAGCGACTTACAAATGATAACGTAACAAAGAAGTTACCACTGAGGCTAACAACTAACTAGGGAAAAGAACACAAGCATTAGAGTGAAGTGCATAAATAGTACAGAGGAGTAGGGTAGGTGCTAGTCTGAAGGAACATCTATGACTCCATGAAGGACAAATAGACCTATAACTTTCTTCCAGGTTAGGACATTTTACTATAAATACAGGGTACAGGATTTGCAATAAATGACAATGCAAGATTATTTAACCCTTGTATTGTCCTTATTTTTGGGTCTATGGAGTTTCTAATCATTTGGGGTCAATTTGACCACCTAGCAACTGGAATTGAATGGATACCTGCACAGAAGTAACAAGAAACTCAACTTGATTTTCATAGTATGCAATCTGGATCTCACTTTGAGAAAACAATTAAACTGTGACCAGAACATTGATTAGCATGAGTTTTGCTCAACGTCTACCACGCTCCATTTCTGAGCATCTGTGCTGCAATAAAAATGACTTAATGGAACAGTTTTCCTCAAGCGTAATAAAGGAACCAGCTTCTAATGGCTAATAACACAAAAACCATCCATGTGCGACATCTCAACTGTGGGCAACCACATGTTGAACAACGGCCTTGATGAGCATAAATGGAGGAAATGCAAAAAGATGCTTTAATGATATTGACTGTCAAATCAGAGAGCTTTAAATTGTTTCAGGGTTTGTGTGCAAGAGGGGACCGCGTGTTTCCACAAGAATTTCCATAATTCAGTGTTTCACAGTTGGCAGTCTTATCCGACCGTTTACCTGTGTGCTTTCAGTATAGTCGGAGATGTATTGTGGGAATCCAGGAGATTATAGATGATTAATGAAGAAAGCTCTATTACAGTGAGTGGTGTTTTATTCATCAGCGTGGCAGCAGAGGCCGGAGGTATAAACTATGTAAAAGAAAAAAAAAACATGTAAAAGGCTTTTTCTTGTGCATAAACTTGTATTTATAAATTAAAAATGTGCAAAACCCCATGCACACTTCAGACCCTGAGAACATACAATTTTTCAGAGCTAGTCAAGCCTGAAATGAGAGGGAATGCAATATAAAAAGGCAGTAAAACAAAACTGCTCCCCTTTAAGAATAATTCATCAATTAATTCAGCCAGTCGTTTTTGATTATTTATGGTAACGTCCAAAGCTAATTTACCAACACACTTAATACGCTGGGACGCGATGCAGATTTCTGGACTAAAAAAAGCACAAGAACAACCTTAATTTGCTTTAAGGATCACATTGAAATATTCAACAACAATGCATAAATAATCATCCCACAAAACCTCAAGATGTTAAATTGCAATATCTAATAATGTATTTTCAGTCACTGAGCAAGTTAGTGTAGAAAAACAAATATCTGCTCCAACTAACAGAGCAAACCATGACTGTCTGAGAGAATTACGATCCATTTGGAAATTGCAAAAATCTGCAATTTGTAGCATCATGTACATTTTCTTTTGAATACATAGAGGAGTCTTGACAATTCAAACACTGGTCAAAAGCACTTTTTTTTTTTTGGATCTCATCACAGATACATGTGATTCCTTAACCCAACCAAGAAGGATAAGAAGCAAAAACATGTAGCAGTTGAAGCCAATGATGACGGCTTAGGTACAATCTTAACTCGCACAACTAAAAAGACAACAAATAGTAAGAAATCACTCTAAATTACAATATAGCACATTTTGGGCTGGTAAGGTCTATTTTTCTAGATTTCCAACAGTACCATGACTTTGACGTTAGGCCTCACTTTATATCAGCGATCATTTCATTTTCATCTGTTGATCATCATTTGCTTTCAACTTACAAAACTGATAGTTTCAACCATGGCGATCCCTGGAACTGGCTTAGAGTGGTTTTGATTGTACTTTTCCAAAAATTGCTTCAGTGTCTGTACGAATCGTATGATGTCATATACTCCTGACTATGTGGAGTTCCTCAAAGCTCTGTTTTAGGTTCACTCCTGCTTCTGTTCTATATGCACTATTTTTGGCATGATTGACACATTTTATACTATTTTCTACCACATCTTTGCAGATGACATTCAACTGAACAAGGTTCAAGGATTTTCAAACTTTCTAAACTACTTAACAGATACTAAAAATTAACACCCTTCAGTTAAACCCTGAAAATGCCAAAGCTGGTTTGAGTAATGGTCAGTTTACACAGTTCAAATTGTTGACCAATTGTAAAACATGACACCCCACACGTGGTAAGAAAAAAAAAAATCATAGCTGGTCACAATTGTGGTCCTACAGTGTGTTGTGTGTGGCCACACGAAAAAACAAACACCACACAAAAATTGATTTCACCCACGTTCTTAGGTCAGACGTGAAATCTTGCAGAACTTCGAGATCCAATAGGATGAGAGTAAACAAACAACAGTTTCTATTTTTATTAGAGACAGCATTGCAATTGTGACAATTTTGCTGCCAATTATAACAAAGAATATGAACAACTGTGCACAGGTTGTGTCTGTCACCTCGCTGTATGATGATACGTCACATTCGGCAGACAAATATAGATTACATCACAAAGCGCTATACAATCCCTACATGTCTGAAACACCTACCGCTATGTGGTGTCATGATTTTAGCTAGGATGCCTCCTGGACAGCTAGCTGCTACTTCTGCTAGTTGCTAATAACCATAGAATTCTGTGTGAATAACCAAGTAATGAAAAACTTTAAAATATTTGCGAAAACTGCTATGAAATCTGTAAGATTGGAATTGTTTTAAGATGGAAGTCACTTCATTTTGGTCTCATCCCTTTTGAAATTAGGAGTTAGCTTATGAATCTGTTCAAAACTAATCTATATTGCTCCAGAGGCCATTCAAAGAGCTAGCAGGTAAAATTACTTCTCGGTAACCTTTTCACCGGACTCTTTAAACTTAATCACATGCTTTTGATTATCCCTATATCACTCATTGACTTGCATGTTACCTAAATGCCTTTTACTTTAAATTGTTGCATGTTTGAATTACAGCACACAAAGTGGATGGATTTTGCAAGACTTCAACCTATGAAAAAGCACCAGAAATAGCAATTATCTAAGAGGATTTCCTCCAACAAAGGCCAGCATTACCGTTGCCTGAAAACATTTCCTCTTGTAGCATTAGTCGAATAATTCGTCACAAGTCGTGTGACACATCCCTTTTAGTAGCACAACTCGGCATGCAAATGAGAAGTGACACCAGGGGTGGTGGTTCTGAGGGTCTGAATTTATCTGAACTGATCAGAAACACAATTATGCCTTGCTCGCTCATAATAAACCACAGTTAAGTGGTTTGGAGAATTCATTTATTTACATTAACTCTGTCGTCGTTCGACAGTAATGGATGCCTTTCATTAATGAATGAAGGATTTCGCCTGTCCCCGCTCTCTTGTTCCGAGGCTTTTTGAAGAATAGAAGGAGGTGGTGGGGGGAAAAAAGATAACAATTGATAAATGAAAACTTTTAGAGAGATTGTATTGAGCGGTTTCGGAGAATTCTGCCAAGAAAGGAATTGCCTGAAGAAACCCAAAGCCTTTCACCTTTTTTCCCTCTTCTTCTTGTCCAACACACACAAGAGCAAACCGGCTCATGTTCTAAACCTTATGTAATATGGATGTTTTATAGTTTCTTTGTTGATTTTTTTTTGACAAATTTGATGAATTTCTTTGGTAAATCAGCACCTGTATCAAAAGCTATCCAATCCAACCTGGCTCTAAGTGAAAAAACCAATTGACCCCTAAACTTAACTGTAATTACCTCCAACTACAAAAAAAAAAAAAAAAAAAAAAATTAGTTTGTGATAACTAGAATGAATTATAATAATAGGAATTTTGTCTTTACGGAATAGCCTCTTTTCTGGCATGAACAGCCTGTTTAGGGTCAACAGTCAGATATTCACCTTCAGACAAAAGCAGGATTCATGGTTCCATCAATTACAGGAAGTCATCCAGGTACTGAGGCAGCAAAGCAGCCCCACACCACCACACTACCACCACCAGTGTCTGACTGTTGGTACGTTTTTCCTGATCATCTCCAGATGTAAGAGGACGCACCATCCAAAAAGTTATGCTTTTGTCTCTTCAGTCCTCAGAATTGTTTTCCACTAGTCTTGGGGGACACTAGGATGCATCATCGACCAATATGGGTCACACCTTTGTGTCGTTTTTGGTCAGCAGAGATTTTGGACTTGGAATTCTTCCAAGTGAAGGAAGGAGGGAACAGGAGAGTGACACGTGGATTGGGGCAACTTTTACAGTGGATGCGGACGCTGAACCAGTTTGTTGTGGTGAAGAAGGAGCTGAGCCAGGATGCAAGGCTCTCTATTTAGCAGTTGGTCTACCTCCCAATCCTCACCTATCGTCATGAGCGTTGGGTAATTACCAAAAGAACGAGATTGCGGATACAAGAGGCCGAAATGAGTTTTCTCTGCAGGGCGGTCGGGCTCAGCCTTAGAGATAGGGTGAGGAGCTCAGACATTTGGGAGAGACTCGGAATAGAACCGCTGCTCCTCCATGTTGAAAGGAGCCAGCTGAGGTGGTTCATGTATCTTGTTAGGACGCCCCCTGGTGCCTCCCCGGGGAGGCGTTTCAGGCATGTCCTGCCAGCAGGAGGCCCCCGGGTCAACCCAGGACATGCTAGAGAAAGTACATCTTCAATCTGGCCTGGGAACACCTTGGGGTCTTGCCGGATGTGGCCGGGAAGAGGGCGATCTGGGATTTTCTAGTTGGGATGCTGCTCCTTCGACCTGGACTCGAATAGGTGGAAGAAGCCAAGGCGAGAATTTTTCATTTGTATGTCATTTTCGCCCCCAAATTTTTGTTATTTTTGAATCATGACCTCTGACCTTATCCACAACCAAATGATGCCTGTAGTGCTTCAGATGTTTAGGAATATTTTGTTTACAATGCATGATGCGTTGCTTTTTGATATCTTTTTGCCTATTTCATAATGTCAAATAGGTTCTATTGAAGGGATTTGCTAATTTTACAGGTCTGGCAGTAATCAGGGCTGCCTGGGTGGCAAGAAGAGAAATGACTTTTTCACAGCACTGTATAAACATTGAAAATATTTTGTTATGTAGCCATTGGCCTAAATGTGACCCATTTTTTTTGTCTCTCAGCCTGCTGTTACGGACAGATGCCACCTTATCTTCCCTCCTGCCAGCCACTCAACCACAGCACTGCCACACTGACTGCCCCTTACTAAGCGCTAATCTCCGATTTGAATTAAAACATAATTGCGACTCATGAATCATTAATTTTTCTCCCACAGACAGCTCAGGCAATGCCCTGTCAACTTGATGCACTGCCTCTCTTGGATATTTATTAGAGGCCTTTCAGATCTGGAGGCAGGCAGCGATCTACGTGAGCATATATACATATTGGGGTTTTTGTGTATTTTTTCTTACAGATCCTGCTGTATATTAAAAGAAGAAAAGTTGCTATCAACTTCAATTTTCTAGCTTTAAAGTTCTATACGTCAGTTTGTGAAATGACAAAAAAAAAAAAATCTGACAGCCGCTTCCCTCCTGGATGAAGCATTTGTGAATGTGTTCCTTGTACTGTATTCTCCTCAAGCTAAAAATTGTTTTAACATCTACCAAAGTCACATATCTTTTTTTTTTTCCTTTACATAAAATGCTTTTAACCTTAACGGTGCAAATTTCACAATTTCAAGGGCCACAAATTGATGTCATATACTGCAGTTTTGGACTTTAACAGGAAATAAATGATGTGGTAAATGACCAGAAAGGCATCCTGGTGTCACGTGAATGGAATCCTTTAGTCAAATGGTGCAATTTGTATGAAATTAAAGATGTTTTGCAGAATTGTTGGTCTTTCATAATGGAATTTTTACAAT
The DNA here is from genome assembly GCA_006937965.1 of Callopanchax toddi. Classification (NCBI taxonomy): domain Eukaryota; kingdom Metazoa; phylum Chordata; class Actinopteri; order Cyprinodontiformes; family Nothobranchiidae; genus Callopanchax; species Callopanchax toddi. The sequence goes on along the minus strand of SSNR01000057.1, from coordinate 862,019 downwards.
TTTTGTCATGTTTTTATTCTGATTTGAAATGTACGTTGATATTTATAGTAAAAAAGATATACATCTTCTGGGAAACTATTGCAGAAATTAGTCTATGAATCATTAAACTCAAAAGTACAAGTTTATGCTGGCAAAATGTTATCTAGGTTTTGTTTTATTATTGCTTTTTAAATTATTTTACAAGAAATGATGGTAAATTACATGTCTATTAGTGTCAAAGGTAACCATCTCATCACCAGTCTACAAGATCTATCATCTGATAATAATGAATAAATTAAATGAAGGTCTAAGGTTTCTCAAACTCTTCTTACTGATAAAAATGTTTAAGTAAAACCAGATATTACACTTTCCTGCTGTTAGCTATATATATGAAATTAATGGAGCAATGTCATAAAAAACAATACATATTCCAGTTGAAATAACTGAACCTAGAAATATAAAGTGATCACGGTAGGAACTATACTAACTTACCTGTGATTTTTGATTAGTGACTCAGTGAATTACTGTCGTCTTAAAACAATGTTATAGTGACACATACAAGCACTGCTTTATAAATCTTGACATTGCTGTATATTATAGCCATGTATCCAAACAGAAATGTAATGAAATTCCAACCATGTCACATTAAAAATAAAGTGCTAAAGCTAGCTAGCACTGCTGCTAATTTGTACAGCAAATAACCACACAATTTTATGTAAATAACCATGTAACATAAAACTGACTACAAAGTACAGTAAATGTTCACAAACCAGCTTCCAAAAACTGCTGTGAGTTTATTTCAGATTAAAGCTGTTTAAAGATTATAATGTTTTCGTTGGTCATAGCTTCATGGCTGTGAAGCAGAGCAAACAGCTAGCCTGAACAAAACAACTACCATCTGAAAACAACAAATCTAAAAAAAATTCATTATTGTTGATACAAGTTTTATTAACGTTTATATTGCAATGAGTTTCACCAGCCAATTACTCAAGCAAGACTATAATTCAGTTCCAACTGGGAGTGCTACAACTAGCTAGTGTCACTGCTAATATCTTCCAGAATTTTCCACAATTTACAGCTATTTATCAAAGTTGATGGCAGTATTAAAAACATGTTAAACAGGCTACTGCCCATTTGAATTAGCTAATGAGAACTTTTAGAGGTTGACGTTTTTACTAAAGGACAAAAATCTAATTTATTTTATTTATTTACTAATATTTAAGGAGGATTAAAAAAACCACTTGAGATGAAGCATCTCGTTTACAAGTGGGTCCTCCTAGCAACAAAGATGCAAATATAAAACCAAGATAACAGAACAACATTTTGAATTCAAAACAAAAATGACAATGTGACAAACTAACATTACACAACTTAAAAATATTAATGAACAAAACAAAATTAAAAGACCAAAGAAAAAGGCTAATCAAATAGAATGAATTATGTGAACATACAAACATACATTCACATAAGAATACAATAACAAATGGCGCAGCTAAATGGTAGTAAGGCAACTAATACACAACACAGAAACATTTGGGGTAAAATGACTTTAAATATAATATGGCTAAATGATGATGCAATAATTCAATCAAAAACAGCTACAGATGGGTAACAAATGATCATAAACCTGGATTTTAAACTGCCTAAAGGAAGTGAAAGATCTTAAAATAACAGGTAAATTATTCCAATCAGATGGAGCTTTAACAGAGAAGGCCAGCTTCCCTGACTCGGTTCTGCAACGGGGAACCATAAATGAAGTGTACTGAGTTCTACGAATATCATGGTGAGACGAGAATGGTAATAACAGAGTAGTTAGATAAGAAGGAAAATTAAGATGAACACTTTTGAATAAGAACAGAAACCAATGAAATTTCCTCCTAGCCTCAGTCGAGAGCCAGGACAGACGATCATACATATAACAGTGATGAGTACGAAATGGACAGCGTAAAACAAAATGACAAACTATTAAAAATAATATCAACAGAGTGGAGACAGGAAGCCGTGGAGTTCTGATAAACTATATCAGCGTAATCTAACAGTGGGAACAGAAGTTGAGTGACAATACGTTTTCTCACAGTGAAATCAAAAGACCTGATGGACATATACAAAGTTTTCAGACTAAAGTAAATTTTATTTATGACAGATTGAATATGAGTCTTGAATGAGAGATGTGGATCTAACCAGACACCAAGATATTTAATTGAATCGGAACCTTTCACCAGAGACAGATCTAGAAAATGAAGATTTAAATTACCAATAGAAGCAGAGGAGGTATGTCTCTTAAACAGCATTGAATAAGACTTTGAATTATTTAAAAGCAGCTTAGAAGCTAGCCAGTGTTGAACACTATTGAAATTAACCTGAAGACACTCCTGAATTTGGACTTAGCCTCAATGTGATTAGCCGTTAGCTTGTCAAATTGGTCAGAATGTATTTGTTTCTTCAATGAGGCAATTGTTCCTAATCTTTCCATAGAAAGCTGGATGAACAGCTCAGTTCTAAAAAATAGAGATTTGATAAAGCTAACTGCTAGTTTGAGCAGAGCTGATACCAAAGGAGATTGTTGTCATCTTTAAAAAAATATTTCATTTGAAACATTTTCATTCATTCAGCTTCTGTTTTGAATTGTTTACAACCTTTCCATGGAATTCATTGGTTACTTGCTAACACAAGCTTAGCTGTAGCACTTCATGTGCACAGGGCCGGTTCTAGGCATAGGCTGATTAGGCAACTGCCTAGGGCGCCCTCTGCTGGAGGGGGCGCCAAATTGTCCCTTTAAAAAAATTTTTTAATTTATTTTGACAAACTGCTGGACACACCATTCATCTCATGTAAAGAGCAAAGTAAGTAATACATAAATAAATACATAAACTAAATAAATAAATAAAAAAGCACAACTTTTGCTGCATGAACAGTCAACGTGGCGCCCCATGGCTACCTGCTGCTGCCGCTGCGATCAGGTAAGGTGGGGGAGAGGCGCGCTGCGCGCTTCCCTCCGTCCGGTTGTTTATTGATAATCAGTGTTGGGAGTAACGACTTCCAAAGGTTATTAATTACTGTAATGCATTGCTTTTTTCGGTAACACAGTAATGTAAGGCATTACAGGAAAAAAAGCTGTAATATTTTAACGTCAGTGCGCGTTACAGTGCACGTTTAACCCGGATTGAGGCGGTGGGTTCTTCAGAGGAGAAACGTCACTCAGCGAAAAATGTGGTCAGTTAGAGCAGAGAGGAGTAAATCTGCAGCCAGTGAAACAAGTCCGGTTCTGTCCGGTCCGAAACTCGTGCGTGGTTCGGTTCTGAACTCGGTCCAGAGGGAAAACGCGGCCCAAGTCGTGCGCGCTCACGGCATCCAAGGCGCGTTAAGACATATGAGCGCATGCAGCGCTCCGTAAACTGAAGCGAGCAAACTGAGAAGAAGTTTCATGATAAAGAGTCACTCTGTTATTCACGTCAGAAGTTGGAGAGTTCACTCTCTCGCCCACTGAGCAGAGGAAACGCGCGTCATGCAGCCTCTGCTGCAGGAGGGAGGAGCGGACAGGTGAAGAAGAAGCACACAGGTGGAGGTAGGAGTCAGTCAAACTAATGAATAAGGAGCTTGTGCAGAGAGACGTATGTTTATAGATTTAAATATACTGCATATAGATATGATGGAATAATATATAGATAGGTATGGATATATGGAGAGATATGGATGATAGATGGATGGATGGATGGATGGATGGATGGATGGATGGATGGATGGATGGATGGATGGATGGATGGATGGATGGATGGATAATAAATGATGGATGGATAGATGGATGGATGGGTTAATATCCAGATAGTTGGATATTTCCATGTATCCATCACATCACCTTCCACTGGATGTAGAATGAGCTACCTTTATGGTCAAATCCATATTTACAGTTATTTTGATGAGAGTAACTAAAAGTAATGTAAAAGTAGTGTAATGCCTTACATTTAAAAAACAGTAATAATGTAATGTAAGGGATTACTTAAAAATGACAGTAACAAGTAATAAATAATGCATTACAGTTTTGAAGTAACTTGCCCAACACTGCTGATAATGCATGATGAGGAGGGAAAACGGACCCAAAGTAGAGGTATTTAATTAATATACATGAAATTGTGAAAATTTTTCCTGGACCATCATTTAGCAAGTTAGCTAAAGGGCTATCATGCTGTTGTGCCCCCCACTTATTATATGAATGATGTCATCAGTTCAAGTTTATCCAACTTTAGTACATTGCTTACTACTTAGAATTAGCAAAAGTTACGTTGTTTCTGTTCTGGGCAGTAGGGGGCGCCAAAATCATTTTTCGCCTAGGGCACCATTCAGCTCAGGGCCGGCCCTGCATGTGCAGCCTGGGGCACTGCTGTTCGGAAAAGCATAAGACTGCCAAATTAACCAGGTGATGTAACATTTATTAGGTTCCTAAAGGAATTTTAAGCTAGCATTCAAATGAATGAAATTTAGCTTTATTTCACTTTAACAGCAATACACTTTGGTCTTAGCGTCACTGTGATTAGCCGTTAGCTTGTCAGTTTGATCAGATTTAATCTATTTCACCAAACTGAGGACATTTAAAGCTTATTTTTAACAAGTTAATAATTCTTCATAACCTTTCCACAAAAAGCCCTTCTAATGATCTGATTCATCTCTTTAAAACCAACATTACCGAATAATGTTAGCCATGATGGCAACCGCACAAGCAGATGTAGCAACCAGGAGCTGGTTTAAATTGTACTTTTTGTTTTAATGCACTCCGTTTTCTTTTCTTTCTCTATTCCTGAACAACGTGTGACATTATTTTGAGCATGGACTGATTTAAGTTCAGTACAGGGGGTAGGTGGGCCTGTGAAAAGCACCATATCTTAGTAAATACTGACTCATATGCCCTGGAGTTAACGCTGCCCTGACTTCCCTTCACGAAGTAGGGCACTGGCGTCTCGGTGCGTGCGAAGCAAATGATGTATTGGATATGCAATGACAACATGCACTGTGCAGATAACAAGGTTCCTTCAAGGTGGGTGCATCTGTGAGAGAGAGAGCGAGAGAGAGAGAGAGAGATAGAAAGGAAGAGAGAGGGACGGAGAAGAAGAGCTGCGTACGTGTCTCTCTGGCTGATTTTATGACACATTGGGAATGCAAATGAACACATGCTCAGTTCAGGAAAACAGATGGTACAAAAAATATATAAAGTTGAACATATTAGCAAAATATACCTCGAGGAATTGGAGCACGCTGTATGTACATGGTTTTTCCTGTATTATTGTACAACTTAAAGAACATTTAAACTATTAAAGAGGTACTTTAAATAAGATTCAGTTAACGTTCCAAGAAAGACCCACATATTTCCCTGAACAATGAGACCTACTGGGCGTTGGAGAAAGGAGTAAGTTGATGCTGAGTTCTAGAAATTTCCCTCTGAATCTGTGAGAGACATCCAGTGAGACAAAGTTTCCCAGAGGACGTGTAGAAAAAGGAAATAAGAGATAGAAGTTGGACAGGAAAGCCTCTACTTAAAGCCACATGTTCATGAAACTTTTCATTCAATGAATTCTTTTCACTTTCAGATATTTTATAGAGGCTTCCAACTTTTAGTTCCTTAAGGTATAGGTGTTTGCCAAGACAGCCCTATTTTTACTCTAATACCTACTTCCATTTTTTTTGTTCCATTTTTCATTCCCTCTAAGGCTTTAGTTGCTGTGGATTCCTTGGTTTGTTTTTTTTTTTTTTTTTTTTTTTTGTTTTCATTTTTTTTTTTTTTTTTTTTTTTTTTTTTTGGTTGGTTGGTTGTGTTGTTGCTTGCAAAGACAAAAAAAAAAATTGCATTTTCAAAGCCAGAAATGGACTTAACATTAGGTATAGACAGACAGGCATGGTCCTGGACCTGAAAATACTACGACATCATGAAAGGAGTAGACCTTTTGGGCCACCTTTTTGTGAAATATTTGTTAAATATGGCAGCCCAGAAGGTTCAACGTAATACACAAGACGACAACAAAAGCTACAGCAGAAATAATATTACAAGAGAAGTTTCAAAAATTATGACTAAAATGGCGATATGGCCTCAAATCAATATCACGGTATATTAAGGAGTTCACCTCGATAACGATAAATGGACGATAACTACCCGCAAAAATAAAAGTTGTCCACTAGATGGGGCTGTGGAACCATAATTGCTCCACAGACTAAAATTTCCTGCAAACAAAGTATTTAAGATCCAATCTCTTATATTCTGCAGATGGATATTACAGAGAGCTGCATCGTGTGAATATTGTCACATTTGAGTTTTTAGGTAATCAGGTTCTAAATGTGTTACGTTAACTTGCTAGTCTTTCTGCACAGTTTGACTTTTGTCTTTTGTTTTCATCACATCATCCTTGCTCAATCCATCATGTTGCCAAATTGATGAAGCGTTTTTCTGGGAATAAGCTTCTCCTCGACCAAATCCACCAACACCGCTCCATCTTGTAGTCCGCGGAGTGCTGCAGCTCGAGCAGAATGGTGAGTAGACACGGCCAGCTAGTGACACAGAGCCCAATGTTTCATAATTGAAATATTCTCCATTTCCTGGTTTTTTTCCTTGTTACAAACCGATTGGGGGAGTCATGTGACTCCACGTGACTAGCTGTGATGCCAACTCAACTAGTCCGCATCACAGGTGCTTAATGGGACATCCGTAACCTACTCACATCTTTTCGTTTTTTAAAATACAGAATACCGTTATAGGCGAAATGACGAAAATAATAGTTATAAAATTTGGTAACAGTAAATTTTCAGTTTACAGCCCAGCCTTAAAATGGCATAAGCTGGAAATTTTGCTAAAACAGAAGTTTTGATAATACTCTAACTCAACCAAATAAGAAAATACAAGAGAGACTATCATTCAGTCGGTCTGGTCTCGAATGCTGTCGTCTCACATTTCCTTACATTTTTTTTGCATATTTATGGTATTAGCAAAACTTCCATTTTACCCTAAGTTCCAGCTTCAGATTTTCAAGATTTACTTTTGTTTTATCAGTATTTCTGCTGTGGCTTTACTCGTTGTGTTGTGGCTTTTGTATTGAATTGAACCTTCTGGGCCACCATGGTTGAATGTGTTTTTTACCAAAAGATAATGTAAAAAAAAAAAAAAATCCTTTATGATAATGAAAAGCTAAATGCATCTCCCCCTACCCAAACAGAAAATCTAACTGTTCCTTGCACATTTGCAATATGGATGCAAACTGATGGCAGCATTAAGCATTTGCAGCCATAATGTCAAAGAGCAACACTACAAAAAAAATAAAATAAACATCTCAGCTAATAAGACCTGTTATTCAAGGTTCATCGTCTTCTACCTGGTGCATTTATTTTGAGTTAAACAGGCAAAATTTCTTAATGTAAAAATTTTTAAGTATCAATAAATAATCAAAATGGTACTAGCAAACATATTTGTGCTAGCATTGCTAATGCTAATTAAGGTAAGCTATCTGTTGCTGGCAATAAAATGAGTGTGGCAAGCAAAATTATAATATGTTAGAAATAATTTCCAAAATAAATTTTATTATCCCTGGTCATAGTGAACATTAACTATAAAAAAGTTAAATTTTATAAAAATACATCTGCTAACTTTACCAGAAATCTAAAAAAATAAAAATAAAAACATGTAAATTGTAAAAATATCCAGAAATAGATTTAATATGATGAACTCAAAACCATTTCAGACAAATACCTATTAATATATTTGATTAAACTGAAAGAAATTCATGGCAATTTAACATAAAACAAGCAAAATTATAATTTCGTGTCTAAAATAAAAATGTATTCTAGTTAAAACTTATTTCAGATATCTGTAATGTTCATTCTAGATCAGTGGTGTCCAATCCTCGTCCAGCATGTTTTAGAGGTTTCTTTGCTTCAACATACCTGAGTGATTAAAGGCCTTCAGCAGAGCTCGATGACATGCAGAACAGGTGATTTAATCGTTAAATCAGGTGTGTTGGAGCAGGTAAACAACTAAAACATGCTGGAAACTGGTCCTCGAGGACCAGGACTGGACACCACTGGTCTAGATGAACAGATGCACGCAAACTCAACGTGTGATGTCATTTGATTTAAGAAAAATGACGAGACCTGACATGTTCATTGTGAATAAAAAAAAAAAAAAAGTACATCTGGTTATCTGGAAGGTTTTTGTTTTATGACTTACTTTATTCACATATTCATCCTAATTTTGTCTTATTTTGCAAATAAGACCTTGTAATCCCTAATGTATTTTTAAAAAGAAGAGACTCACTGATATTCTCCGAGGCCTGATATCTTGTGGCACAAACGGTGCATTCAGGATCTAAAGATTAGAGAACAAATTTCCGTGTCTCTCGTGGTAAACAGCTGCTACTGAATGACTAAAGCGTGTTATATTTAACCTTCGTGACTAAATGTTCTTCACTTCAATCTAGGAGAAACACATCTGAAGAGTATCATTTTGAAATTGCAGCATTTTGACACCTTGTCAGAGCTTTTGCTGGTTTTCCTGGAGGTAAAAAGAGCAGTCGAGTGTGGAAACGTTCAATGTGAAATTTAAAAGCTGCTGCCTATTTGTTGTCCTGACTGTGTAGCGTCTGAACCAAGAAATCTAAAAGGTGTTTTATTAGTTGGTTTTCTAAAAAAAACAAAAAAAAAAAACAACACTTTTCCTCCTTCTGCCCTTTTCTCACGCACACATAAATAAGTGGCCAGCCAAATGCCGGCACCGAGCGTTGATCAATTCGATATGACATCCATGTTGTCAGTGTTTGCGGAGAGCCTGTCAGAAACGCTGCCTCGCCAACACAGACGAGGTCATGTGACTCGCCGACTTGTGGGTAATTTGTCATCGCTGGAGTGACGGGGTCAGAGGGGGACGGTGTAGGATTGCCTGCGCCGCTCTGTGTGTATCTGAGATTATTGCGCGTCGCCTCACGCAAACATGAGTCTTTTTGACAGGAAACAAGAAACTTAATCGGCATGCTCTTTTCCTTTAACCATGAGCCTTTGCGTTAAACGTATACGTGCCCTTTATAGCTTTCCTGCCAGTGGGTAACGACTGCATTAGAAGACGTTGGTGCCAGTTAGAACACAGATGAAGAAAGTAGTACCTTTCAGCTACTTGTTTGCTATTTCTTATGTGATTCGCCTCACATCAATACCATCCACCCAACTTCAGGGGGTCTAAAAAAATAGTAAGAAATGTCTGTAACTGCTGCCACTCATTTTCAACCCATTCACCACTGTTATGAGAGAGTAGTCCTGGCATTTAATCCGAAAAACCCAAAAGGGCTGTAGGCAGAAGCAAAAAACAAGTGGATTGCAAGTTTGTCACAAGAGGATACAAACTTAACGACATGTCTGATAGGGTCATTGTTAAATGTGTAAGTTGCTTTGGATAAAAAAAAAAGATCCAAACCTACATGGCCCTGTGTGACGAAGTGATTGCCCCCCTTGTTAAAAAATAACTTAACTGTGGTTTATCACACCTGAGTTCAATTTCTGTAGCCACCCCCAGGCCTGATTACTGCCACACCTGTTTCAATCAAGAAATCACTTAAATAGGCGCTACCTGACACAGAGAAGTAGACCAAAAGCTCCTCAAAAGCTAGACATCATGCCAAGATCCAAAGAACTTCAGGAACAAATGAGAACAAAAGTAATTGAGATCTATCAGTCTGGTAAAGGTTATAAAGCCATTTCTAAAGCTTTGGGACTCCAGCGAACCACAGTGAGAGCCATTATCCACAAATGGCAAAAACATGGAACAGTGGTGAACCTTCCCAGGAGTGGCCGGCCGACCAAAATGACCCCAAGAGCGCAGAGACAACTCATCCGAGAGGCCACAAAAGACCCCAGGACAACATCTAAAGAACTGCAGGCCTCACTTGCCTCCATTAAGGTCAGTGTTCACGACTCCACCATAAGAAAGAGACTGGGCAAAAACGGCCTGCATGGCAGATTTCCAAGGCGCAAACCACTTTTAAGAAAAAAGAACATTAAGGCTCGTCTCATTTTTGCTAAAAAACATCTCAATGATTGCCAAGACTTTTGGGAAAATACCTTGTGGACCGACGAGACAAAAGTTGAACTTTTTGGAAGGTGCGTGTCCCGTTACATCTGGAGTAAAAGTAACACAGCATTTCAGAAAAAGAACATCATACCAACAGTAAAATATGGTGGTGGTAGTGTGATGGTCTGGGGATGTTTTGCTGCTTCAGGACCTGGAAGGCTTGCTGTGATAGATGGAACCATGAATTCTACCGTCTACCAAAAAATCCTGAAGGAGAATGTCCTGAAGGCCATCTGTTGGTCAACTCAAGCTGAAGCCATCTTGGGTGCTGCAGCAGGACAATGACCCAAAACACACCAGCAAATCCACCTCTGAATGGCTGAAGAAAAACAAAATGAAGACTTTGGAGTGGCCTAGTCTAAGTCCTGACCTGAATCCTACTGAGATGTTGTGGCATGACCTTAAAAAGGCGCTTCATGCTAGAAAACCCTCAAATAAAGCTGAATTACAACAATTCTGCAAAGATGAGTGGGCCAAAATTCCTCCAGAGCGCTGGAAAAGACTCGTTGCAAGTTATCGCAAACGCTTGATTGCAGTTATTGCTGCTAAGGGTGGCCCAACCAGTTATTAGGTTCAGGGGCAATCACTTTTTCACACAGGGCCATGTAGGTTTGGATTTTTTTTTCTCCCTAAATAATAAAAACCATAATTTAAAAACTGCATTTTGTGTTTACTTGTGTTATCTTTGACTAATAGTTAAATGTCCTTTGTCAAGGACAATAAAGACATTCATGAAATAAAAGAAATCACTAATGAATTCAATCTTTTTTTTGTAAATGTAGGGAAGAGTTTGGTGGACAATAAACCAATAATAGAAGACAAACTGGGTACAATAACTAACAATGTCAATAGTATTTTCCTTGACAAAGTGGAGAAAGAAGAAATAAGAAGTATTGTAAAAAACTGTGGAAGCAAAAAAATCAATCGATGATGATGACTTAGATATGATGACTGTTAAAACTATTATAGACTGTTATTGATCCATCCACTTACATCTGTAATCTGTCACTTTCTACCGGAGTGTTTCCTGATTTAATGAAAACCGCTAAAGTCATTCCATTGTTTAAGAGTGGTGATAAACACAGTTTCAATAACTACAGGCCGGTGTCACTACTTCCACAGTTTTCAAAAATATTGGAAAAAGTGTTTGTAACAAGGTTGGATAAATTCATCGAAAAAAATAATATCTTAAACCCAGAACAGTATGGATTCAGAAGTAAACATTCAACAGCAATGGCAATAATGGAGTTAATGGATAAAATATCAACAGCAATAGACAATAAAAACGACTTTATCAGTATATTTATTGATTTAAAAAAAGCATTCGACGTCATTGACCATTCAAGGTTACTTCAGAAATTAGATCAGTATGGGATAAGAGGAGTGGCTCATCGGTGGGTTAATAGTTATTTAAAAAATAGAAAACAGTTTGTTCAAATAAACAATACGAGACCAGAACTAAGTGATATAAATTGTGGAGTACCACAAGGGTCGGTACTGGGACCCAAACTGTTTATATTATTTATTAATGATTTTGTAAATGTGTCCAAACTACTTGGTACTGTTCTCTTTGCTGATGACACTACCTTGTTTTATTCAGGTTCAAATATGAATGAAGTAACTCAAGTGATAAATAATGAACTGATTAAAGTAAAAAACTGGTTTGATATAAACAGACTGTCACTGAACCTGAACAAAACAAACTTTATGTTGTTTAATAACAAAAAATGCAGTGATGTATCTTTAAAAATAGATGGGATATAAATTCAAAGAGTAAAAGAAACTAAATTTTTAGGAGTTATGTTTGATGAGGATCTCACTTGGAAATCACATATAAGTTATATAAAAGGGAAAATTGCAAAATCCATCGCTGTATTATATGAAGTCAAGTTTCTACTAAATAGTTCTGGATTGTTAACACTGTATAACTCATTGATTGGACCATACTTCATTTATTGTTTGGAAATCTGGGGAGCCACATGCAAAACTTATACACAACCTTTGGTCATTTTACAGAAAAGAGCATTAAGGATCATTAACAACAGCCACTATAGAGAACCCTCTAACCCATTATTCATCAAATATAAAATACTGAAATTTCATGACCTGGTAGATTGGAAAATATTACAAACCATGTACAGAGCAAATACAAGTACATTACCAACAAATATTCAAAAAATGTTTCAAAAGAGAGTCAGTGAATACATGTTGAAAGGAGTCGAGGTATTTAAAAAACCTCAATTCAGAACCATAATTAAGGAACGCAGTATTTCAGTAAATGGTGTAAAATTGTGGAATAATCTCAGCAAGCAAATAAAAGTCTCACGGTCACTTACCATATTCAGAAAGCATATTAAATCAAGTGTATTAAAAAGTTATGAAATAAAAGTCTAAGATTACTCTGTAATTTGGAAAATAACTGTTTAAATGAACTCTGACAGTTGAACTGAGAATGTGTTAATTTTCTTTTGTTTAAAAGGGGCAGAAATTATAAGATAAGTTCTTCTATCTGCTCCTTTTCATTCAAATTGCTTGTGTTATGTATATATATATATATTTTTTGTTGTTGTTGTTATTGTTTTTTATCATTTTATTTTTATTTGAATGAAATACATTTTAATAAAAAAAAAATTAATTAAAAAAATGTGTTTGATGATCAGAAACATTTTGTGTGACAAACATGCAAAAGAATAAGAAATCAGGAAGGGGGCAAATAGTTTTTCACACCACTGTATGTGTAGCTCACCCTCCAAGCTGACAGGAAAACACCCATGGAGTCTGGATCCTTACTCTTCAGTCCATCTCTGTCCAGTCTATACTCCGTTGTCTAGCAGTTACGGCGGCTGGTCAAATTGTTCGAGTTCAATAAATATGGGTAATCCAACAACTACATTATAAGCAGCAGAGTGAAGCAAATAACTGTTTTAATGAGATAAACAGCAGTTTGGTTCATGCCTCCATGCACCACCTACAGCTGAGACTCGTCAAGGTAATCAAAGAGCAAGCTTACCTCCCAAATGGTGAGTTCACTTCTCCAGGAAATTCTAGTACCACTTCATTTTCATCATATTCTGCCTGTTGGCAAACCAGTCCAAAAAGAAGAGAAAGAAAACCACCATTACCAACTACCAAAGAGTGAAGGGATCCACTCCAAGAATGGCTCCACCCATGAAGATGCTGTTGAAATTCTAGCATACATCAATGTTCTTTTTTAAACTCCAGGAAAACTTGAAAATATTATTGATGTATGATCTGTATCAAGGTGAAGGGTTAATCTTCTCATTCCTGCTCAGTATTCCTCATGACATAAACATACAAACTGATTTTTATTTTATTGTTTTACCTTAAACAATCCGTTACTATGGTAAAAGTATTTAATTTAATGGGACTTTACTAGAGTTTAGAGGTACACATGTTACCTTCTGAGAGAATTTGAGAGAAAGCTCTTGAGATTATGGAAGTGAAAGGGAAGATAAATGAAAGAGGACAAAAATGTCTACGTTTTGATGTAGAAACTGTATAGAACCTGTCAAGTCTTTAGTAGTAAGAGTTTGTTTTCAAAGATTCCAAAAGTTCAGACAGCTCAAAAGTCATCAGATGAAAATGTCTTTGTAAAACCTAAAACAAGCTGTGATAGTGTAAACACAGTTTAAAATAACAACATGTCAGTTCAAACATGTGAAAGTCCAACTTTAAAAAAACGTTTCAAAATGTAAGTAATGTTTCTACTGTGGACGTAATCAAAAATTGTAACTGGGACAAAAAATTAATGAGCATAAGGGTACTTCAGTACACATTGGCACAAATTTGGCTACACAATACAATTTACTAGTATTATATACATTAATGTTTGAGCAACATCTCTTATGTTCCCATACGTGAATTTATAATAAAGGTCACCCCTTTCCCTACCACTTACTCTAATACAGGGTTACTCAATTACAAAGCTGAAAGGGCCACATAAAAATCCATGACGGTCCGGGGTCAGGGTGGGGGATATAGCAGCTCTTCTTCCTGGAGCTGCGTGGGAGGTGCTGCACTGCGGTTGATTTTATGAAATAATGACCGCTTTGGAGAGTGCATGGCTCGATGGCCCCTGGTTCAAGGGTTCACAATCTTTTAGGCTTCTAACCCACAAAATAAAAGTGCAACCACAAGTATTACTAGTTCAAGTACACAAATAGTACAACTGCCCTTAAAAACCATTATGGTACTATTATCATTTGCAACAAATATGGCAAGGATATGAACAGGTACCAACCTTTACCTACATTTGTATTGTTACTACAACCATAATGTCTACTTTGATCTATTTCAATGTGTGATGTTAAGTTTTATTATCAATCTTAAACATGCCAAAGTAATTTGGAAATTACATAAGCAATTACAAACTGATATCACATGCTTACATAAAGGAATTGGCAAAAATGGATATATTGACTTCATCAAGAGGTGTAACATTTCATAGTGAGATATTTTAACCCCTACCCCTTCAAATTAAAGGCTAATGGTTCGGGGTAATGCTATGAACTTGATGGGTTTTTTTTCTTTAAATTTACAAATCAGATCAAGCTTACCTAAGTTTTCATTACCGCTTTGTAATGCTGCTTCATGCCACTTTCTATCTTCTCTCTGGCTTGTAGCATTTTGATTACACTGGTGAGGAAATTGAAAGAAATGCGAGATGTGATTTTTTTTTTTTCCTGGGTAAAGAACCCCCACTTCATCCCTCCTGCTGCTCCTCTCAGGTAATTTATTTTTCTTTGCATACAAAATGTGCCACTCTGGGTTAAAATGTGCAGCTTCTCGGTTATTTTCCTTTCTGTTTGGGATTTTTTTTTAGGCATAATTAGAAATTACGAGGGTTCGCCAGCTCTAATTATTTCTTCTTACAAGAGTGTGTTTGAGTGGAGCTTAATTTGCTAATGCATATGATTGAAATGGATGCAAAGCTGGTACATTTTAAAACTATTCATGTCTACCTCAGGAATATGCAGTGTTTTAGTGGGCTGTTGTGAACAAAGGATTACAGTTTCATACAAATAAATAATGCACTCATTCAATCCAACTGAAACTGGTATGGTTTGCAACCGAGTGTAAAGCAACAGGGTTGAAGTTTAGAACTTCCAAATTGGGGGTCATGTTCCTCAACCAGAAAAGGATGAACTGCCTCAGGTTGAAAAAAATAATGCGTTTTGGGGTATTGTTCATTACTGAGGGTAGAACAAAGTGTGAGATAGATAAATAGGATAGGCATCAGAGTACAGTTGCTGGTTCGTTGTCTCAAAAGGAGCCAATTGAGATAGCATGTATTGAGCAACATGAAGGCAATACCAGGTCTTGCTGAAGAGATTATAACCATCAGCTGGTTTGGGAATGCCTCTTAGTCTTTATATAATTCACTGCAATTAGATAGTGGACTTTCCATCAGATCTCTCAGAAAGTCGGGCTGGGTCGCCACACCTCTGCTGCTATCAGACTCGACACTGGGATACCGCAGGGTTGTGTGCTTGGCCCACTCCTCTACACCCTCTACACATATGACTGTGTCCCTGCCCACCAAAGCAATAACATCTTAATGTTTGCGGGTGATACGATGATGGTTGGACTCATCTTTATTAAGGAGGGTAAGATGGCCTACAGCAGGGGAACACAATTACAAACCCAAAGGGCCACAGGAACATCCATAATGTGCAATAGAGTCCTTAAGTCAACTAGTACAATTTAAACATCTAAATTCTGCTTATTAGTTACATGGAACTTTTGTAAATATACACTCTAAAAAGTAAAACCATCATTTACCTAAATTTTTTGGTGTAACATTTTACACTCAATAATTTTAAGTAGACTGGAGACAATTATAAGTAAAAGCCAACTTTATTAAATTGTCTCCAATCTACTCAAAATTCTTGAGTGTAAAAATGTTACACCAAAAAATTTAAGTAAATGATGGTTTTACTTTTTAGAGTGTAGAAGCTTTTCTAAATTTGTTCTGTTAAGAATTGCCTTGTTAACTTTTATGCCTCACACCAAGTCGACATTCTTAATTTTATTCGCTTCGCTTTCCTCAGTCTATCTAGATCCAGGTTGTGGGGGCAGCATCCCCGACTGCCCTCTCCCAGACCACATCTGTTCATATAGACGTATTCAGATTATATAGCAACTGCACTGGTGCATTAATAATAATTACTGAGACTTATGAATCCTGCAGTGACACTTGTGCGTAATGCGCTGTGCAGCTCGGTCAGTATACTCCGGATGGATGGGCGGAGAGTTTTTAGAGATTTCTAGATGATGACTGGCTGATCGATCAGCTGATAGATTCTCTAGAGCATCCTATGGATCTATGTGCTGAACTGGGTCCAGTGATAGATCAACAGAACCATCAGAACCAGTACAACCTGGTGTCAAAGCTGCATCTTCTGACCATTTTTGAGTTGAATGAATTATCTGACAGTGTGGCTATTTGTTTGGTAGGATGAACAACATGACGTTTCTTCGCCTTTAGAGTAAAATAAATGTTTCATTAAATGTTTCTCTTAGATCCTGCACAATCTTACTTTCAGACTGACAGCGTTCACCTGCAGCGGCTCTCTGACTCTCAGAGTACTTCTGTGTATTCATGATCCATCAACATATGATCATCTAATAAAACATGTTCATCATGTGGGATTGGGTTTAAATTGGCACCAAAAAAGTATGTTTCCATTTCAGGAAAGTTTCTCCAGAACCAGGTTGGTTAGCTGGAACAGGACTTTACCTTTGCCATTTCTGAAATCTGAGCCAAATTAGATCACCAGCATAAATATTTACCCCAAAAACCAGCCCTGCTGGAGCTCTAAGTACTTTTGAAACTACCTGAACCCTTCAGGGTGATAGAGGAACACTCAACACCTAAATGTTCGAGTATCCCATCCATCCCATCAATCATTTAAAATGTGCACAAAAAAGAACTAAGGCAACTACCTGATGTCTAACAAGCTGTAAAGTTTCAGGAACTGAGGAGAAACCATACACATCGGCAACCTGATATGTCTAACGTACCCTAGCTCAGATCTTAGTGAAAATGCAAAAAAATAAAAATAAAATAAAAGAAACAGGGCTGAAAGAAATGTTGATGTTCCAGGGTAGGAAATGGAACTTAGTTGGGCAAAACCTTCCAAAAAAGTGACATTGAATAACTTTGATTTGCCCAATTTTTTATTTAATAGGTTTTCTTTATCGATCGAAGAACACTAACAATCGATAAAGAAAGGAAGACATACTGAACTTCATAAAGTAGGTGTTCTTGATCTTTCCAGAGATCTATTTTTTGCATGCACAGAAGCAAACTTAGTTTCAGAGATTTAGCTGTTTGCAAATTGAGTAAATACTGTAGATAGAAGTATATTCTCAACATAGAAGCAGAAAGTTCCCATCAGCTGCCATCTCTCTGCAATAAACATCGACTCCAGAACTCCAGTGGAGGCCCACCAACCTGAAAGACATCAATTCCCTCTCACATGTCCCTATAAGCCACACAACCTTGTTTGTCTATTTCATCTGCTTGTCATGAAGCAAACATCCTCGCACCAAACACCTCTCCATGTGGTCAATTCTTTTACCCTCCTGGCTCACCGAGGGGAGGAAGTCATCATCTAAATTGTAATTGTTGGTCAGAAGTCGAAAACAACATAATGAAAATCCCTGCCATGGTCAAAGTACCCCCTGTCCAGAACTTTCCTTCTGCTTCTTTTTTTGCTGTTGTTTTCTTTAAGCCGTGAAGCTGTGTAGCAGAGAACAATTTGTGCTTTTTTTTACTTCTTACTGCTAAGAAGGTGGGTTAAAACTTTTTCAAAGCCCCTCATTTCGTCTCTGCTTTTCCTCAGGGATGAACTGTGCTTTGTAGGTATTATGTGCTTGCGAAACCATAATGATTGAGGCATAAAACTTGCCTTTTTAGAACAGTGGCTGAGTTTAATTAAGGTTCATTTATGCAATGTGACATTATTAAGTTTTTGTCTTCTTCCTGGTAGTGCTGGGAGAAAAAACAAAGAAAAAGTTGAGTGAAAACGTCAAACAGACCACAGCTCTAGATGGAGGTACAATCAATAACGGGTGACATGTTTGAATGTCTAAATTAGCATTTTTGATTTTTTTTAAGCCACCGTCAGACACCAAGCTAACTGTAATAAAGGTTAAGATGACTGATAGCGCTTGTCGATCAGTACCATTGATAAATGCGTGTTTAATGTAGTAAATTATCGCTCATCGATTCATTTTTCTGTGGATCATAAGATTCCAAGTTGTTTTTGATGAGAATATTGCAAGAGCTCCTCACACCAAGAGTGATTGTCATGAAATATAAAAGCTTTAAGTGTTTTATATAAGCTGTTTGTTCCTCTTACTTGTACCCATTATTTCATTTAACTCTGCTTTTCATAGTCGAGCATTTTACAAGCTCCATTCAAGGAGTAGAATGCATCCTAATAACCAGTAATCAAGCTTTTGTACTGTGTCTTCGCTAACATGCTATCTGGATTTGATTGGAAATGGCAAAAGTGGCATAATGAAAGCAAATGATAATATGCGAAAGGAAGAATGGATTTGTTTGCTTTTATCAGTTGAGGTGGCGGATAAAGAAAAGTACAAAAAGTTTTGCATTCATTGCTTCATCAAGCTATGACCTTCAGATCTTGCTAGGGAGTGTGAAGCAACTTGAATGAGAATCAGCACCTCCAAATCTGAGACCATGGTTCTCAACCGGAAAAGGGCGGCTTGCCTACTCCAGGTCGGGGGGAAACTTCTACCTCAAATGGAGGTGTCTAATGGGTCTAGGTCACAAATGAGGAAAGGAGGGAGCAGGAGATCAACAAGTGGATCAAGTCCACATTACTGCAGACCCTGAACCAGTCTGTTGTGGTGAATAGTAAATTACCCGTAGAGCGCTTTCTAGGGTGTTCTACACTCCCCAAAGGGCTGAACAACACAAAGGTCATTCACACATTTACACACTGGTGGTGATAAGCTACATTGTAGCCTCAGCTGCCAAGGGGCACACTCACAGAGGTGGGGATGCCATGCACCGGTGCCTGCCAAGTCCCTCC
Organism: Callopanchax toddi; assembly: GCA_006937965.1. Taxonomy (NCBI): domain Eukaryota; kingdom Metazoa; phylum Chordata; class Actinopteri; order Cyprinodontiformes; family Nothobranchiidae; genus Callopanchax; species Callopanchax toddi. The sequence goes on along the minus strand of SSNR01000057.1, from coordinate 842,864 downwards.
GATCACCACCAGTAGGCAAGGTGGGTGAAGTGTCTTCAAGGACACAGTGACAAGTAGCCAGACTGGCTACTCTACTAACTGAGTTACTGAAGCCAGCTGAACCAGAAAGCATGGCTCTTAAAGGTCTAGCCTGCGATCATGAGCTTTAGGTAATGACCTAAATGAATTGCAAGAACAAGCAGCAAAACTAGTTTTCTCCGCAGGACGGCCAGGCTCAGCCTTGGTGAGGAGCTTGGACACTTGGAAGGAACACTGATCCTCCAACTTGAGATGAGCCAGTTGAGGTGATTTAGGCAACTGGTCAGGATGCTGCTTGGGGAGGTGTTTTGGATACATCCCACCAGCAGGGGGCCCCTGGATTGACCCCATAAAAGCTGGAGGAAGTACATCTCCAGGTTGGCTTAGCAATGCCTGGGGGTCCCACCCAAGGAGCTGGAGGAAGTGGCCAAGAAGAGGACAATTTAGGATTCCCTACTTGGGATGCTGCCCTTTTGACCCAGACGCAAATAACTAATTGTTATTCACCAATATCTGTAGACAATCTAAAGATAAAATAAAAATTCCCATCTCAAGCACAGCCCACCTCTCGCCCCATGACCGCTGGAGATAGGCACCAGCTCCCCCGTGACCCTCTGTGGAGGATTAAGCGGTTTAAGAAAATGGATGGATCTCAACAAACCAAAAATGAATTTCAGACTGACTATAGTCTCATTGATAGTTACATAATTTGGATTTGAGAATTTCCTGTACATTAAAACCAACGCAAGTACCAACATGTATGAATGTCTAAATATAAACTAACGAACGTTCATGAAATGGTGATAAAAGTGGCCTCATCTGGGATTTTAAACTTTTCCTAAGTTTTCTTATTCTTCCTTTATCACAGTCTTGACTTTCTCATTTGATCAAGCAGACTCCCTCATGCTTTTTCTCAATATAAATTATTCCTGAGGCATGTTCTTTACAGCACCATCCCCAAGGGAATCTTGATGCACATCATAGAGTTGCCTCTAGCTTAGAAAAAAAAAACGTATTTGACACTTTGTTTGAGCTTCTCTGTCAATTTGGACTGAAGTCCAATTTTTTAAGACATCAGCACAACTAGTTGCTTATTTGTCACCACTGGGCACCTGTGTCTGTCCTGATTAGCCACGAGTTTTACTTCAGTCAGAGAACATCTTCAAGTTTCTAGAGATTCTGCTCACTTTGAGTGTCACTGGTGGATATAGAGTGATAACTGATGGAACATAGCTTCAAAGAGACCAAAGTATCCATTTAACAAGCGTAACAAAGTTTCCTCCAAGCCTAATAATCCTCGCCCTAACCATCAATCCCAGCAGCACATCCACTAACTCGTTTATCTACTCTCAGATCTGCCTCTACATGTGTTAGACAGTGGGAAAAAGTAATGATATGGACACATGTTATATTTATTTTGCATGTATTGTATTCTTTTTCTGTATGTGAACACCTCCAGGAAAACAGTTTTCAAACTGGACTGATTCAGATTCAGGGGGCGGAGTAATTGGCTGATAATTTGCAGTTGAAGAGCATAAGACTGATTAGCCCACCTGCTTTAAAATGAGCTCAAATGGGAATGAGGCAGGACTGGGAGAGGACAGAGATCAAGGTCCAGAAGGTTTGCCCAGGAGTGCCGAGTTTGATAAGCCAGTCTGGACAAACACACTCCCCATGAAGCATTGACTTCATTGGAGGAATGGGAGAAAATGCACAGGAATGGGAGTATGGGTGCAGATGGTCGGCGCGGAAGCTGGCCTGGATGCACGTACTCACACGGAAGCATTAAGTCCAGTGGAAAATC
>SSNR01000057.1:824882-839081 GCA_006937965.1 Callopanchax toddi | reverse complement strand
TATTGTATTCTTTTTCTGTATGTGAACACCTCCAGGAAAACAGTTTTCAAACTGGACTGATTCAGATTCAGGGGGCGGAGTAATTGGCTGATAATTTGCAGTTGAAGAGCATAAGACTGATTAGCCCACCTGCTTTAAAATGAGCTCAAATGGGAATGAGGCAGGACTGGGAGAGGACAGAGATCAAGGTCCAGAAGGTTTGCCCAGGAGTGCCGAGTTTGATAAGCCAGTCTGGACAAACACACTCCCCATGAAGCATTGACTTCATTGGAGGAATGGGAGAAAATGCACAGGAATGGGAGTATGGGTGCAGATGGTCGGCGCGGAAGCTGGCCTGGATGCACGTACTCACACGGAAGCATTAAGTCCAGTGGAAAATCGTGGAAGCCAGGAGTACAGTCCCTGGAGGTGCATGGGCCTAAGGTCTGAGGTGCACGTTGTGACAGGGAGAGGACCTCTGCCCACGGCCATTCTGGTGACACACTGCCACACGCAACGTGACATGTCCGGAGGGTGGCAACCGAAGAGTTGCTGTGGACCAGCTGGGCGTGTGTCGGCAGATGCCTGGAAGAGCAAACCGGGGGGACTGAGCCATACTAAAGTGGGACCGACAGCACCAAGAGCAGGGTGGAAAACGTGGCCCTTCGCTGGGAAGGTCTTTTATCTATTTTTTATCTAGGTTCTGCTGGATATTTAGATTGAAGTAAATTACCATTCATTATATCTATATGTGTCTTTTGGTTCCCGAGTCATTGCTCCCCCTTGTTCAGGGCCTTGTCTCTTGTCAAGAAAATCCAGGCCACACATGCTGGGTCATTTGCTGAGATTTCTGGATGACCTGACCAAGGCACTATAAGAAAAGACTTTGAAGTCCATTGTTTTTCAAGGTAATCAAACATGACACAAAAAAGTTTGCCAAACAAGTTCATGACCTTCAATAAATATGAAAGAAAAATATTACCATTGAAATATGTAACAAGCAAATTAAATCAGTGGGTCAACAATATAGACCATACCCCCAAAGGCTGAACCTAACGGGACTTTAGACTTTAGAAATTGCCAAGAATAGGAAAAAGCTAGAGACAGCAATTCATGTTCACCCCCAGGGGAAGATGATAAAGTCTATAATCTATATGCAATACGTGACAAAGTAAATGACAAAGAAAATACTGTCATCACCAAAGAAGAAGAAGAAATAAAGCATAGGAGGTAAAAAATATCAACAGTAACAATTTAGGTTCGGTCCACACAAACAACACCTTTTATTCACATGCTAATGATGGTCTTTGTTGGAAAGAAAGTTTTAAATTTTTAAAGTTTTGGTCCATCTATGTGTATATGATATATGGAGTTGAATGGTTTTACCCTTTACTTATACAGCTAAAAAGTGTTAAAGTGCCCATGACATCGGTTTCCATGTTTTCTGACTTATCTATCATGTTGCAACGTTGAGTTCTCACCTTAAACCTGCCAGAAAGAGCAAAAAACGGCATCCATCGGTCTCCTAGTACAGCCAGTGAGAAGCTCTTCCAGATTTCAGACCCAGGTTTCAAACAGTTTTTTTCACTCCAGCCCGCTATGAGGTCATAGTGATCCGGACTTGCTTATATGGTAAATTCTCCTCCCACATGCACGTTCACGACAACTGGAGCGAGGCAGTGCCGCCGCCATTGACCATAGACCGTGTAGTGTTTAGTTTCAGTTTCGTTTCTCTTTCACGTGACGGCACTGCCCCCTGCTGCAGCAGAAGTGTCAGGCTGCCAAATAAGGAGAAACCCAGCAGAACCGGAAGGCGGCGCTTTCTTCTGATCTCTGAGTTGCTCGTTAGGAAATAATTACAGCGTATTTTGAGTTATAATGGTGCAACGCTAATCTAGAGGCATCAAAGATTACACCTGTTTAATATAAAGTGATTTAAATATGGAGTCACAGGCACTTTAAAAAATGTTTTTAAGAGACACCTGGCCAGGAAGGCAGTTCAGGATGATTTTGGGAAAGCAATGTTGTAACTTACTGCACGCTCGTGTTTATTTTGTGGATTGCTAGTGTGCAGGAATCACAACAACAATGGAGTTTGTGTTATCTATTTTCAACATCTGACTATTAAAGTTTTTTTTTTTTAATGGTCAGTTAGGTCATTAAATAACCTCAAATTACCTATCCTTATGTTTTTCTTGCTTTGTATTTTGATATGTTGCTAATGTTAATATTGTTGCCACTGATGCTACATGGGTTTTTTTGTTGTTGTTGGAATTCATGCTTTTTATTTGTGTGAAGGGAAAATGTTGATTTTAACCAACATTCAGGATTGTGTAGTCATAAAACCTTGTTACATCCTAAATATTGTTCTTGCTCAAATGCATTGTGATCCCCCCCCCCACTTTTATTTTAAATTAAGTTAAATATTTAACTTAAAAAAAATGTGACCATTTCTACAAAAAAAATGTAACAGCTACATAAAATTATGCAGTGCCATTTATATCAACATGAGACAACAGCAATATACCAGTGCATTAGCGTTAGCTGCCTAATGCTAACGGGTATTAGTAATGCTAACATATCTAGTTGACAATATAAATGCGTCAACTCAGTGACACTGTGTTAGCAGAAAAAAAGCTAGGAATAAACTATACCAGACATCTTAAGCAGGAATCTTTTTCTTCGTGATCAGGCTTCGGGTGTGTCACGTCCAAAATGGTCCGGGTGGAAACCAACCTTGAACATGTTTCATTTTCCTTGTTTTTAACCACCTCTTCAAACCAACTATTTAAACAAAAAAAAAAGTTACTTTAAACTTTAAATGAAAACACAAGACTTTTTCTGAATATTTAAAAAAAAAAAATTATGTTATCGGGGAAAAAATACCTCTCGGTAAAATGTTGGTAATTAAAAAACAGTGAAATGAATGTTGAGCAAATAATAGAAACTACCTTTTTGATCTGATAGAGATAATTTAACTTCAACAACAACTAAATGATCAAAGATATGTACTTTATCCATTAGAAACTGTTATTTTAAAAGCAATTTTGAGGCAAAAAAGCAAGACAGAGGCAATTTTTCTCTATTTTCCCTTCAGATTTATGATTACCTGTGTGAATAGGTATTTCATCAAGAACTCTTTATTTTTTTTTTTCAGCTCATCAGAGCTTAGAAAGGCCTTGATTTGTGACTGGCAGCACATAATGACACCAGCAGAAGATGAAGTTGCATTATAGCCATCTGCCAGGATCATTTGTCATCAAAACGGCGCCATTAACTAAATCTGGGCAGGTATCAGTCACCTGGCAGAGGCGCCTTCATTGTCCTCGTGACACTTGTGCATCTATGCTTGTGTAATTTATTCATGGATTAAAAACAGGATGTAGCTCTACTATTGAAAAATGAAACAAAAAAACATCTAAAAGATTTTTTTTCTCTTATTTTATACAAATGTAATGAAAGTATATATTTAAAAGTAAAGAGTCTGCTTAGGAAATCTCATTTAAAACATTTTTTTTTCTTCTGATGAACTAAAACTTCCCCGCTACGCCTGAACCTTTCCCAGGAACCCTTCAGGTGCTGACTGCAGGTTGAAACACCGTGCAAATCTGAATAAATCATGGGAAGAGGGAAAAAAGTAGGAGAGGTACTTGTTGTTCCACAATTTATCTTGTGCGACGAGCAAGAGAGTGGCACCGGCTGGAATTATTCATGCAGCCATATGCACCCGTGCCTTTTCCTCTACCCCCCCCCACAAGCAGATAAGCAGGATCTGGGCAGGTATCAGTCAACTCGCTCGTGGCATTTTCATCTTCTGAGTGACAAGAGATTGTGTGGGTGTCGCACCGGACTGATGTATTAGGACTGATTGCAGCTGGAGCTCTAAATGCTCACAAGTTTGGTTTGGAAAGAAATCATTCTTCCCTTAGAGCGATACTTTTTTTCATTCATCGCTCAAGCTGTATCAAGTCACAGAAAAAGGTTAGGCCTTTTGCAAATAGAGAAAAGACTGGACTGGACGGGTGGTTTCTCTTGATATACATACAAATCTGGTCAAAACCAAAGACTGATACCATATTACACTGTAAAAATAACATGTTATAACTATTTTTTTAAAAAGACAGAAATTAAAAATCACTATTTAATATTTAGTTTTACGTACACATACATTTGTTTACATTTTTAAATAATATTTTAGTGTAATTAAACTTACCATGCAATTTAAGCTAAATTTAAAAAATAAATTAAGTAAAACTGTTTTATTTGTCAAGCTAATCAGAATTTGTTCACTTATTTAACTAATTTTACATCACATCATTATTTACAAAAAATGTTTTATTTATAAACAGGCATACTTAGCAACATTTTCATATTTTTATATCTTTTCCTTGAGCCAGTATGTCCTAATATTACAGGGTTAATGAAAAGTCACTTAGCCCCATCTGGTGCTTGGATCCAGAATACTTGATCCAGAAAACTTAATGTTTTCAACTTCTGAGTCTCTGGTCCGGTGGAAGTCTCACAAAGCCACATATCTCAAGAGGGCTAGGCTAACGCAATGTGGCTAGCTGTTATGCTAGCACCAGAGTATTTTTAGCTCATCATTTCTGCATTTTTTTCGATCAATCCCTGCTTGAACACAGCTGATATCTTTGAATGAGTGATGAACCACTCCTGTGGAAAGCACTGAAGGCTGAGGAGACATTTCAACAGTTAGATTTAGGTGTCTAAAGCAAAGACAATGTTAACGTTTTTACGGCAGTGTTTTAAAATGGACACTAGGGGGTGCCAAAACAAGCAAAAATGCATAATATGCCTTTATAGTCAATCCCAGCAAGCAAAATGTTGCCCTTCCGGTAAATCCAGGAGTCAAGCGAGGTGGGAATTTCGTAAACCTGTATTTGATGTGCCATTTTCAAAGTTTCAAGTCTTTAACAGGATTTGTACTTTCCTCAAAAACCTGCTGTGCTTAAAGCTGCCGTCTGGTGGAGTGACAAATTGCTATAGAGGGTAAGTGCCAATTTTATTTATTTAAAGTACGGTTGCGCTATATAATTACACAATAAACAAATATTTAATAATGGTTGAGTTAACAATATTTCCAACAACATTTTTAAAATTTATTTTGTGTTTGCTGAATATTTTTTAACGTGTCTTAAAAACAATATTCCCAATACAAATACATGTAATTTAACTGCAAATGGCTGGTAGTTTAAATTGAAGTTATTATTTAAAACTTTATGCATTGTTATTGTAATGTAAATGTTCATCTTAATGTGGCTGGTTGAAATAACTGCCTGGGTAAAACTATAAATTTCAGTAAATCATTTATTATTTTTCTAAATTGCAAATTAAAAAACCATATGTTGACCAAAACACAGGAAAATCTATAATAATAAACAATTAAATGCTGCATTAAAGTACTTTAAAAACCAACAATTACTACTTGTACAATTTTAGTCAGCTAATCTTGCAGTCTGTTCTTTCAATAAAATATTTTCACAAAAAAGTTTTTAAAAAATTAGCGAGGCCAAAGGCACGGAGGATGATTTTACAATGAAGACTTTACAAAAATTATGAGCTACATTCAAAATATCCCACTCGTTTAAGTGACCTTCGATATCAAGTGTGAAACTAATTCAGTTAGAATTTTAATCCAACATCTCTTTTTGTAGAACTTGTGTGCAAAAAAAGCTTTTTGTTCCAACAATTTCAACCGCAGTTTAAATAGTTAAGGAATAATGTGTTAAATTTACAATGAGCCAAAGGCCTGTTTTACAGTGCATTGATGTATTGGGGTCAACATTTGTTCTAAGTGTAGTTACCAGATGGGAAAAATTATTCTATTTCTATGTTTTTATGCTTCAAATCTACTGTTGGGCAAAGTTTTTAGAAGTTGTTCTGGCTTTTCAAGTATCGGTTTCAATCATGCAACTGTTGCCTTGATTTTTCGAAAAACGTCAAAGTCAATACAGCAAAACCAGGGATATTAGAGTTTTCTTCTTCATATTTATCTTTCCTGTCAGATGTGGCTCCCAGTATTACCAACAGCAGAACTCAATGCTGACAGTTTGGTCAGAGACGTGTTTGCTACGCTAGTAGAGTAAAATGTAGCCTGAGGCAGCTAACCACAGGACAAACCTTTGAATATTTAAACTGGTACTCTTCATCAACAACCGCTCAGTCGACTCAGGTGACATAATCTGAGGCAGTTTACGAGGTTTCACACAGCACCCGGGGGAGCTGCAAAAAGCTATGTGACATGCACTCAAAACCGCTAAATGATTTGAAGGAACATAAAGATGCACAACACCGGGGAGCATTAAGAATACAGATGTATCCAGTCGTAAGAAGGGGACATTTTTCATAGTTTACTATGAAGTTGAGGGAAGGTTTATATGACACCAGGTCCCTTCAATCAACAAGGATGTCAGCAGCTTCTGCTGCATTCACAACTAGGAAGTAGCAGCCCTGCTAACTTTGCCAGAAATGCTTTTTCAAACTTCTGTTTACCAACTGTTAGCAAAACAGATCAGGAACCACTGAATACATTTTAATTAAACTCTCAAAAAAGTTTAAAAGTAACTCGCTAATTCAACCTCCAGCTAATTAAAGATGGCCACCACAGCTAACTGACTAGAAAACAATGTCAGCATTACAGATATTGTTATTTTCTCAGTCAAAATGAAAGAAATTTGAACAAACTTATGGCCTGGCAAATAAAATGAGTGTAAATTGCAAACACGCTGAGTTATGGTCAAGACACTGACTAAATTGGGAAGAAATTGACTGGCAAACTGGATGCAATTATGTTATATGCTGAGCCATATTGATTTTTTTTTACTATAATGCAAGAGTAGTAAACTATTTCTGTCAAGGGTCCAGATCAGCATGAATGACCCAGTCCGCGGCCCATGGGAGGGAGTGTGCCTCCGATGCAAGTTTGTTCCGGGATGCTGATGACCGACATTTCGTTTTTTTGTTGTTATTTAGTTGTTTGGTTATTTTAAAAGAAAACAATACATTTTTTATTGGATTTAAGATATTTTTGGCAGCTTTTAGTATTTTACTGTTTCATGTTTAAGGATTGTGCATTCAATTTCGTTGTACTTGTACAATGACAAAGTGATTCTATTCTATAAAACCACAAAAACCAAAAGGTGTTGCTTTTGTATGCCCTTTGTACACATAATCAAGACTCAGAAATGAAAATACAACTTATAGTAATATATGCATAGATAGTAATACATTTTGGATTGTTCTTGATGTAACAAATGGTGGCTGACACCACATCTGACGCCACAGAGCTACCCAGTGACTGGTTTTCTGTTTTGGTGGTGGTTGGAGGGTCCAGCGACACTTGCGTCCTGTTGCCTCGCTTCTGTGACTACAATGCACCTTTACTGCCATTAGAGTGTGAATGACTGGCTAATGCAATGCACTTTGTAGCCCATGACTTTGAAAAAGTGCTATACAAATGGGGGACATTCATATTTACATTCTGGCTCACCCTCGGCACCCTTGTTAATACAGAATTTTGCAACTTGTACTATGTTGTACAACAGTAAAAGTATCAGGACAGACTCTAAAAGCAGGCTAGTTTTCTACAGGCTAACATTAAAATGAACAGACACCAAGAAGGTGTGAAACGCTTACATTGTTTTACGCAGAACTCTTCTTCTGGTGCCATTCATTCTACATAGTGATAGAGGCCACCAAAGATCAGGTGGGAAAAGAGGGTTCAAACCCCGGCACGGCCATGCGTCGAAGAATCCTTGGGCAAAATACTGAACCTCCAACTCCCTCTCAGGCGCCATGAAAATGGCTGCCTTCTGCTCCTCAGGGATAGGTTAATTGAAGAGAACAATTTCCACTTGTACTGATGCATAAACATATGCAGCCATAAATTTCCCTTTCTTGTTAAAAATGAAAAATACAGTGAGTTTACATCTTAAGTGTTGTATAGAAGGCAGTCCCTCTATGTTGATGACAACTGAGAAGCACATAGGCCATTCCTGGTGAGCTGCACATCTCAAACATGTGCTCGGCGAAGTAAAGACACAAAGACCTTCAACTTTCTATACGTTTTCTCAAACAAACTGTCAATTACGGTCAATTCAGACCAAATTCCCAACCCTGCTGCTTCACAGAAGGGTGTAGGCGAACAATCTGACACCGTGCTCCTCTCGGCACCCAATACTCTAAGACCCATTGCTTTTACACCCACAGGTCTTCACGCTGTGTTTGCATAGCTCCAGGAAGCAACCCTTCACACAGCCTTGCCCATCAGGGATAAGCACATTGTCACCAGACTCTTCGATGTGTAAAAACAATGTGATGACCTATCTCACACTGACCCAAAGAGAGGGGGTGTCAACAAGCATGCTGCTATCTGAATCTGGCACTGTGTTAGCTACTAAATACCAGTGTCCTTGATTGCATGCTGTCCCTTTTTCTTTAAACCAAATCTATATTCATGTTATGAACACAAAAGGACATTAACAGTTAATGACATTGCAGGGAACTCTAAGGTACCCTGGAAAAAAGCAGTTTTTGTGTAATTTGGTCATGAAAATGATGTATTTACCATTTTACCAGTCTGTATAGGAATGGGAAACAAAAGCGTCCATCTCTATGGATTTTTTTCATTTGAGGAGACTCTTAAAGGTAGACTAATGATGCAATTACATGACATGGTTCAAATGGGTGATACAAGGCTCTTAGGGCGGATTAGTCTCAAAAGAGATCATCGTCTTTGCATTTACCGTTTGATTGACAGGCGGATTGCGACGTCTGCAGTTCTGATTGGTGGAAAAAGAAAGAGCTGGGGCCGAGCAAGCACAGTTTAGCACTGGAACCGGTTTGGTGGAGATCCCCTATTGCTTCCTCGGAAGACGTCTGGAACATTTAAGGACAACGATGCATTTGTCAAAAACTTGATATTTTCATTGCCATTTTCAGCCTGTCAGGATTTGTTATGTAATGTAGAGTCCTAAAAGTTCTGCCTGGTCTCAGTTCTCCCCCAAGTGGATTCTTGGCAACAGGCATTGTGCATTAGCAGCTCCAATGACGAAACCCTTGGCCTACGTGATCATGAGGCTTCGTAGCAAATACGTATCTTACATATTGAACGGAGGCATTATCAATTACAACTTTATGCCTGGTTTCATCGACTCTGCACCCAGTTGTGTTTTAAATGCAGTCCCAGTCATAAAGTCATGTGATACATGTCATGGGAAGCATCCAAGATGTACTTGCCATTTGGCTGAGAGGAAGGGAACTCATCTATTTTCTGCTCTGAGTATGTCTGCATCCGGACATCCATCATAGCCTTTTGTCTGTCTCTCTGTGTGTATGTGTGTGCGTGCGCCATTGATGTCTTATCATTCCCCAACATCATAATATGGGCCAAAGCACATCGGCGAGTGTAATTGCACTTCTATCCGACTCCCCGGAACCTCTCCTCTCCAGTTCCTTGCTTACTCACAGGCGCGGGTTAAGGAAGTGATTGTATTCCTCTGCATGTGGGTGTGAATGTGTGTGCGCTGCTGCTTTTTTATGATGATATCACAACTCTGACATCTGTGTAATGGCAGTCCCCATGTTGCAGGAAAGCAAGTGAGGTTCAGGGTGACAGAGTGTCAGAGATTTTATGGAGAGATCCTCCCCCACCCCCCCCCCAGAAATATGAGAAAGGGAGGAAGTCAATGAGTTAGAAAGAGCAAGTGAAAGATTACACCTCCCACTTTATGTTATGATTGGCAGATACATGGCAGCTTTTCCACCTGCCATTTCACTCAGACACCCTATCGCACACAAGTCCCCACTGGGGTTGTGATGGAAGATTTTTATGGGGAAACTCTTTTGCATTTTCATCATTTGAATGTACAATTATACTGTTACCATAGCAGTTAAGTAACATTTAGCCATATGTCATTGCCCATTAGTCAGATATCTGGATATTTTCCCAGAAAAAGTGACTCTGGCTGCTGGTTCCATTAGTCCACTTGATTTTAAACAACGTGTATCTGTGATATTCATAGATTCTGTCTTCATTATGGGAATAAAAAAAAAAAACTATGTCCCTTTTTGGCTGTAATAAAACAGCAGCTGTGGAGCTCTGGGAACATGGTGACCTCGATAGATTTCATTTGTTTGGTATTCAGTGGTATTCATTCCTCGTGTATTCAGCCCACCGCTTTCCCTTTATAATCATTAAATTTGAAGCCTATTGTGACTTTTTTTTTTACCATGCATCACTTCAAAGTTTAAAAAAATCATTACAGCCTTTTGATTTAATTACAATGTTGCAAAGGGAGATTATTTAGGTAGAAAAAACAACCAATAATATTGAGAAACTCAAATAGTTACCTCCAACTAGTGATGGGTGATGTCAGTGTTTTTTCCTTTCGAAATGATATCATTAGTTTCTGGAAGTTGATACTACCGATACTGATACTTTGCCCCTTTCAAAGGAAATCCCAAACTTGCACAAAGTACATTAACCTCTAGGGTCCACGCTCACCCAAGGAGTGGGAGAGCTGCACTTTCAACAAACAACTTAAAAGATTTAACCTTTAACAACTGCATATCCACTGAATCAGAAGAGATTCAACTAAATTACTAAATCAACAGGTACTACCTACATAAAACACAATTCTAACAACAAGCAACGACATGACAAGGTAGTAAAAAGACACAAATCTGCATACATTTGAATATCAATAACAGAAAACTTAACTTGATGCAAACCAAACAACATTATATGAAAGCAAAGACTACAGATTCCAACTAAATGAGTCTGATCACTCTACGTGAAGAACTCAGTGAGCAAGCAGCCAGAAACAAAGGTAGCACAAGCAGACATGAAAATCAACCAACTCTTATTATTGATGTCTTCTTATTTTTAATCTTATTTGAACGACCAGTCATTTTATCCACCTAAATGACCCGTTCAAAGGTGGTAGCCACAGCTAACCAACCATATAAACACACAAAAATGACCAGAACTCATTTACATGGCTATCAAGCTAAATTTTGATTTTACTCTCACAACACATATCCCAAGTGCTAATAGCAGGCACGGATGTAGGAATGTGAAGCAAGTTTCATTCAGAAAAGTACCCGTCGGATGTCGAACCCACAACCTTTTTGCTACAAGGAAACAGTGCTACCAATTGCCTCATGATGCAACTAATTTTTGTTTTGTTTTAGGGATAATTTACAAGTATTAGACGGCCATAAGCATTGAAGTTCTTGTTTTAAATGACACGCATTATTTGTCAAAAAAGTAATGATGGAAAAATTCAAAATGTAGTGAAGGAAGTTTATCATAAGCATTTTTAAATTATCATTTTTTTAAATGCATATTTCTAAGCCCACTACCTGTTTAACAGGATTAGTAATTTGATCAAAAAATGTTGCTTTATCAAATCAAATACATGTAATCTGCCCTCTGGTGGATAATATATATTATATATTATAGTGTTGTGAATTGTGCTTTCACCATGCATTTCAATTTTAACATTACTATCATATGTGTTCTTCCCTAAAGGAAATATGGAATGCAATATGGAGATTTTGAAAAGTGTAAGCATAATAATAAGCGGGCTCTTTGCTGAAGCGCCTGCACAATAATTTGCCATTAATTTCGGGGGCCTCGATCGTTTTGTTGGACGTTGCCATCCACATATTTATTCATCTCTTCCCATAAATGGATTGGGTGGTTTTCCTCGAGGTTTCGGCTGGGCCATTTCCAGAGGATAACTCATCACTCATAGGCCACATCTCCATTTCCTCATGAATAAAAGTGACAGATGGAGGACAACCGTCTTGTTGCTTTGCATGATAAGGAGTGTGTACATGCATTTGCGTATGGGTGTGTTTTTATGTGACTAAGAGAGAGGTAGAAAGAGGTGAGAGGAGACAGACGGATCTTGACAAGCACGTCTGGACATATCTGTTTGAGCAACTGTGAGCTTGAAACGAGCGTAATCCTCGGCATTCACAATTAAGATGCCAGATACCAAAAGCTGCATGATGTACATGTAGTTTAGGTACGTGTGTGGCATGAGTGCAAACATGTGATATATGCATCGCTTACACCCACCACTCAGAGAATCCATGCGCCCTCCACTTGTCTTCAATGCAATTAGGTTAAATAATGATACCACATAAATTCCCAGAGCAGGAAAAAGGCTCCCCTGCCCTTGTCGCCCTCTGATATATGGCCGAATCCTTCACGAATGGGGGCCGAGTCGAAGTGTATGTGTCTACAGAGAGTGAAGAATTAGCTTTTGTGTTTTGTATTAGCAAGAAAATAAGACAAAAATGTTTGTTTCCAATGAATAATGCCAAACTATAAACTAATAGTTTGATAGGTGGAAGCCTTCAATCAATCTATCATCAATAAGTTGCAAAACATCTCAATTCAACCATGTCTTGATCACAATATACAAAAAGGAAGTCAGACCCACTTTAAGATGGAGAGTGATGCATGTAGTCTTTCAAGGATCCTCCCCAGTCCCTACTTCCCTTTTCAAGCTCATAAAATGTTTTGGTATAAAAGCACTTTTCAAGTCACCCTTCTCAAAAGTCCCAGTGTGCTCTGATTGATCACTCGATTGAACCAAAATGGTGAACTGCATGAGGCCTGCTCATTCGTTGTTTGAGGAGGGCTGAACTAGCCTCTGGGCAGGAATTACGCAAATGGAGTTTTATAGTGATGTCATCCAGTAAAGGAAGAAAAGGAGAGATTAACAACGAGGAATAGGGAATTTCAAGTCCTTCAGAAGTATGACTCTTTAATGTTGAGTTTTCAGAGTCATAAAAGGCTACACTGAAACAATCCACTGAGTGAAAGCAGGTGTGTTGAAGCAGAAGAACCTCTAAAACATGCAGGATACCGGCCCTCGAGGACCAGGATTGGGCACAGCTGCTCTGGGGTTTTCAGAGAATGGTCCATTCATGATGTACTACAGCAGCAGAAGACCAAACCAGGTGTCACTCCTCTTAGCTAAGAACAAGAGGCTACAATTCATACAGGACCTCATGGTTTCCTCGTCAGATGAGTCTCAATTTCAGCAGCAACTTTCAGATAGTTGGGACAGAATTTGGTTTAAACATGAAAGCATGGATCCTTGTATCTAAAGTTGGACATTACCAACTGAGCATGGATTGTTTAAACACCAAGTATTGTTGCTGACCATGTCCATCCCATGATAATGTATGGTGAATTAGTATAGCGCTTTTCCAAGTCGGGGACTCCAAAACGCTTTACACTTCAGTCATTTACCAGTTCACACACATTCACACACTGATGGCAGTAAGCTACATTGTAGCTACAGCTGCTCTGGGACAGGCCCTCCAACCATCACCAGGAAGCAAGATCGGTTACGTGATTTATCCGAGGCCTCAACCCTCCGATTGCCAGATGACCACTTTAAAGAGTACAGAGTATATAGTAAAGAGACAGATAGAGGTCTAGAGACCTTTATGACTACAGTGAACTTATCTTCTAATGGCTACTTCTGGCAGGATAATTCACCATATCACAAAAATCATTCTCAAACTGGCTTTCTGAACATGACACCGAGTTCACTTGTACTCCAAAGGCCTTCACTGTCAGCAGATCTCAATGCAGTCCAGAACCTTTAGGTGAACACTTTGTGGAACCAATTAAGGCAATTCTGAAGGCAAAAACGGGCCCAACTCCGTCCTAGTGAGGTGTACCTAACAAGCGAGTGGAAATTATGAGGCTATCATGAGGTATATTGAAAGCATGAAAAGGTTGCCCTAAAGCAATTTTTCATTTTCTCAAAATTTCCCTTGACTGATTAAGAAAAAGGTCAAAATATGCAGCAGAGAAATATCTCGACATTTTGTTCTAACATTGTTTTGGACAATAAGCATCCATCCACCCACCCAATATATAAATATATTTTCATTTGAAACAAATTTTGCATGTAAATCTAGTGACATGTCATCATATCCCTTGGAAATAAGGGCACATGGAGAGTCTGAGCACCATACCTTTTTTCCTTCCTGTTCTACTGTTTCCTGGTAAATAGTTCTATTTTCTACCAGCGTATATTTAACCCAGAAATAAAGCGTATTTGAACGAGAGTCTGAGGTTGACGTTTCTGTTTAACCAGTGATTCATCTTGCAGAGGGGCCAACTAGCCCACTCCTGATTTAAAAAGCCCCCCCCCCCCCCCCCCC
>SSNR01000057.1:791699-824872 GCA_006937965.1 Callopanchax toddi | reverse complement strand
GGGGGGGGGGGGGGGGGGGGGGGGAGAGAGAGCAAGTGGAAGATGGAGGAGACAGGGAGAGTTAGTGGGGCGGACTGAGGACAGATGCTTGGTGGAAAAAAAAAGAAGTCAATGGCAAAAAACAGAAAAACAAGACATAAAAGTGGACAGACACATGGACTGAGAGGGATTGCCATCACCGGGACAGTAAAGGAATAAAAAAAAAAGATGGATTAAAGAAGTCACAGTCTCCCAGGTACTTTATTTTCTGGCAGTTTTCGTGATGTGGCCCCTGCTGCCTAGCTCATCCCTATTATGACAAATCTGTCTCGTTTCAGTATTATTAGAAGAAGCACTAGCTTAGCAGGACAATATGATTCAGTCGCGGGTTAATGCCCTTGCTCTCTGCAAACACGCGCATGCTCACACACACACACACAGGCATGACACACAGGGGTGCTGGGATATAGGGACGCCTGGTGGGATCACACAGACAGCTCCTAATTAGCGGTTTGTCTCCGAGTAGTGATATTAAAGGCTGGGACACCTTGCACTAAATTTAGCCTCCAACAAAAGGCAATATCCGAGCGGCGATGTTTCCATGCATCTTGATAATGGTCCCAAACGTCACACGCGGCAAAATATGTGCTGCACTGGTGTGTGTGTCCCTCGTCACGGTAATGCTGCAGAGTGTAAGTGGATTTACAATTGACCCGTCCACTGTTTCCTTCCGTCTGTTAAAGGAATTATTTACATACTCTACTTTTACGGCTTTGACTCTGTCAATTGGGATGAAAGGTTTGTTTTTTACCCAACCTAGATGCATTATGTGTGGGGATAGAGGACAAAGCTGACATTTAATGGGAAAGGCATTTTAAAGTACTTGCAGATCACCTTGCACCGCCTTTGCTTGAGTTGGTTTTCACCCCAGAGTTTTACCGCTAGCCACGAGGCGAACTGTGAGGCATGATCTTGAACCCGATGGACAAATCGCTACATCAAAAGCTGTCCCATCACTCATACGGAGGCCATCACATGACATCACAATGTATGGCTAATTTGCGTTAGGATCAGGTGCAATCTCAAGTTTGATTGATGACATCTTGGACAAATCTAGCAATGAGAAGACAGGTCTCCAACAGCTTCTTTTCCCCCCTAGTCATGGTTAAACGAGGGTACTTTCCTCAAAATGTTTCTTATTAATATAAAAATAAATAAGTAAAAGCAAATTTTTCAAAAAATGGGAACTAGCAACAGATTTGTGACTTTTTTCTGCTATTGATGACTAAATGTATAAGCGCGTATAATTTGCACTCTGCTCAGTGAGCTCTAAGGAAGTGACCAGAGCAGGAAACGTTCACCCCTCTGTGTCCAGACTGCAAATGAATAGTGTCGAAGCTCCTTTTAACTGATCCCACCCTTTCCTACAGAGTCCACCTGGATAAAGGAGGAGGGTTGGATTTTGTGACATTAATAGAAATATAGTTCACTTGTAGTTTTATGTTTTTTAACTAAATTTCAGTCTCTTCCTTGACAATATTCCTCTCTCCTATCCATTACAATTACAGAGGAATATTCAAATAAGGTGATGTCATTTAACATCTTTAAATCCTTATTGAGGAGTTCACAACACTGGTAGTAAAAGACATCAAAAATCATCGAATGGCAGTTCTGTTTAAGCTAACGCTGTTAATAAAACATAACTTTAAAGCCTGCAAGAGTTCGTGTTCTATTGTGAAATAAGTTAACTGCTTCAGGGTTGCCACTTGACTAATTAATTTTAAAGCTCCCAGTTATTTCATATAAAAAAACCTGCAGAAAAAAAATTTAATATGTGCTTTAGGTATACAAACTTTAGAACTATGACTTAATTTGGGTCCTAACAGCCTTACCTTTAATACAAAGAACACTTGAAACATTAAGGTAGATGCTGTTCAGGAACCTTTTGGAGTACATGTGAAAACTTGGCCTTTGTAATAGAAACACTCTTAATTTTTAACCCCAACTTAGTCTGTTTTATTGTATTTGTTGACCTAAACTGAACTAAAGATAAAACACAACTTTTTTTTTACTTTTCCTGGAACAAATCAGGCTAGAATCCAGCTTTACCTGTTTATAGTTCAGCATTGTTCAAGAGCAACAATGGCCTGTTTTTGTGTGCCAGGTGGTTCTTTGACATGTCCATTTGAAGACTCCAAATGGACACTTTGGATTACACCCAAACATCCCAACATTTAAATGCTGTAACCTCTGGTAGATTCATCCTACAGTCATCAGTGAGGGCTATAATGAAGGGCAACACATAGAGGAATCCTGCATTGCTCCCAGATTCACTGCCAGCATGATTGAGATAAGTTAGCGGAAGCAGAGGTTATGCTAGACGTTTTTGTTGTACGTCATTTTGACTGACAGGGAAAAAATATCTAGTCATAATTATTTTTTCCATGTATTTATTTATGACATAGTCCCATTGAGATTATAGGATACTTAATAATACAACGTATCAGTCATTACCGTGTTCGCCTGATCGAAGTGTGTACAAGAGTTTCCGATCACGTGGTCATGTGACGTAGTATACACACTTACTCTCATTTACAAGGAAAAATAAGTCAACATAAACAAAGCACACAGCTTAGAAACCATTTGACAATCACCAACCTATTGTAGTACATTTACTTTACTACGTTCATTATGTCTCTTTGTTGAATAGTAATTTAGGTTCTTTTTTCAGACATGCATGGTGATTAAGTAAGTTTTTGTTTACCTTCTTGACATGTTTTGACTCGCGTCTGCGGTCTTCATCAGAAGTGTCACCGGTGTAGGTGTGACGTGTCATTATCAGCTGTTCTTCCATGTCAAGAAGGTAAACAAAACTTACTTAATCACCATACATGTCTGAAAAAAGGACATACATTACTATTACTAATGTAGTACAGCCAAAAAGAAAAAACAACAACATCACAAACGAAGAAAAGACGGGGCACTGGGGACATCTGGTGTTGCTATGGCAATGCCCAAACAGCTGATCAGCGTCCGCCGGCCTTACGTCTTAATATATTTATACATATATGTAGCGGTATCCCCTGAGGGGAAGTGTAATAGAAGTGAGGCGACCACCAAACCCTCCAGCCACCACCAACAGTCAATGTGGGTGAAGTGTGTTGCCAAAGGACACAACGAAAAACTAACCACATCAAATGTTTATGTTTTAAAACCATGCCATCAGGATCTCACACAGGCCTAGACTCAACTTGGTATGACTAGTGAAACCCAGACAAGAGAAAGATGGAGGAAGTTTGTTATATTTTTGTTAGGAAATTAGCCCCACGGTTCATACATAACCCTGGCCTTAGTTACGAATGTACATCATCAGCTGAGATAACCACACATCCACCTTCCTTGCTCCAAGTAATATGTAGTATGATAAGACAGCCAATATAATGCAAAGAATGTGCACTTAAATCTTGTAGTGTACAACCAGAGCAAAACTTTAGTCTGGTGACCCGGAAGACTATTTCGTAAAATGGGAGGAAAAGGTATTTTCTGTCCCTGTCATCTTACATGAAGCAAAAAGGTAAAATCACAAGAGCCAAAACAGAGTGCGACATCTCCAAGCTGACAAAAAGCTGCGAAATTGGAAAGGGAAGCCGAACTGAGTCATGCACTTTGCAATGCCTCACAAACAAGGTTGGGCTGCGAGTCAGGAATATTACAGCATTCAAAGAGAGCCATCACGGCATGGTGTATCATCAATCAGCTCAGTGTGGTATGACCTGCCAGAAGATGTAACACGCCCCTTAGAATGTTAAAAACTGCAGGAACTATAATTTAGAAAATAAATAACCTGCTGGTGTTGCCTCTGTAAAGATCCAACATCAAAAATGATGGAGACACTTGGCAATTCTCAGTTGATCTTTTACAACACGGTGAGCAAAAACCACGCATTTCAATGCTCCCCTGTTAGCATGTCTTGTAACGAACATTAAAACA
This sequence comes from Callopanchax toddi, assembly GCA_006937965.1. Taxonomy (NCBI): domain Eukaryota; kingdom Metazoa; phylum Chordata; class Actinopteri; order Cyprinodontiformes; family Nothobranchiidae; genus Callopanchax; species Callopanchax toddi. Next base: position 820,903 of record SSNR01000057.1, on the reverse strand, counting down.
ATCTTCAACGAAATGCATCAAAGTTGCATATTTTCTTCATTTGTTTGTTTTATTTTATTTCCACAATTGCTTCTGGGTACACAGTGACATGATTTATCATTTAATGACTGCTCAGGTTTGGCTCATTTAACTCCTCATTTGTATGGAAAACCTCTTGGTTTGCAATATCATTGCTCGTATAATCCATCATCCGTGGCCTGAAAGATAGGCGCCCATTGCTTCTCAGCTCTGTGCTGCTTCAGGCTATGCCTAAAATGGGAGACTAAACACCGTGTGTAAAACCATTAGATCATCCCCGGAATACTTCTTCATTCATCTATTATCACGTTCTATATTTATTTCTGGACCATACGTGCCATGTTTTTTTCTCAATGTGCGTATATCATGAAAGGTAAGTGCCTAGTTCCATTTCCATGTTGGTCGAAATGGTTGGATTAACATACACTCTGATGTGATTGCTCACAGATTTGAATAGAAATGTAGATTCTTTCCCTTGAGCTTTGATGCGCACCAAGAAAATGGACATAGACCCGCTAAATAGGAAGGTGTCCAACTTGAAACTTTAGTTATCTGGTAGAAATATTTTATTTGTGCGTCTCAAATAAATTCCTATTTGTTCTGGCTAATTCTTTAAAGTTGCAAAGTTTGTATTCTAAATATCTATTTGTAAAGTGTTGTGGTTTCCAAGATTTAGCCTCATAAAAGGCATTTCCATTTTCACATCTATTAATGGGACTAAATATTTGCTCCAAACTGTAAAACCAAAAAACTTTTGTTTGAGCAATTTTATCATCTGTTAGATACATCATTCATTTTTGTCGAAATGTACATCACATCCCTTGATTAAGCCAGAATCTCACTTCAAGAAGTGCAAGAAAATTAAAAACTGAATTGGTTATTCATGACACTTTTCTGCATATTTACACATTTGTGCAGTTTTCTTGCAGCAATTTGGTCACAAATCCATGAAAAATGACAACCTGTGCGACAGAGAGTAAGATCTACCACCTCCTGTGCGTGATGGAGGCTTTTTCAATTTAAGAGATTGCAGAGTTCATCTTTCTAAGTGTAGACGTTCTGTAATTTATCTTGGCTGATGTGTGTGACGTGTCCAAATGTGGAGCAGTTTTCTATACCAGTTGTCAGGTGTGTTATTTCATCTGAAAGGAAAGGAACAAGACTTCTTCTGTCAAAGCTGAGGAAAATTAATCAACCGTGCTGCAGTGAATACAGGAAAAGGGGAATTCTCCATCAATACGTAAGGCAGGCCCACGTCTCACCACAGACTCCAAGAAACCAAAAGATTTTAACCCCCTTCCTTAACTGTTAGCTACAGACCTGCATCTTCGTAGATCTGGTTGCCAGCTTCCGTCATAATTTCTCCTCCTCCTGCCAACAGTTCTGTTCCCAACCCACATATTTTAATCTTATCCTTAGCTGCCAACAATATTTTTAAAATCATACAGTATTTATAAAATGTTCATGAGTTGCCTTGAAATATCGCACAATCTTTTCAATAACCGGTCCAAGATGCTTAGTGCAGTCCTAAATCAGGTCTACTGATGGGTATTTTGGGGGATTCTCAAAGTTCAGTTCAATTATCTTCCTCCATCTTTCAAAGGATGAAGGAAATCATGTTTTAAAAAATATTTTAAGAAATGATGGAAATCATTTGATGTCCTACTTCACTGATCTACAGGTATTTTAACCTTCGTTTATTCAGGTTATTGAGATTCCTCGCCTTGCCTTCGTCCGCTCATTTGGGTCAGGGTCATGGGGGCAGCATCGTAATTAGGGAGTCCCAGACCGTCCTCCTTCCAGCCACCTCCACCAGCAGGACCCCAAAGTATTCCCATGCCAGATTGAAGATGTACTTTCTCCAACGTGTCCTGGGTTGACCCGAGGCCTCCAGGAAGCATCTCAACAACACGCTCAAGCCACTTTAACTGGCTCCTATCAATACGGAGGAGCAGTGGATCTACTCTGAGTCTTTGGGGCGGCGTGTAGCTCAGTTGGTAAAGTGGCCGGTCTGGTAACGGGAGGGTCGCTGGTTCGATCTCAGCTTCGGCTGGGTTACATTGTTGTGTCCTTGGGCAAGACACTTCACCCAGCTTGCCTGCTGGTGGTGGTGAGGAGGGCCCATAGGCGCCAGATTGTTTGCGGTGACTCCAGCCTCTGACAGTCTGCCCCAGGGCAGCTGTGGCTAAAATGAAGCTAACTGCCATCAGCGTGTGAATGGATGAATGTGTCTATGTAGTGTGAAGCTCTTTGGGAGTTCTAGGACTTAGAAAGCGCTGTACAAGTACACACCATTTGACCATTTTAACCATTTTCCCAAATGTTCGAGCTCCTGACCCTATCCCCAATGAGCCCGGCCACCCAGTGGATAAAACTCATTTCGGCCGCTTGTATCCACGATCTTGTTCTTTCGGTCATTACCCAAAATCCATGACCATAGATGAAGATTGGGAGGTAGATCGACCGGTAAATCGAGAGCCTCAACTTAATTGAGATTAAGAATCTATTTTTCACAAGAGAGGCAGTTGGGGGTTTAATACACTTCAACACATGACTTGGGCCTGGGAATGAACCCTGGGACTCCCACATGAGAGACCTCTCTTCCCCTGAGCTATAATCACCCAACTGACCCTACTCCTGTAACCATCATCATCATTTTATATATAAATTATACTATATTAGTTCCATATCAGGCATTTAGAGCCATGTCTGGGTGTGTAATGTGCTAATGTGTTTATTTGTATGCATCATCTCTTGGCCTGGTTTTTGTTGATTTCATTTTTCACTCATTTAATTTGTCAAAAATGTAAATTGCGCTTCAGTTTATTTTGTACAATTTCAAACTTTGTGAACAATTTTTAAAAGTTTCTTAACTGACTAAATAGAATGAAATTGTCCTAATCTGTTTGCAAAATTTGTTGTGCTTGAAATGTCCAATTATTTCTCTCTTTCCATCTACAATCACTCATACCTTGGGTTCATTGGTCACCAACCCCTCTCAAAGTCGTCTCACATTTCCTGCACTGAGAAGGTTTCCAGTTGGTCCAGGCTATCTTGCAAAACTTTATTCAACATGTTCAAAATTCATGTGATAATGAAGAACTCTACCATATGTGTCAAGGCATTTTAGAAATCCCCCATGAATCCCGCTCACATTTTCTCACCAGTTCAACAGTGAGCTTGTGGCTGTGGGTCATTTCTCCAGAAGCGTACAGACCCACAAATCTGAGCTTTATGTTGGATTGTATGAGATTCATCTCCTCACCTGCTCTATCGTTTTTTTCCTTCCCTTTGTGTCCCACTGGTGTAATTTCCACCCCTGCCTCTCAGGTCAGGACCTCTCCTTTCCCAATAGATCCTACCATGGAATTATGGAGACAGTGTCACAACCTTCCTCACTGCCAACCCCTCTACTGTTAAGGGGAATATTAGCAAGAGGACCTCAAACAAATGCTGGCTGCCCTTGGCAGCTGGGTAAACAGGTAATATCCCCTATTTAAAGACAGCCTAATAGTAGAAAACGCTCTCTGTGCAGCCGTTCGTCCTCCCTGCCCCTTCTGGACTCTTTAAACACATCTTTGGTGATTGCTTGATGCAAATGCTGTGCGCCACGCTCGTTTCACTTTGGTTTCTATTACACTGAGCAAAGATTGGCCGGCTTGTCGGAATGGGAAATCGCCCTTTAATCATTTATGATGGCCGTGTCTAAGTTGGGTATGCCCTGAAGTGGTCTGTCTCCTCCTCTTTTCCTCTGCTCTGATGCTGTTTTTCGTCCTACATCAGTCATACACTCTCCCTTTTATGTCTCGTCATCTTTGTCTGTTTCTCTCACAGTTTGCCTAACTCTTACGGGAGAAGAATACTTCCTGTGCGCCCCTCCCAAACAACCTTGCATTTTTCTCCTAAGGCGGAGGGCGAAAATAATTCTCGAGGCATGTCAACACAACCGTCAAACGGAGGGTGATCCGTTGACATTGAGGTTCTCGAATCTCCCAAATGCGATCGTGTACGTTTCTTTGGGATATCCTACATTCAAGTATTGGAGGACAAGGCATTAGGGCCGACTCATTTTGTTACCGTAAATGTTACAGTCGGGTGCGTGGATGCTAAGCTTGTTCAGCAGAAAAAGCTCTCTGCTTTCCTCTCAAGCCAATATCAAAGCAGGAGTAGAGGCAGGTGGGAAAGCTGGGACTGCATTTGGAGCCTTTTAGATACCACATGCAAGTGTTCTTTATGCACCCTGTGACAAGCAGCTAAGGAAGAAAACACACCCCGTTTCTCTCTCTCTCTCTCTCTCTCTCTCTCTCTCTCTCTCTCTCTCTCTCTCTTTCTCTCATGCATACAAACACATAAAAACTCAGACCCGACTAAAACAATAGCTCAGTCGTTGACATTGTTTTGCATGCCATTTGAGATTGTTTTTGTCCTTCCAAGTCAGACAATTTTCTCTTTCCATATTGTTGTGCCTCTTCAATATTGACCTTGTTTTGTTTCTTTCTTTCATTTTTTTTTAAACAACGACATTGGAGCCATGTCCTCTGTAACAGGATGGCATTTCCATTACTGCATTTTATCTTCCGTCGTCAGGAGCGGCAGCACCAAGGCCGGCGTGCCAGAAATGAGATCCTCGCTTGGCCAGGACGCCAAAACACTCCGCCAGTCTATGTGAATTTGATTGCCAGGCCCTAAGTGTTACTCAGAATTCGGAATTAGATTTATATTGGCCCTTGAATGTTTGTAAATCATTTAGTTTCTTTTGGTAGGATTTTTGTAGCTCTTAATGTGACCCGAAACAACAGGTTGCATTTAGAGGCACAAAATCCCAAAATCCTGACTTTAATAATAACGTTTAAAAAGTATTAAAATTGGATTAAAATGACCAAACTGAAAGCCTAAAAGCACCATAATTCATTTGTCAAATAAACTGATTCTTTATTACGTATCTCAAAAAGCAAAGTAGTGAATGTGTAGGAATTGCAGTTGCCTCAAAAAGCAAACTAAAATGTTCTAGTTTAACCCTAGAACTCCTTATTTTGGGGCCTTTGGAGTTTTCTAGTCTTTAGACATCACAAGAGTTGAGTAGATCTTAAAAAGTCATTTGTACTTCGGACCATTGGACAACTTTTGTGTTTCAATAGCTTGCCCAAGAGTCCGTTGACACGGGATCAAACCAATCACCTTCCAATTGGTGGACAACATCCTCCTTCTGTCCATAGCCATGGCCACCCATGTCTTTTCAGTTATTCGGCTACAGATATAAGCAGAGCTGGATAGATAGAGTCCTTTCCAAGATCTAGGAAAATAATCGTCATTACAATAATTGTTAATGTTGATCGGTGTCCATTCATTTACCATAGTTAATATTACGACTCAGCACCTTAAATCTGAATATTGTATTCCATGAATAATGTATTTTAATTAAGCTCTGTGAATGTTGCAACTCCAACAGTTCATGTACCTGTACTATTAGCCTGGCAACGATATTTCATTCGAAATGTACACCTATGATGCGTTTAAAAAAGCCTAAAGTCCAAGTCTAATTCATGTGGGGTAGGGTTAGGGAAACAAATCACAATCATGAAATGGGAAACTTGTCACCATCAGTAAAGCAGTGGTGGTAGTGTCATGGTCTGGGCTTGTTTTGTGGCTCCAGGGCAAGTATAGTTTGTTATTATTGATGAAGGATGTTAAAAGGACTTAACTAAGTGATGCATCGCCTTGAACAGGGGAAACTGTCATTATCTATACACCACCATACAAATTACCCGCTGCATTTCAGGTCATAGTTTTTTCTAAAAAAGGGTTCTAAACAAATGTATGCTATAAAATGATGAACAAATGGTCATTTTGGTCAAATCCTTTAAAAAACTTTTCAAAATGCGACCTCATGCACTTTTGCAAGTCTTGAAGAATCTGTTAGCATATGTGCTACTACTGCAAGACATTTTAGCTCAATATCAGTTAAGCCTTTTGAACCCATTTATGTCGTAGCTAATGCCAGATAGCTGTGGGGGCTCATCTTAAATGGGGTTGAATCCAAATGTTAAACAGCTGTAAATGTACATCTAATGATTATTTTCTGAGAGATCTGTTCAAATCAATCCAGTAGTTCATGAGATATCTTAACAGAGTTGACTCCAAAAGTGGAAAAGTGTGTAATGTGTAGTACTTGATGATTATGACAGCTAATACAACACCAAATTATATCTCAATACCTGCAAAAATTAGCAAAATTAGAGTCCTGTCCCTGCTTGATAAGGTTAGTTGGTATTTTCTACAATCTTGTTTTGCACTTATGGGTATTCCTTAAAAAATGTCCAGGTGGTTGTTCTCTTTCATCCATGCTAGGGGGATCCTAGCTGGTTCAACCAAAGACAGCCAGAAGTTTTTCCTTTAAATCTATGCATTTGTTTTGATTTTCATCCAAGAAGCTTTTCTAATTCAAACAGAAAATAAATAGTTTCAGTTCTTTAGATTTTACTTAGTACTTTAAGGCAAGTTAGTTTGAAAATCCCTCTCTCCCTACTGTGGGTCATCAGGGTCTTTTTAGTTCTGGCGCACACGCAATATGTTTTGGTTACATGCAAGAAGGTGTAAATTAATGTAAAGCAGTCAGGTTCAGACTTTAGCTGAATTGTAATGTTGATTTCACTCTTTTTCCACAAAGATTGTTGCTTTTTCTACGTTCTCAAACCATTGATTTGATCTGTACTTCAATTTCTGTCCCTTAAGGAGGAAGGATAATTGAGTTTGTTTATACTTCAGTACATCGTAGTGGAATTTGATCCAACCCAGACATGTTTTAATGGCGCCCAGGAGGCAGTTGGAGGTTCAGTATCTTGCCCAAGAATATTTGACCTATTGCCAGGCCTGGGTTTGAACCCTGGTCATGGAACATGGTAGACGACCTCGCTTCCCCTGAACCACAGTCAGTCCCATACGTATGTCCCTTATCCATGAAATGCACCTGAAGAGTTATTTTTCTTCTTTTTCTGCCTCAAGTTTGTGTAACAGTTGTCAGGGTCCCCCTTTAAAAAGCTTCAGTTGAGATATTCTGTCCTCTGGATGAACCGGTTTTTGTTTGAGGATGTTGAGTTTGGAGGAAAGACTTCCCTGCTATGTATGGAGTCTTTGCACCCACCGACTTTTCTCTTCCTCATTTGATTCTGTGGAGGATTTTTTTCACACATTTCCTTGTTTATTTAACAAAGGACCAGTTTGGGGATCAGCAGATTTTGGAGTACTTTCTTTATGTCTCCTCCTTTTGTCCGTTTTGGCAGTATACATGACAAAAAAGATACCAATCCCTTAAATCTTAAGTAGATGTTGTAAGCCTGTATGGAAATATGTGCACCATATTGGAAAGAGGAAGTGACAAAGTGCATTTATTACACTGTGTCCGCCAATACTTTGCATCATACTGCAACCCCAAGCATTTTTGGATACCACCAACTGTAAACGATTCTTAATAATTTAGCATCAACTGATGGCTTGTTTGGGTTTTTTGCTGAGCACGATCTGCAGTCTAATTTATAACGTCGTGCACCCGAGAGGTTTTACTGGGAAAGAGAAAGAAAGGAAAGAAAATGTGAGAATAAATGAGACAAATAGGGGAGATGGTGAGAGAGAGGGGGGAAAGAATTGGCAACATAGCACGAAGGGAAGAGGAAGAAGAAGAAGAAGCAAGTGTCCTGTTTAAGATGCAGCCCGAGGTCAATAAAGTGCAGTCTGGTTCAGGAGAAAGAATCCTGCTGCAATTTTTATGAGCGTGCCTTTCTCCCCATTCATAAAGGGGTGGCCTCTCATAACAGAAGGAAAAACAACTAATCAATAATTGAGGGGAGCAGTAAACACCGTGTGCACTGCAACTCTCTAAGGGAATTCCTTTGCTGTGAATATGTTTGCTTTATGTATGCAAGTCCATTCTTTATCTCTGTTTTGGGGGGGTTATTTTATTGCAAAATCTATCAAAATAACTCATTTTATAACAGTTTAAGAATTGATTTGGGGTCCATCTTTCACTCTTGGGGAAACGGGATTCGGTACTTTTTAAAAAAAATCGAAATAAACTTGCCCTTTTGAGTCGCTCCAGCCCTTCTTATATGAGTGATCTGTTTAAAATGAATGCCTACTGCTCCAGAGACCTGCGCCTCCCTCTTGCCATTCGCACAGGCAATTTGTTTGATAAGTCTTAAGTGAAAACCAGCTCAAAGCTCAACTCAAAATCAGAATAAAATTCTTTGTCTACTTTAGCTTCATGTGTTTAAATCAGCTCTAAACGGGACACGTCGGTCTAAGGCTTAAGGCAACTTTTCCCGCATAAAAATGACTTGGACAGAAATCTCATTCTTTCGGAATAAAAATTGCTTTTCAGCATTTTTGGCACCTCATAGAAGGAGGATGATGGTGTTTTGGAATTGTGTTTTTCTACTCATAAAGGAGGAATTATGACCATGGATGCGAGTTGAATGGTAATAGCATCCCTTTGGTGTTTATGACTCACTTTATGAGCTATTTACCAAAGAAGCAATGTCTAAGTTGTGTGGATTCCAAGGAAAATCAGAGGAAATGAGCGCTTCCACTCAAGAGTGCCAACGATTTATCATTTAAACACCCTCATTATTATCATTTGCCTGCTATCCCTTTGTTTCCGGCAAAAATTGCTGTAGCTCGTCCTGCAACTTTGGAAAACCCCACAAAAAACACCAAAACAAGCAACTCAATTTAGAATATTATACTTAGGTTTTTGTGCAGCTGCACATTGTGTGGAGCAGACAAAATAATTTCCACATGGGATTTAGGCAAAACTGCTTTTTTTGGACATCTATAGTTTAGGATGACGTCATTGTAGAAACATTCAAAGTATAAACAAGTCATAGAAGGTTGGACTCTACAATTCTAAACCGGTATGTTGAAATGTTTTATGGTTTTTACACGTTCGCAGTGTAAGTTTTATGATTTTTGGAGATTTTACCATATAATGTTTAACTGAGTGGGATGATGTCATCCACTCTTAACTTTTGAGCCATCTGACCTTTCCTAAATAGTTGCAAACCAATTCTTTTTACTCCCACAACTATTTTAGTATGTATAGCAAATATATATGAAATTGTAGACATTTTTACCCAGTGTGTCTCTTGTTGCAGTGTCCACCCTCAAGCTACATACAGTGTCATTATATTGAAGGAATTTTATTTTTTCTTTAAAGCTTTCTAAACTGGATGCACTGGCTGCTTTTAACTTGTCATACCTCCAACATAAATTAGAAAACAAACTTTTGACTTGGAAAAAAAATGAAAATGTATTACTAGTGCAAAGTCTTGTTGGCTAAATGCTAATAGTGAAGTCCCTCAGGGGTCTATTCTTGAGCCTATGTTTTATACATTTTAGATTATTGACTTGCCCACTGTAACATCTACCAAATGTAAAATTTTTGGTGATGACATGAAACTGTACCACCAAATTTTGTCTGGTTGATTATTAAAGGTTAAGCATCATCATGGTCAAATGAGTGGCTATTAGGCTTCCGTTGGAGCAGTGGTTCTCAATTATTTTCTGTCAGGTCCCCTCACGAGAAAAGATGGGAGCAGAGGAAGGCGAGGCGATGATTTTATAAATGCACTGATATGGCTGCAGCCACAGCTAGCTGTACACGTTATAGAGGTTGTTCTCTATCCTGATGTGAATACTTTTAAAGTTCATTATGATGTTAATTACAACACCACTATTCATAGTGTTAGCCAGTGAGACATGTGGTCATTATCTTACATGGCCAATTTTTTAAATGATGGCCTATTTTTCTGCACACTGCTTACAAAACTGGACTGTGCACATTGAATATTTGCAGAACAATAAAATTGCCCAATGTGAAGAATTTCAAACATCAGGAGAGAGGCGTGTTAAAAGAATCATTTCTATAGAATAGATAAACTAATATATGATAAAAAAAATAATCAAAACCCCAAACAGAACATATTGAAGTGCAAATATTGAATATATATATACACTCATCTCAACATCAAACACAGTCATTCAGGTAGTTTATGTAGTAAAAACAAGCAAATTTATGTCGTCTCGTTCATGTTTTGTCTCTGTGGTTGGAGGTGAAACCAGTCTACCACAAATTAAATATGAAGAATAAACAGCTGGAATGGAAATTGGGTTTTTAGGATGGAGGTGGCGAGGGATGTGCAGAGGTTTGTTCTGTGAGTAAACAGGCCCACAGTCTAGTAACCAGCAACGCAAGGTCACCCAGACGGCTTTAAGCCGTGCGTACACTATGTGATATTTTCAGTCGTGGCTCCAAGCTCCTGCGCAAACTGTACGATTACATTGCTGGGTTCAATCGGTCACAGCTCCCGAGTCATGTTCTCACACTTTACGACCCCATGCTCTGATGCGAGCTGACTACTCACACTGTACGTTGCTACAAGACACGTCAGACCTTTGAATGAGGAATTTCGGAGAAGAAGAGGCAGAAAAGCAGACGACGAAGAAGAAAATCCGGAAGTGAGGAGACATTCGTTTCAAGAAGGTAAACAAGACAATGCTAGACCATGCCTCTTTTCCTTCTTCTTCTACTACTACTTTCAGGTTGGCGCGTGTGCAGTGTGAGAAATTCTGGGTCCTCCTCGAGGAGGAGCTACGAGTATATCAAACACGTTTGGTTTTTCCAGCGAGCGTACAATTGCTGATCCTGTATATTACATGAACACTTACAGTACACATGATATGCTGAAACTCGGTACAAGTGCAAAAATCGTCACAGAACGAAAAATCGGTGCTAAAGTCACATGTGTATGTCCAGCTTTAGAGAAACCAAAGACTCAGGATGGCGTCCTCCAGGATAACCCAGCACCTGAGCTTTGGGTGGGGGTCATATGGGTCATCAGTGCAAGCTGGGCCTTCTCCTCTGCATGGGTTAGTTTAGAACTACAGTAGAACATCCCAAATGCCAAAAAAAAAAAAAAAAAAACCCCAATAATTAGCTGCATAGTGTGATTTAAAGATAAATATCTGAACATTCAAATGTGTTTTAAAAAACCTACCAACTGCTGTATTTAGAAGTCAGATTTTAAAATGTGTAAAAAGTTATGTGACTCCAACAAAAACATGCAGCTTATTAAGGTGACTAACGTGTTGGCTGCTTCAGTTGATGTTATAATAAAAGTGATAAAATATTTAACAGAAATAACAAGGTGCTGTTTTATAATAACTTTAGGATATTGAATTTATTCATTATGATGTCATTTACTTTGCCACCATTGGATAGGTAAAATACTGTTTTGTCAGTAGCGTTTTTGACATTTTTAATTGACATTTTATGCATAAAACCACATATAAAGATGCCTAATAGAGTAAAAACATAAAATCGATGACAAATGAAGGTATGGGGTTTTATCTTGACAGCAATGTATAGTAAGTTCTGCATTGTTAGTTTGATATAAAGAAAAAAGTTGACGTAGGTTGGAAATTGAATTTCAGGATTGAATTACACGTGCAAAAATTATTAAAACGCCTTATAGCTTACAGTAAAAAATTGCACAAGTATGAAAATAAATAGAAAAACGAGCATTTAGTTGAGGAGGGAGTTGGACTCATACGAGTGCATTTTGCCTTCGACGTTTGCAGGATCCATTTGTCAAAAGTGTGAAAAAAGAATTAGGCGCCGTTGTTTGTATCCGACTTGTGGACGCTGCAGAGACGCAGCTTCGGGTCAGCTGAGCTTTGTGTGGGGATTAGTCGCCTGCTGGCAAAGTCAGAGCCTCAGAATCGCTTCTCCCCCTCGAGCTTTTTGTCGCTCCGCCATAAACAGACACAGCGTCAAGCAGACGGCACGCTCGCTTCTGTTCGGGACCATTTCCTCCCCTCTTCCTCCTCGGCTCAGTGACACTTATTCACCATTTTGATGGCAAAAAGAGAGCTTTCAGTTCCATATTGGCGCAGGCAAACAATTTGTACAGTAGACACGTTCATTGCTGTGAAAACTTTACTCTTTTGAAGCGACTCGTTAAACTTTATTGACGGTGAGCGAGTAGGCTCAGTGGCATTCCGTGGCACGGTACACAACTCGACAATGCCAGTAATTGGAAAATCGTGTAAAAAGATCGTCACACGACGTCTTAAATCAATAAATAAAGCATGTGTTGGTGACTGGTTGCAAATTTTACCTTAAAAACAAATGCATTGGCATACAGGTTGGAGTTTAATGTATAGTTTTGGCGTACACCTCCCTTCTTCTGCTAAAAAATGTGTGTGGAAAACCACCAGGATCTTGTCAATTAACCACTGAAAACAATCCCTCACTGCCGTGGGGGGTTTAGCAGCTAACTAGGAGGGCAGTGCCAGTTAGAGGGAAATTGGCCGCTTCAGTAAGCTGCATGATGATGTTCAGGTGCAGCACAGAAATGCTCATTAATTTCTGCTACCTGCAGGTAGTGAGCTTATCTGATGAGGCCAACATTTTAGGGTTTCTGCATCATGTAAAAACAGGAGGATTTCAAAAGCTAAGAGCATTGGGGTTTTTTTTTATTTATGGTAAGAGGTAAAAAGAGGTAATTTATCAATGTGTAAAAGTTAGCATTGATTTTATTTTGCAAGTCGAACTGCAAGACAAGCATATCAAGGAAAAGTACCCTGCTGACATCTGCACTGTCCATTTGCTGAGGGTTTGAAATTTGATCACATATGAGTTTTCTATTATTTACTACCTTGAAAGACTGGGGCTTTTAGCTTCAATCAATACAGTCCCAGTTTGACTGGATGCAAATATTTCCATTGACTTTTACAAAAGAGTCATGGTGAAAACCCAACGTGTCACTAGAAGGATGTAGAAGGTCAACAAAGATTGTGGCTTTCCCTACAATCAAAAATCTTAAAAATGAAAAATGCTTCCTCTAAATGAATCTGTGCTTCAAGTGGAGGACTTCAAGAATCTTGGTGTCTTGTTGACGGTACAATGAAGCGTCGTCTGAAGTAATGGGGGCATTGGCAAAGCCATTGATTTACTGGTCTAATACCAGCCCTCACCTACTCTATGTGGTCATGAGATTTGAATCATGACCAAAAGAAGATCCTGCAAAGACCTTCCGCTGTCTGAACTTTCCACATGACGCCAGAGCCACTAGAAAACCTTGAGTGAAGGAGATTGTGGACTTCAGCACTTAGAGCTGATCTACTGGTCTTCCAATTTAACCTATGATGTGTTAACTGGTGACCTTCACCTTGTACTCCACCTCCCTTATGGTGACGTTATTTACAATCAGAACATTGGTAGTTTTCTGTACCTTAGAAAGCTTTTTTTTTCCTGGAGACGGTAGAAGGTGAGGAGTTTTCTACAAAATACACTCCAGGGTGCTCATTTATAAAACTTTGCGTAGAATCCTTACTAAAACTTGCTTAAGCTCAGCAAAAAATTTTCAGTTACGCAAATTCCATTTCTGATTTATAAAACACAGCGGACGCACAGATCCACGCAGTTCTGCTTTATAAATCGCTCTCATACCTAGAACTGTGCTCAGCTGTTTTTGGGTCAGAACCCTCCTCCTACACACCCACATTCTGCCATATACGGTCAATGCAAAGTACCTCATGAATTATTGCATATGCATAAGCCGGTGGGTTTCTGGCTTTTAACAGTAAATCGTGACAACGGAGAGGTTTAGAAAACGTGATTTTACAGAGGCTGAAACTCGAGGTGCTTGTGGTGGATGGACGGAAAAATGTTTTATTTGGTGGTGAAATGTTGACGGATTACAAAAACACGGAAGTGCAGAGAGTCAGTCTCACTGCAGCGCGTCTGCTGTCAGTCTGACAGAGAGATGGTGTAGATCTGAGATCTAAGAGAAACGTTTAATGACAACATTTAATTTAATCCAAAGGGGAAGACACGTCATGTTGTTCATCCTATCAAACAGTCAACCTGTTGGATAAATTGCTGTTTGAAACCTGAGAACGGCCGGTGACACCGGGTTTTACTGGTTCCGATGGTTCTGTTGATCTAATACTGGACCCAGTTGATCCATAGGATGCTCTAATGAATCTATCAGCTGATCGATCGTCCAGTCATTGTCTAGAAATCTCTAAAAACTCTCTCCCATTCATCCGGAGTCTGACTACTGGCTGAGCTGCAGCGTATTACACACAAGTGTCCCTGCAGGATTCCTAAGTCTCAGAAATCACAATTAATGCACCAATAAGTGCAGCTGTTATATAATCTGAAGACGACTGGATGAACATAATGGGATATTTTTCAAAAATGCGACATATTTTCAGTCAGATTTTAATTTTTATTATTTTTAGAGATGGGATTGTTGGTTCTGTGTGTGCGCGGGGGTCTACAAGTCTTTAATTGTGATATAAATTCAACATTTTTCATCTCACCAGCTGCTCTGACAGGTTTCACGTCTCCAACAGGTCCTTACGCAAGGTCCAAAATTTGCTTAGAGTTGGGCACATTTTTCCATTACGTTTTCTTTTATAAATCCCAAAGTTTGCATAAAAAGTGACTTACGCAACTTTCAGGCCCATTTTGTGCGTAAGCAAGTTTTATAAATGAGCGCCCAGATGCCTGAGAACTGGAGCTACAGTAGAGACATTGAGGGATTTACATGAAACTGCTGGGGCAGAATGTGGTTCATAAGTCCCCAAAATGTGTAATTTGTCCTCATAGCATTCATGAAGAATTCTACCGATTCTTTACGATAGGTCAGCATTGATGGAGTCGTGTCTGCACGCCAGGGTAGCAAATCAGAACGTAACTGAAAACTATGAAAGCTAGGGTCGCACTTAGACATAATGTGAGTGGCATCAAGTTGGGTAGCTAGCAGAAGAGATGGGATGGTTCCTGTATCTGACTACAAAGTCTTTCTCTGAAAATGTTCCACACACATTCCTCTAGGACAGGGGTAGGCAACCCTGCTCCTGGAGAGCCACAGTCCTGCTTTCGTTTCCAACTATCTTTGTTGTTTCTGCTGTTGATTACCTGGATCAGGAGCTTCTGATTGGCTGAACACACCTGATCCAGGTAATCAACAGCAGCAACAACAAAGATAGTTGGAAAAAAAGCTGGACTGTGGCTCTCCAGGATCAGGTTTCCCTACCCCTGCTCTAGGAGGAAACCCTGAGAGAAACCCAGAACTCACTGGAGGCATTATTTCTCTTCCTAGAATCCCCTTCCCACAAGGATCCCATGAGCGTCATGGGAACGAGCTGTCTGAGCTCTCCTTTTGGGCCAGTTACCTCAACAACACAACGTTGGATAAATGTTAGAGAATGAATGGTTGGATGGATAGTCACTTTTGGAGTAGTATGGTCTATGTCTCATGACCATAGGTGAGGGTTGGAACTCCAAAACCAGTCAATAAACAAGCTTCAATCAGATTCCCAATCCGATACTTGAGAATGCCCTCGGTTTTCTTTTAAAAACATGAATTTGGCAAAAAATGTTTTGCTAAATCTGAATAGACATCTTTAAAAGTTGGTAAGAGATAGAAAATTACTTATCTGGGTTTGGTTTTCATGAACAAAAATGACCTATTTTGGCCAGAAACCATTGGACGTCAGAACTCGCATTTGTCTTTGGCATTCTTTTAGACACACTCATCGCCAAAATGGTCCAAAGCAACCACCGGCTGCCAAAGCCTCTGTTTTCATAAAAGCGTTCACACCTGCTGATGATCAGTTAATCAAGTGCATTTGATTAGCAGCACCTGGCTGCTTCTTAACCTCCTAATTCCTATGGAAGCCGAATTAGTGGACACCTTTTACAAAATCTAAGCCAAGAGACAGAACCTGTGTGTAAAATAAATTACAGGAAGTAATACTTAATTTGGCATTCATGTGACATATTTGTCAGATAAAGAGTGTGTTTTTCTTCCCACATTTAGATCATACATTAGAAGCTTTAGAATTAACATAGGATGTAGTTTTAACTATGACTAAGGGGTTTATGCTAAATAGTTTTGGACGACATTTTTGTTTTGCATCTACCGAAGCAATGACAATGTACCAGATAAGATTTCTGCCAAAATTGCAACAATTTCCCTTAACCAGCATTAGTTGATACACTATAAAGGGCAGCAAATAAAGACATGAATCATCAAGACAGACACTAAAACTGCATTTTTAATTGGTGGAACTTTCTCTGAGGACTACAGTTCTTTTAACCGGTCTTTTAGTCATTGTCTTCCTGCAATTCCACTGGAAAAACAAGGATCAAACAAAGTACCAGGGAGATACTTTCCTCCATCAAAACAGCCTTAGGCAGGTCAAAATACTTTGGTGAGACTTTCCAGGTGCAGCTTGCAGAGCGGGTTGTGTATTCCCAGTGTCTTATTAATTCTGCCTTCACTTTTGAATCCATTGTTCAAAGCTTTTTGTAAAGTCCCTTTCTAATTGTGTCAATGTAAAACACTCAACTTTAATCATACATGGACTTAATCAATGAAGGAGGGCCTAAAGATTGATGGCAGAAAGCTTTGGCGGGGGGGAATTGTGGCATAATATGACAGCAAATCTTACGTTTTAAAAATCTCTTTTACCTGCAGTTTTATTATTGAATATGCATGAAAGAGTTAATGTTGAAAAATGTAAACACAAGTAGCTCTTTGTACAAATTTGAACCAACTTAAAGTGAAACACATTTGAATGTTTTTGTATTTAAAGTTAAAGTTTATGCAATCAAAAAGCAAATTTAAGACTTTTCAGAAAATAAAATAAATTTACCAGAAAAACAAAAATTAAAAAAACGTGACTTTTATCTTTGAATTTGCATTTTATATATGAATTGTTTTTTTGTTTTTTTTTCCATTTTGTTGCCTTAAAATCTTGAGTAATTTTGTCACAACAGGCCACAAATTAAGAATGCAATAAGAATTGTGTAAAAAACACATTCTCACATCAGCAATCAATAGTGAAAAGTTTTTACTTTTTGCTTGGAACAACAGTATTGTGTGACAGTAGATGACTAGTTTAAGACAAAAAAAAATACAAATAGTTAATTTCTGCATATTTTCCAGATGTAATTTAGTCACAATGTGTCTCAATAATTTCCCAAGTTGTTCATTTAGAGTGTTTTTTATTTAAATCCTATATAGGCTAGTATTGAGTATTTGTAGGCAATAAAGTGTATTGCCCTGGCTAATTTGCACTGTACATCCCCAAAATGGGCCTCTAGCTTAAAAACAAACATTTAAAAGACATAAGGAAAGGTCACAACTAGAGGTTGTCAACACATTCCAAAATTTTGAACTAGATTTTTCAGAAACTAAATTGAAAAAGATCCAGACGCTCATAACGTTTCTATTTTTGTTTAAAGGTAATTTGCCTTTTTACTCACAAGATGTTTTGGAAACGCACAAATATCCTTCGCAATTTGTTGCCAACAGTCCCCAGATCTCGACCAAAGTTTTGTTCTTATTTAAAGAAATTTCCAGCATAACTTCTAGGTTGCAACTTCAGGAATCCATCAATTTTTGATCACCTATAAGTTTGGACATTTTTATTCAGGGTCTATGTGTGAAAGGAATGGAGACCCATCAAGTCCCCTGAAGACTTGACAGGGCTACAACCCCACGATGCCATAAAAGGTCACTGTAGCTGTCTGACACCTTGGGAAGCTGGAGAGGCACCGGGACGTTCTGATAAGGACAGCAATGGGCTCTCAGAAGGAAGCTAAAGGTCACATCTGTACCATTAAGGACTCAACGGGGTCACCGTGGTGGCATCAGCCCTCCAGAGAAACTCTGCTCAGGTTTGCTGCTGTTTGCTTTCCCCAGCGTTGAAAGGATGGGTATTGATTTGTGGAGTCCATCCAAGTAACTGCTAGTCTACACATGAATATGAGCTTTGTCGGTTTCTTCTCAAACTTCCTTTATTGTTCCCTTACTTCCTGTCAGACCGTATGAATCACAAGAGAAGTGGAAAAAAATATTTCTTCCCTCTCTGTCTTCCTCTCATGCTGTTTCAGTAATCTATCTGATGCTGCTCTGAGTGGCTGTATGAGGATGAATTAATTATGTTTCTGAAATGACTCATCTGCATGAAAACATAAAGTCAGAGAAGGGCAGACATGCTGTTGCGAGAACCCCTGCAAAAAGACCGCGCCGTACATAATCCATTACAAATAGGCACGTCTGGGTTTCGTTTAATGGCTCGACGGCGAGTAACACCAACTTTTATTTCCTTCTTCTGTTTACTCTTTTGTAACCCTGTTGTTAAAATTGACATTTGCACACAAAAAACAAGTCCAAGAGGTACAATTCCATTGGTAGTTTAAAAAAAAACGAGTGAAAATACAGCCCTACTTGTATTTTATCCTGCAAGTAAACACATTCTTGTACCCACGGGGAGTTACTCATCCCTGAAAGGGTCGTCTACAGATGAGCCTAATTGCCGGTCGGCCATTTTGCTTGGGGAACAAGACAGTGGCATGAAATATTAACAGAAACTCATGGGATACAAGAAAGCAGCCTATAACAGTTGGAGAGATTTATAATTAAGCAAGCGAGGATTTGAGAAACACACACTCCCGCCTTGCTTCCATCGACCTCTTTGAGGCACGTACAAGCAAGCATGCAAACACACAACCACGCAAGGGTGAGGATTAATAGGCAGCTGGGCAGGCTGACTAAGCCAAACTGTACGGTCAAGAGTCATTAACGCCTTCACGCATCTCAGCGTGCATCCAGACAAGAGCCTGCAGACACACAATGAAGGTCAAGGGTCATAAATTCTTGAATGTTGTCCTCTCAGACAGTTAAATTTGGCCCGCTGTCCTTCATGTTCACTCGGGTGATTCGGGATGAGGATGTTGTGGCAGGGTTCGGTTCTGAGCTCCAGAGAAATGAGCCGTGCAGTCCAAAGTTTACTCAAGTTGAGAAGATGATCGGCACATCAGAGAGAGAGGGGGGAGGAGGGGGGAACATGACATATTTATCATGTCATTATGGATTTTTCTTTTTTTCCAGACAGACATCGTTTTTATAAGGTGTGCAGCAGATGGTGCAGCAAATGCCTCGGCACACAAAGTCCCGGTACACGAACATACATACACACATAAGCCTGTACAGTTCATTCCAGCACCCCAGAGAGAACAGATGTATGGATTTATATGAAAGTTCAAGGAAACTTTCAGATCTAAAACAAGCATCTACTAAACAAATTCTATTTTTAAAAGCTCATAACATTTTTAAACAATCATAACAAAATGTGACAAAGCCCAGTATGAGCCCTAATCAAGTCCAATCCAAGAAACTAGGCTAGGAAGAAAATCAATGCTGGAAAGTGTCCAGTTTGGGGGACAAAAGGACTCGTAGTCAAAAAATACAACACGTATTCTGAAGATGCAACAAAATAAATATAGATTTTAACACATTGTTCACATGTTCTCCCTATTCTTACGTGGGTTTTCTAAGGTTACTCTGGTTTGTCTTCGAGACCAAAAATATGTGTGTTACATCGGTTGGTGACTCTAAAAACTGCCACTAGGTGTGAGTGTGAATGGATATTTATCTTATTCAGTTCCATGTGACCCAGTGATGGACTAGCGACCTGTACACAGTAGGGGTGCAACGGATCATCATCGATCCGTGGTTCGTACGGATCACCCTCTACGGTTCGGAACGCACGTGGTTCGCGGTTCATGTAGAGCGCGTGCGTCGCTAAATAATCCCCGACGTTCTGTGCTCACGCGATGTGAATCTGCAGATTATTCCCCTCTGAGAAAGGCGTTCATTTTTCATCACGTATAGAGGTTCACTCTGTTGGCTTCAGCCATTTTAGTACACCAGAACGAAGGATCGCTGATCAATATCCAGTCTCTGCTGCGCGCGTGCGCGCGTGCTGCCTCTGATTCCTCCGTCTCTCTCTCCATCAGCTGGAATCTTTCTGATAGACAAACTAGATTCACCTATTTGTGTCTAAGATAACGTTATGTTGGGCTTTTATACGAGTTAATAAACGTTAATATTACCGGAGTTCAGTCAGGAGCCACAAAGCAGCGCCTCGTGCGTCACGCCCCCCCTCCCCCTCCCCAGCTGTGACCGCTAGTTTGACAGAAGCAGGTTTGTGACCCCTGAGGTGGCAGATGAGTATATCTCCCCCATTAATTAGTTTTAATATGATTCAAAACTTTATTGAAGCATCAGATTGACATCTTGAGTTAAATGCAGTTTGTATTTATGAGGATTGAGCATAAAAAAGTTGCTCAGTGTTTTAGAAAATAATGAGAGAGCAAAGTTTTTTGTCTTTTCTTTTTCATTTTGCTGATCTGAAAATTGATCCGAACCGTGACTCAAAACCGTGAACCGATCCGATCCGTGAGCTTTCTGATCCGTTGCACCCCTAGTACACAGTGTACTGGAGAGAAACACCAGCTACCCACAACCTCAAACAGGAACAAGCAGGAATGCTTTTGTTTCATTTTAAATGGCCACTCTTATAAAGGTCTGTGGTTATTTATATGCTAAAGTATCTCCGCTAACAGCTTCCAATGAATCCAGGGGTCAAGTAAGCAAAAAAAAAAAAAAAAAAATCTTAATATTTCTAATTGTGTGATGTTAAATGCAGTATCAGAGAAATAGAGTTTAAAATAACTGCTTTAAATTTTTTATAGTGACGCTTTTTAAAAGCAGCTGGAAAACACCGTGATCTTGGTTGCATGTGATGTAGCTATTAGCTAGTCTGCTAACTAGCTTAGACTAGCTGTAAGGTCGCTCAGAGTAGCTGTTTGCTAGCTGTGCTTGGACTTTGTTAGCTCACTCCACTTCCACTAGCTAATAGCAATTCTGCTAACTTTTTTTGACTTTTAAAGGTAAAGTTTTTATATTTTAAAATCTTTTTCTTGAGCCAGTATGTGCTAATATGACCCTTTACAGGTTTAATGAAAACCCACACAGCCCCATCTGCTGCTTGTGTCCAGAATACAACGTTTGCAACTTCTGAGTCTCCAGTCACTGAAGTCTCACAAAATCATGTATCTCATGAGGGTTAGGCTAACACAACATGGCTAGTTTTTATGCTAACGCCGGAGGGTTTTTAGCTCGTAATTCCTGCATTTTTTTGTTTTTAACTCTCCTTGCTAACGTTTTTACAACAGTGGTTTAAAACAGACACTAGGGGGTGCTAAAAGTAATTCAAAACTGCAAAATGTGCAAACAGTCCTGTCGCAGTTCTTAGGTTTACGGTTTTTTTACGTCATGCTGAGATTTTTTTGTTCAGAACTTTATCCTTGGTTGTGCCGGTTAACTTCATATTTTGTACCCAGATTATTTTGTACTACTGCCTTTTTTTTTTGCCCATTTTACCCTGAATCTGCTGTTTTAAAGAGCTGGTTTCTCTCAGGGGTGAATACCTATCCAACTTTATATATTCTAGTTCCTCATGCAGAGACAAATCAGGATGTAAGCAACAGTTCATTGAGTAGGAATTCTTTATACATTTATTGCAGAAAACACTCCAAAATGGCCGTCAAATTCCCTCAATTTCAATCCTTCAGGTTTGATGTGAAATTTTTTAACCATTTTGATTGACACAAATGCGATGCTAAGAAAAGGAAACGTATGTTTAACTTGTACTGAAAACTAGAAAATAGTCTGGATCTTTTTTAACACTTGATTTTTTTCAAGTTGTTTATTTGAATCTGCTATGAATATTTCAAGGCGTGTTTGTTATGCGGTTGTATTTTCAAAAATTGAAGATGTTTCCCGTGTTTGGTTTTGTAGGTACATGGCGTCTTTCTCCATTATGAAGGCTGAGAGATTTTAAGTTGCTGTTAGCAGCAAATTAAAAGCAAATCCATCACGTCGTCTAGTTACTGCTGGAGACATAAACAGGAAAGCTGGTTATTTCTACCACTTTCAGTTGGTACTTGGACCTGAAATTGCACAGAAATCAAAACTGTGTTTCCAGACTTAGATGGGCCCAAAAATAAGTAACGAGGTTGTGTTATTGTGGGGTTTTTGAGTGGTTAGTCATCTCAGACTCAGGCATGCGAACATATTTTATTCCCCTATTGGTTACTTGTAAGTTTCTATAAAGATGTCAAAATAAGGTGTTTCTATATGATTTTCTCAGTTTGAAAGCAGCAACTTGAAATTCAAAGTTAGGCAACAACTCCACCAAATCTCCTGCTTAGCTCGACGTCTATAACTATTACCATTTTTTGGGGTTGTCTGAGTGCAGATTATGCTTTTAAACTCCAGCCAACAGGCTTGCTGTCTCTTACAAAAGCTTATGGGTTTTTCTGAAAAGAAAAATCAATCCTGCAAGAAGAAGGAGAAGGGAAAAAACCCCAAGTATTGTGCTGTAACTTCAGCCTGCAGGGCAGAGAGCTGTGAAACAACATATTAGCTTGTCAGAATGGATAAAGTAATTTGTTTTCTTTTATTACTGGATTAAAAGCTGTGCTGTGAAGTTGTGCTGCACCTGCTAATGTATGCATGTAATGTTTAGTGCGCTTGTTGCGATGATCTACGCACGGACACACTTTCATGCCCACAGTTTGGTGTTTATTCATCCTAGTGCACTTTTCCGACTCTACATATGATTGATAGCATGCTTATTATACACAAAGAGAGAATGCATGAAAAGAAAATGTATTTCTACCCATTATGCGTGTAATGAAACTATATCTCCACAGGTTTTGCATACAATTTGCTCTGACTTCTCCCCCCCCCCAAAAAAAAACTATATATACGTGCTGCTGAGATGAGCACATTCTGCATATTTACAGGACCTCAGCAATATTTCTCAGCATTCCAGGCAACATTTCCGCTAAACACATGTCTCTGAATACAATCCAACTGAGGGTGAAGGGAGGAAAAATAATCAGTTTTTTAAAATTTTTTTTTACTGCAATGGAGCAGTAAATAAATCCGTCTTGAAATTTCTCCCCATACAAAATACGAGACATTTTTCATTGTCTTGCCTCGCTTTGGTCACGTTATTTAACAAATCCAGGCTATAAGGAAAACATAACATGTAAAGATTTGACCTGTATTTATTCTAATGAGTAGCAGTGAGGTGCTGCTAATGAAATGCACTTGATCAAACAATCATTTTCAAGTGGTAATACCCCTACAAACAAAAAAGTACATTTTAGGAGTTTGTTCCTCTTAGTCTTCAGTTTATGACACCGGGGATCTGCACACCCAAACCCTGCCCTTACCTAGATCAGGCCCACTGAGGCAGCTTCTCGTTTCTTTTTGGAGCTGAGCCTGACTGACCATGTTTACCAGTACCATGGCTGACCTCTGAGCACTTGCGGATGTGCTCCCCTCCCAGGTCTGGCACTTAAAGGGTGCCCCGGTCCCCCTACCCCAAGCAAGGCACCTTGCTAGTTTGGTCGTTCTCCATCAAGTTCGTCAATTCTGACCTCTTTCTTAAGGCCAATATTCTATGCAAGACCTCATCAGGGGCTGATGGCATAGCCCCCAGCATCATAGGGGTACTCAAACCCCACCACCAAGAAAATGTGGTTTGGATCATGATCAAACCAAAAAGTAAATCCTCTAACAAGAAGCTAAAGTGGGTTCCATCATCTGTAAGGAGCTTGGAGTAGCGTCAGTGCCCGTCCACTTTAAAAGGAATTGGTTGAGTGGTTCCTGTGTCTGATGAGGATAACCCAGGTCACCTTCCTTTGAAGGTTTTCCGAGTACATCCCATTGGGAGGAGTCCCCAATGGCTGCTCTAGAACTTTCTGGAGGGGTTACATATGCTCTTTGGATTGGGAGTGTTGGTATAGAATGGGCTGTCCGATGGTCCCTACTGGACTCACGCCTCCTGTAGCCTCTGCTTGGATAAAGTGGTGGAAAATTAACCATTGGTTTTTGCCAAAATATCAATGACCTGACAAACATGAATGAAAATGCCCAGAAAATAAATATAGATATATTAGAGGTATAGTACAACTCCTTACCATTTGAAGTCAATCCATTTCAAGATGGGTACCACAGCTAATTTTAGCCAACATGTAAAATAAAATTTAAAAAACACTTGGAAAAAGCCAATTTTATACATATTAGTAGGGATGGATATCGGTATTGGTTTACTGATAATATCGGCCGATATTGGCATTAAAATGCAATATCGTGAATACCAGTATCGGTTTTTGTAATGATGACAAGATGTCAAAATATAACAACTCTGATGTATAGTTTTTGAGATATTTTTATTTATTTGGCACACCTTGCATTGAATACAGTGTTTGTCTTTTTTTTTAAATGAGGGCTAACACGCTTATATCGGTATCGGTTTATATCAGTATCGGAAATTTTGAGTCAGACAATATCGGATATCAGTAAAAACGTCAATATCGAGCATCCCTACATTTTAGGCTAACTTTATAATCAAGAGAGTCAATACAAGAAGCTCATTTTCATAACATTGGCTTACATTTCGATATTGACCAACCAGAACATTGGTTAGAATGACACTTCACCTAAAAATGAACATTTTAAAATATACGTTTGGAGTTGAGTAATTTACAACAACTAAAATGAACGGCTCCCCATCTACTTGAATCCTCTTGCAAAGGGTTAAGTCATGGCTTAGTCACTCCGGTCATTAAAGGATTGTCGACAAGCAGTACCTACACCACGCTCAAGACAGTCCAGACTATTTTCATGTGTTGATCCATGATTGTGGAATGACCTACAAGAGCTACCAGAGCAGGGCATCTTCAAGAAACTCCCGAAGACCCAGCTCTTCAGAGAACATCTCCTAGACTAGCACCTACCTTCCCCTACTCCTCTGTACCCTTTTTGTGCACTTCACTCCATCCTTGTGTTCTTTCCCCTCAGAGACCGACTAGTGTTCGACCGTCTAAGTAGTTTGTTAGGGTTTGGGTTAGTTGATTGTTAGTCTCAATGGTAACTTCTTGGTTACAATATCATTTGTAAGTTGCTTTGGGTAAAAGCGTCTGTTAAATACATAAACATACAACCGAGACTTTCTACATATTCTAAGGTGTGCATTTTTTAATGAATTAATTTGGTATTTGAATTTGAAACAGTTATGTCATAACCTGCTATCTGCATGACTACAATTGCTTTGCATGTAACCATAATGGGGCATTTTTATCCTTTATCCATTTTTTTTAAATATACAATTCTGTTACCAATAAACACAACTTGTGCTAAAAAAAAGTTTTTAATTTGAAACGAATGCTTCCATTTTCTTGGAAAAACTCTTTGTCTGTATATTGATGTGCTGTTAATGTTGATTTTGTCTCCACCTACTGGTGATATTTCCACCTCTAGGAAATTTTGCTTCTCTTCTAGATATTGTTGTCAAATAGAAGGAATATGTATTGGAAAAAAAAATCCATACTACTGTAGATGGGGCTTTAAACAAAAAACTACTTTCATACTTACTTTTTACCCTGACTGCATCTAGCAGACCTGCATACAGTATAAGATAAAATGTGTCAGACTGGTACTCCCCATGATATGACATTGCATGTCAGCTGTACGATGAACACAGACATTCTCTGCAGCTCCAGTGCATATTCTTTTGGCATCAGGTGCCAAAGTAGTCACACCACAAGCCAAGCTATACGAGTTCAGATTTGACAGGTGTGTGTGTAAGAAGGGGAAGGAAAGCAGCTTACTCAAAGAAATTGCTTCAAACACAGCTTTATAAGTGGCCTCCTACTGATATAGTCATTTAATTTTTTTCTTCAATGTAGTACTCCTGTCCTGTGGCTGTTACTTTTCCTTTGAGGGCACGCGTATATAATTTATTGTAAGCGAAGATATTGAAGTGTTCTTATTTTCAACATCATGGACACTGACATTAAGTCTTTCGGTGTAATATGTTGTAAAAACCACGAAAAAAAATGTTGAAACCTTTCCTATTTTCATTTTGTAAAAGTCTCCTCGTCTTGATAATACAGGTAGCAATCCTAGAGTTTTCTGTTGAAGTTGGTCATTTGGTGATGTTTTCTACTGCTGCTCTCAGAACAACACGAGCAAAAAGTGCAATGCAGTTCTAAACTGAAGTCCAAAAAAACATTTTCCTGCAACTGAAAGGGACCAGTCCAACACAATAGCATCAACAACTTCTCAGGGGGTACAGACGAGGATATGGGCGTAGATTTGGCATGAACGGAGGTGGCGTGTCCCCACCAATACCCAGCTGTGTGCGGACCTGTGTCCAGGTGAAGGTGGTGTGTTGATCGACCGGCGCGAGACCCTCACTCCAGGATGTACGCTGTGGTCCCAGACACGCCCCCTCCCCCTGGATAGAGGTCCACGCAGAGCCGCTCATGTCGAGGGTACCTCCTCCGGGCTGGACTGGCCATCAGGCATTTTCCCGGTAATGGTAACTTTGTGACAGTCCCTCTACCCGATCCCGTCCCAGTCCCCACCAATGCCAAAAGAAATTCTATGCAAAGGGATGAGGATGACTCAGAGATAGTTTCTCATTAAGCAGCTACACTTTTTAACGTTTATTCTCCCAAATTCTAGTTGGAATTGAAAAAGCTCCTCGGATGAGAGGCAAAACATCTTCAAGGAACCAAAGAATTGCCTTCATTTAAACCAATTAGGATTGCTGTGGCCTAATATGGCAAATAGGTGGCCTTTAAAGGGCTGCAAATAGCTTCAAATAAAGGCAAACCTGGCTCGGAACCCCCATTTTTAATAAAATCCCATAAAAAGAAAAAAAATGCCTCTCTGGGTCCAGTGTCTGAATACTGGAGTTCATTGCCAGTGTGTTTTGCATTCAGTCTTCTCCTCTGTGTGGGTGTTCCAATTCAAAGTTTGCATTCATACCAACTCGTGTGTTCTCTTTCACAAACTTCCCTAAAAGTTCTGACCCACTTTGTGCCTTCACTTTGCATACTGGTAAACATATTTATGAACATGCAACTTTTGTATAATCAACTCCCTTAGTTTCACCCACATAAGGTCACTCGCCTCGCTGGCTGTCTTATCTCTATCTTTTAGAACAAAAGCGGGATGTGAGAGGCTGATTAGGGCCTTCAGTTATCTGAGTGTCCGCCTGTTTGTGTGGATGCGAGCCTTAGAAACTTTGTCTTTTGGTGTTGGTGTGTGTGTGTGTGTGTGTGTTCTCTCTCTCTCGTGGACCTCTGAGCCTTGAGTTTGTGTCAGCCTTGGACCAGAAACATGAAATTTGCATTCTTTAATTAACATCCAAGCAGTCACTGGTGGTTGTAATTCCAAAGTCGGGCCCGACGCTACTTTTGGAATCACAAAGAGAACCAACCCTAGAGGGGATTTTCCATTTAAAGCAGCGAATAACTGGACTTGATTGGGTGACATTTGAATGAGAGTTGGAAGAAATTTCATTGCAAAGGAAAGAGAAAAACACCAAAACCACAAACCTCCACAGACAGACTGCCTTCAGGATTTGTTTGTGTGTTGATTTGTTTATTTCGTCTGATGCGAGATAAAAGGCACTTCAGCTATGTGTAATGCAGAATACAGTGTTTTCTCCCTGCTGTCGTGGGTGAGAATTCAAGGTGGCACCAGTGTCAGGTTCGGTTTAGCTGTGTGCTCATGATACTGTATGTTGTTTCACTACGTAATGACACAAAAGGATTGGGGCAAGAGGATTTCCATTTCATTCCGTGAGCCCCTCTTGAAATAAAATCCTGGCATTTCAGTCACTCCTTTCTGTCCAAAAACAACATTTTCTAATTACATTTTTTCAAACGGAAAAGACAGCTTGTGTTTTTGACAAAAGATGACAGTTTCAATCAGGGCTAAAGCCAAACACTGTTTTTATTGTCAGCAGAAGCCAACATTTATCTTTTTGTTAGCTATTGGCTCACATTTTTGCTTAAAATGCATCACCTGCAAGGTAAAAAAAAAAACTAAATTTTAAAGCTGTGTAAAAAGTCCTGATTCAAAGCCAAATCTGTGTAGTTTCAATTTAAGTTTTGGTAAATGGCAGAATGGCATTTAGTAAAAAAATTGCCCAACATAAGGAAATGGCAGTTTGAATTAAATCTTCATCCTAATGCAATTCCTTATCTTCAGTGAGCACAAGGTGAAGGGTAACAGGGGGAAGAAAAACTTTAAAGAGGGAGAAACCTCCAGCAGAGTGAAGGCTACTTCACATTGGATGCTGATGCGGAGCGGTTGTGGTTCGGTTTCCGCGCAGTTGTTAGCACTGTTTCCACGCAGCAAGAAGGTTGCAGGTTCGAATCCTGGCTGCAGCCTTTCTGTGTGGAGTTGCATGTTTTCCCCATGCATGCATGGGTTTTCTCCGGTTTCCCCCACAGATCACAACATGCCCTATAGGTTAATAATTGTACTTCGCTTTGGATGAAAGCGTCTACCATATAAATAAACATAAAAGACGAAAAAACATTTAGTCCAATCAGAGCCTGCACACGGACTCCAGTACGTTAAAAGGTACATAGCAAACTTTTTTTTTTTTTCATGCCTCTTAATAAAGTTCTAACATAGTATAGCTATAAATATATTGGCATTAAAAAAACAAATGAAAGCAATATGGTGCTTTTTCTTGCAGTTTTCTAAAAACCTTAGTCAATCATACGTTTTATACCAAAAGCAACTATTGGACAATCCGGCTATCTGTCTCGCCAAAACGCCTCACTTCCACACTGCTTGGATCCTCCATTAATACGTGCTGGAGCATTTTAAAGCTGAACATCCTGGAAGTGAGAGGACAAAAACGTCCGGATGTTACTTCTTCAATTTTAGGAACAAATACCATTGTCCCGAAAAAGGTAAACACCTTTCCAGCTAGCAGAAAACAAAAAACGTTTGGACGTAGAAAAAGGAAAAACCTGGGGGAACGTTTTAACGGCTGGTGTTTTGCTCTCTTTTGTTACTGTGGCAGTGCACGGTCGCATGTCCGGAGGAGGAGCGGCATAGGGATTACACCCGACAGGAGGGGTGAGAGCTCTGAGACGTGTTTGTGTAAAATAGCTAGCTATACTAGCTTGTTTGAAGACTCCTCAGTGAACCTTTAGCTTTCTGCAACAAGTCTATTTTTTCCCGGATGCCGCAAGCAGATTTTCATCAAGATAAAGACATTACGTGCGCCAGACAGGAAGTGAGATGCTAGCCGGCAAGTTGCATCTGCTATTTTACAAAATAAAACCTGTCGCTACATTGTTAAAGTTAACACGATTTGGATATTTAAAAGATAAAAAAACTGGACAAGACTTAATAAGCATGGGGGGGGGGGGG
>SSNR01000057.1:595036-791689 GCA_006937965.1 Callopanchax toddi | reverse complement strand
GGGGGGGGGGGGTCTGTAGAGGTTCATATCCGGCTGCGCACGCTCATTACAGAATCCTTCCAGACATCCTGTGCTGTAACAGTAGAACTACAGAAAAAGGTCTGCAAGTGCGCACCAAGTATCAGACCTGATCCCTCTGCTCAAACGCGCCTTTGCTGGCCGGGACTTTCGCAGTCCCTATATCGCTCAGCCTGCAATCAGACGCTGATTAACTACACTTCCTGTTGTGGTGCACTCTGAAGGAGCACACATTGAACTGGACTCAAAACCCACTCACCCCCCGCAAGGAGGTGTGCAATAAACGTTATCGCCAGGTTCTCCTCCGAGTATCTCAATGAAAAAATTACAAATTTATCTCTCTCTTATGATCTTATAATGAATGTTAACATTATAACCAGTGTTCCACGGAGCGCACAGAGCTGCACTGTACCTCATCATGCCCCCCTTCACATGCTCCCTGCAACTCTGTCCATGGTGAGCTGATTATCAGACAGAAACCAGGTTTTTACACTGTTGGACCATCAGAGATGCATATCTGTCCCGCCCACCCCTTGGGTTGAGAGATTAATGACAGCAAAAGCAGAGGGAGGGGAAATCCCCCCCAACAAATTGCACCCTGTCCATTTTAGAATGTATGGCGCGAACTCGCGTGAACCACAGATATTTGGTCCTCTCATGGGAGCAAAGTACCGGAGACGTTCGGTAACAAAATAGCAGCAAGTCCACGTGAGGCTCGTCCTGTGATCTGATTGTTAGACCTTATATAGAACCATATATAAAGTAACACAGATTGGTCTAAGCACTGAACCCTGAGGAACACCGTCATTAACTCTTGTGCAAGAGGAAGATTCATTATTAACATGAACAAACTGCAAGCTATCAGATAAATAAATCTTAAATTAGCTTTGTGCTGCACCGAAATCTAAACTATAAACACGTCAACTGTCTGTTATGAGAACAGCATTAGGAACTTTCACCAAAGCTGCTGGGCTTTAAGTTCAGACTGAAACTCTTCAGAGATGTATTTCTGCGTAAATGCACACAGTCAATTTGCAACTACTTTTTCAAGAATATTTGAAAGAAAAAAAGGGATATTGGATGCAGTTCTATATTTAGCTAGAACTGCTGGATCAAGATCTGATTGTCTAGGGAAAGGTTTATTAGACTATTAGATTAAAATTTTAAGAGTTGATGCAAAATGTGTTTAAAAAAAAAGGGTCTGCTCTAAAATTTTTGAACTGTTTTAAAATGACTATGCAGTTCAGTCTAGGCTGGTTTGGACTTGCTCCTAGCTTATTAGTCCTGAAGGACACAAACACTATTTCTATGAACAAACGCCTTTCAGAAAGCTATTTATATTGGGTAAAACTTTTCCACTGAAACACACTTTAAGATCCATTTAACTTTCAAAAATATTTATAATATTCACCTGTCTGTTTTCTTCTTTCATCTAAACTTCATTTCTGGTTCTTTGAAAATGTTGCTATATTTGACAGAATATGGGGAAGATTGCAAAGAGAAGCTAAAATAAATTATTAGCTTCTTATCTACCTTTACTTTTCACATTAACAATGAATATTTGTATATTAATTGTAGGAAAATAATGTAAAAGGGGAGATTTTTGTCATTCCCCACTAGGCCAAGTCAAAGTAAAGCTACAGGCTGTCTTTCAGTTTCCCCGTTTCGTGAATGCACACAAAAAAAGACGCTGATGAAAACTGAAAATTTATCGAAATGGTGCAAATGTGCAATCCATACTCGCTCATCCTCCCCTTCTTTTCTCCACAATAACAGCCTGAGGGCTCTGACCTTTGTTTCTTTCCATTTCTCACTCACACTCATCGTCAAGCACTGCTATTAAAAACGTAGCCATCCGAGTGTAGACGTTCGCAAGAAGCTTATTATCATCATTTGTCTTGTGGGGTTCAGCTCCTGGGCTAAATCAGCACAGCATTGTCCAACACAATCAGTACAGGCAACAGCAACGTAATAAGCAATGTGTTTCCATTGGGCGACAATTTGTTTAAGCAAATAACTTCCAGTGCAGCACTTGTGACTCATTTGCATTAGTTTTAATATTAAAAGGTCACATGGGAATATAAAAGCTGTTTCACGGAAACAATGAGCGAGGCTAAATATGGTGCCTTTGTATTGCAGCTGATTTGGTCAATAATTCATTATGAAGACTTAAGACTGTGTTCTCATCCTTTACTAGTTGGAAAAGCAGGAACCTTAATATGATTGGCTGTAAGTTTGAATGCTTTAAATATGAGCATTCTTTTGCTACGTTACAAGCCACGTTCACCCATTCACACCTGTGATTCATGGATCAGGGGTGGTCTATTTGATTCAGTGTCCTGCTCAAGGACACTTTAACGTGTGGTTGGGAAGCCAGGATGGATTACTTGTGACTGGGGGAGGTCTCACCGAAAGACCCCCACGGCTCACAGAGAAGGGGAGGCAACAACCCAGGCACCCAGAGCACAGAGACACAAATGCAAAAAAAAAAAAAGAAATAAATGACTATTTATTTGCATTTTTTACTTGCCAGTTACAATAAAATCTGATATAGAAAAACCTGGCATAAAAAGGAACAAGTCCTAGATGTCCTCAGTCTCCTCTCCAGCCATGGGGGCCTCGCCTCTCCCCTGCAGCCATGATGGGCCTCGCCTCTCCCCTGCAGCCATGGGGGGCCTCGCCTCTCCCCTGCAGCCATGGGGGGCCTCGCCTCTCCCCTGCAGCCATGGGGGGCCTCGCCTCTCCCCTGCAGCCATTTCTCCTCTCTGCCTCAGTCCTGTGCCCCTGTCCTGTGTCTGTCCTCTTTCCTCCTCCTCTGCCAACCTAATAGCCCTTAAATAGACTGCCTCCCAGCCACGCCCGCCTTCCAACAGGTGAAAGTCATTACCAATTAGTCATTTAAAAGAATGTCCACAGTGATTAAAAAATGGTTAAAAACACACACAAAGTATAAAAACATGCAATAAATTAGTATAAAAGAAACAGAAAAATCATGCAAATAAAACTTTTAAAACAACCAAATTTTCCACTGTGTGACATACTTATGGACTATTTTATTATACCGTATTGACCCGAATATAGGACGAGCTTGATTATAAGACGGCACCCCCTTTTCAAGACTAATCTTCAGGAAAATGACTAAATTCACTTTTAAAAGAATTTTTTTTTATTGAAATTTTGAAAAAGTCATTTAAATAATACCGTAATTACAGACTGCTTTAATATTTGCCTATTATTCAGAGGTTAAAGTTCTCAGTTGTGGTGACAGATTACAGTCAATTGGAAAAAAGAAATAAGTTCTCTGCATAAGCTGTATAAGCTCTGTATTGGGCTAAGAGACTCCCTCTCTCTTCCGCTGTGTGTGTGGCACAAATGAAGATACATGAGAATAGTGAAGGTAATGGGTGTAGATTTAGCGTGGATGGAGATGAAGTGTCCTCACCAATAACTGTTTTTTTTTTTCAAAAGCTTATTTTCTTCAAAATAAAACAAGTAAAACATATAAACAATAAGATATACATAACAAAAAAAAAAGTCATACTTGAACGAAAAGGAGCAGAATGAAGGAAAAAAAATCTTATAATTTCTGCCCCCTTTTCCAGAAGAATTGATCTATACAATTTCCATTTGTCAGTCACACATACTTATTCATTTTGAACTCTGTTCTGTTCTTATTTCCACCATTGGTTTAAATTACATTTTCATAATTACTTAGTACAGTCAATTTGGTACATTTTTTGAATATATTAAATTAGAGTGATTTTTATATTTCCCTTTTAAGGTTATTCCATAATTTAACTCCATTCCTTAATTTCTGTTCTAAATCAGTTCCTTTCAACATGTAATCACTCGATTACATGAATAACTTGATCTAAGGGTACAGAAAAAGTGCGTTTTACCCACCAATACTGAGCCAGTCCAGCAAACCGAGGTTCTGTGATGAGCTCAGGGCATTTCAATCCCCAGTGGGCCTGTAACTTTGGGCCAGTCCGGACTGGGACCAGTAGAGATTTAAGCTGACCATCCTGTTGCTGCCACCTTTACAAAAAGCATGCGCCCTCTGCTGGTTTGGGTGTGTAATGACCCCAAAAAACTAGACCCTGATTATAAGACGACCCTGCATGTTTACATTATTTTCAATGAAAAAAATCCTTGTCTTATATTTGGTACGATACGGTATTCAATATAAGGTTAATGATATGATATGACAACATAAACAACCAATAAGCCAAACTGAAGCAGAAATGTAGCTTTTGCTAACTCTTCCGCATTAAAACACATATTTAAAGACTTTGTAGTTGTATGTGTAGGATAACATTTCACTATGAAAAATGGAGGCATTCTTAAACAAAAAAATTCCACAAATTAATATTAGCCTCAGGCTAACTTAAGACACAGAACATTAAATATCTGAGAAAAAAAAAGAAAAGAAATCATCAACAAAACACCAAATTCCAGAAAGAGCAGTGGCCTGGAAATAACCATCACTGGTGTTCTAGACTTCATGTAATAAATATGAAATAATGTGAAATAAAAAAAGATTTAAAAGTTTATATATGAAGTTATAGGGTCTAAAATGAACTTTTTCATTCTCATGTGAAAAATTTTATTTCATGAAAATACTGGAGTCGTTTTTTTTTTTTGTTTGTTTTTTTCAAAAATATACATTTTTAGACACCTTGAATGTTTTGTTGAACCAAAATACTTTTTGCTTATTTTTTCTTTTTAAATGTTGACTTTTTTATTAATCCAACATATAAGACATGTTTTAGATGAGAAATTGTGGTTATGTTAAAAAACTTGAACTCAAAAAAAAAAAAAAAAAAAGGCAAACAATAATTTGTGATTAATAAAAGAGATTTCAAAGGGCTTCTCATGATGTGAGGCCTTAATGTGTTGGCTGAAATGAAATACAGACTGCAGTGGTGAAAATTGATGTGTGCACTTGTTTTTGGACTGAAGTAGTTTGGATCCCCTTCATGCATTCAGTTGCCCGAGTACATAGCCCCAACCTAGCAGCAATTCTTAGTCAATTTTCCATTTGGCAACCTGTTCATGGAAGGTTCACTGCCCTACTAGCAAATAAACATTTGCACCAGGTTTATTGTTTAAATTCTATACTAATTGACAAGAAACACACCTGAAGTGCCTCTTAATGGTTTAGACCGTGAAACTATTTGCATCCAATCATTTATTCAATCATTAAAGCCAATTTTAACTACGAAACAAACAATCAGGGATGAAGTAAAAAAGTTTTGACTTCATAAAAGATTCACACTTACCCAAAGTTAAGCTGTGGAAGTACGGTAACTGTCCCAAGAGGCACATCCTTCTCTGAAGCTACGCTCTTGTACCAACGAGTTCCCAGGCTTGGGAGTTTTTATTAGTATCTCCATTGAGTTCCGGGTCTGCTGCTGAGTTTCCTCCCAGTTGGTTTCGTCCAGAAACAGGCAGACTGTTCAAAGAACCTGAGAACCACAATTGACAACAGACGGAATTTTAACTTAAATGTTGATCATTCGTACAAGATGACATTTTTTTGTGTTAGCACATTTTGATTGTGCTTTGATAAATCTTGTATCGAGTCCGTTATGATCTTGCATTTGTTGGTGTGGAAATACCAGAATTAAGGCCACGAGTTTACGCTCTGAAATTGTGCAGACATGTATTAAAAAATGCATATGTCTTTTTATTTATTTATGTCGTATTGGTTGGGCTGGGGGCTGCATGGTGGCGCAGTTGGTTAGCACTGTTGCCTCGCAACAAGAAGGTCGTGGGTTCGCGTCCCGGCTCTACGGCCTCTCTGCGTGGAGTTTGCATGTTCTCCCCATGCATGCGTGGGTTTTCTCCGGGTACTCCGGTTTCCTCCAACAGACCAAAAACATGACTGTCAGGCTAACTGGGCTTGTAAATTGTCCTTAGGTGTGAGTGGGTGTGTGATTGATTGTTTGTCTCGTTTGTCTCCGTGTGGCCCTGCGATGGACTGGCAACCTGTCAAGAGTGTCCCCCGCCTCTTGCCCCTTGACTACTGGAGGTAGGCACCGGCTCCCCCGCGACCCTCTGTGGAGGATTAAGCGGTTTCAGAAGATGGATGGATGGATAGTTGGGCTAGACAAAGTTGGTCTGGGCTGGGTTGGACTAAGTTGAGTTGTGCTGGGATGAGTTGGGCATTTTCTTTATTATTATATCAATAAACAATTTAGTAAAATAAACCAGAAGCCACAAGGAACATCGGTTTGGTTCCCATCCTGGTGGTTGGCTGTATTAAAGGTCTTAAGCCCCTCCCCCTCCATGTAAATGCATGGGACATTTTTCTGACTAAAAATCAAAAATACACCTCAGTTCATTTTCTTCCAGGTGTTGACTTTGTTGATTCACATAGGTGTTTGTTACAAAGCTGCCTGATCACAAACTTCGAGATACAGTTTATATCCAGTTGCCAGAAGCACATCAACAATCAACAAAATGCAAGAATGCAACATGGCGACAGCTATAACCTGCATGACTCAACTCTGAACAATGGAGGGAGATGTCATTACTTTGTCGTATTTAGTTAGATGGTCACAACAGACTTGCTTGCTATGGCCAATTTAAAAGTGTGACCACGGATCTTGATGTGGTGACTTTTACTCTCCATAAAATTATGTGTTAAGACAATAAATCACAACTGTTTTTGCTTTTCTTATCATTTTACCAGTGTTTACACAAGGTCTAGCAAGAAGTCGTTCTAGATTTAATTAACACGTATGAAGATAAACAATGTCTTTTCGCTTTAAAAAGAACTAGTTAACAGTTTATTGTTATTTCCCATGAGCTAAATGCAAATTAGTATAATAATCTGGTCATCACGTTGCATTTTTTTCCCCTTTGGGCCAACCATTTTTATCAGTGCTAATGTATAATAAAGTTTAGAAGTCTAATACTTTTATATACGTTCAATCTGCTGCATATTTGTATATTATCTCCACCATAGCTGCTCTCATTTTCACATTTTCTCAGTTTCTGTTGTCAGACAGTGAAATGAGTCTGCAATTACGACTGAAAGGCGGCCTATTGAGACGACGTGTGCAGAGGCAGTCACCGTCTGTGCTCTGATTTCAGCACGGATGACGACCTGCCATAGACAGAGTTTTATGTTGCTGCTATAGTTTGTCTCTTTCTGTCACGCCTCAAGATCTGGAAGCACCCTGTGGCTTGATGTGCGCTCCTCGCAGGGTGAATGCCGATTCCACCAAGCAGGAACAACTTGGAACCAGCATTTTGTTTTGATGGTTAAAGCGAGGCTGAAGGGAATGCCTTTTTATGATGAATAGCTGCACGAAGACAAGAGGACACAGATGTTTCTGTAATGGACAGTCTCCTAGTTACTTCCTTGACCGCATGATGCACACACAGCAGAAAGCTAGTCAGGTTTTATGTGGGAATTTGGTGTCTTTTTACTCGTTGTCCAAATTCAACAATGTGTAAAACTCTTGAATCATATTTTAGTTCTTTATGTTTAAAAAAAGTCACAAAATTCTCAAGCAATAATCATCGGAGGGACATCAGCAAAATATTAACTTTTGGAGTCAACCCAATTCAAAATGGCCGACACAACTAATCAAAGTTGGAGAACATAAAAGTAGCTATCCTTTAGCCAATTTTAGAGATATTAAGCTACAATTTGGTGTGATGGCAGTTAAGAGGCATACCCATCACATACTTCAAGGCTGCACATAATTTTTTTCAATAAGTTACTCAAGGGAGTACCAGGTGCTAATGTTTGGTACTCATGCTGTCCTTGTGAGGTAATTTTCAGGGGGGGGGTTGGGGGAGTCAGTGTGTGCGTCGCTAAGTTACCGCTGCCATATGAGCGCTCTGCCGCAGCACCCCCGAAACAGGAAGTGAAAGTCAAACTTACAGCGAGTGTCCGTGTGTGATCATGGGGTGCGCGACCAATACCGCGAGGTAACAGTGGTGCGCGAAGGAGCGTTGTGGCAGAAGAAACTGTACACATGCATGATGTATAGTGTGCATGTGCACCTGCACACCACTTATTTGCAGCCCCACTCATCAAGCATCACATGGGCATCTACAAATGATTAATTTGAGTCAAAATAGCTGACATGTGTAGGAAACAAAAATGGCTAGAAGACCATCAACTTTACAGCTATTGAGCTTAAATTTGGTGGGGTACCAGCTTAGTCATTCACAACACAAACTCTAAATCAGGTGTGGGGAATATCCAGCTAGTATTGGGCCACCGGCCTCTTTTATCTGGCCCACCACACAGTGTCCAATAAGTACGTAAAATCAAAGGGAAAAAATATAAACAACAATGGTGTTTTTGTGATGAAATAACAGTAATTTATATATCCAAGGCTGGATTGAAATCAGTGAAAACATCATTTGAGCATCACATGACCAAGCTGAAGTGATTAGAGTGGCTCAACTTGAGTTGTGGCCTGCTCCGCTGTCCAGGATGCAGTCTTTTGTCCAGGGGAAGGGGGTGTACCCAGGGTGCCACAAGAGGCTTCTATTCCGGGGAAACGGGCATGTCCAAGGTGCAGTGCTACGCAGTCTGAATGGAAATGGAACTGGATCGTTGCAGCATCTCGATATCCCTACACACCCCCGGAGTCCTCTTGGTAGCATCATGAATGTGGCTCTTGGGGGACTTTGGAAAAGAAAAATTGGCCTCTTAGCAATAAAAGTTTCCCCACCCCTCTTCTCAATGCTAACGTGAGATCTTGTTGATGAGTTCCTGCACAGAGGGGCATGTCCAGAATTTTTTTCTTGGGGGGACCAGGCAGGGGCAAAGATTGTACAAGGGTGGCACACTAAAAGGTCAATTTTATTTAAATTCTCTGCAGTCTTGGATTGTAATGAGCAGTAGACCAAAGTTTTACTAACTTATTTACGTACAAGTAAAATACATGGATCTGAATCAGAATCAGCATTATTTGTCATTGAGCCAGCGTCCTGGAACAACAGTAAATATGCAGCAGATTCAAAATCAAGGAGAACACACATGAACATTTTAATACATCACAGCCTCACTATACACCAGGGGTGGGGAACCTTTTCTTGCTAGGGGACCAAATGTTTTTAATAAAGTCCTCTGAGAGCCACATCCAGATTTTTTCCAAAACACAGGACATAAATCACCAAGAATAAGGTTCTCAGTCACAAACATTTGAATTGAAACAGGCAGAAAAAAATAATTCTATTGTGATGTTTTTCAGTTTTAGGTGGTCAACAATATATTAAACATGTCAAATTTAAATGAACAGAACAAAGTGTTAGTTTTTGTAGGAAAGGATCAGGAATTCTTTGTAGATACGAGACATAAAAAGGTCTGACTTGTTTGCCTTAATTAAAAAAAGGAATTTTATTGGCTGACTGTTTTCTGGTTTCTTGGTCTTGAAAATAAATTTGAGTCCAACAGCCAATTTCCCCCGTCTCTCTGTTATGCTTGACCTGATGTTGCGTTCACAGACTCTGATCCTGACTCCGATATAAGAGTTACTATCGATTTAATCGCAGAAACATAGTTGGTTGTTGATCATTTTCCACTTCAGGTTTAATTATTTTATTTACTTGACATTGTGTGATGGGCCTGATAAAAGGGGTCCGCGGGCCATAGCTATACAGCCTGGAGGTCAGACGTTCCCCACCCCTGCTATATTAAACACCATGAACCATCAAAATAACAGTCTGGCAGTGCATGTGCTTTCAACATCAAAATTACAATAAAGTAGAATAACAACAGTGCATATTATTAACAATACATCAAAGATTATGACAGCTGAATATGTCTGCTTTTGTGGATGCTGGCAAAGCGTTCCACAAAACTATATGAACAAACTGATTGACAGCTCTGGTGGGGGTGGCCAGGCAGGGTGGCCAATCAGATTTCAAGGGTGGCAAGTGCCACCCCTGTGGCCCCGCCCCGGCCTGCACAAGGTAGTTCCCAAAGATAGATCAGCTAAAAAGTTGACACACAGCAGAGGATGCCTTAAAACACGCTGCAATCCCTCAAGTCCTGTGTCAGGTTTATGTGGGATTTGTAGTTTTGTTTTTTTAAAGTCATGACTTTCATATACTGTACTTATAATCTATGTCTAACACCATCCTCTGAGATTCATAACAGGACGTAAACCTCTCAAAAACCACTGCATTCGGTTTTCTCTGGTCACATGGTCATCCTTATCCACTCGCAGGCATTTTCATTACAAATCAACACCATCATATCTGACTACCTTCATATTCCGTAAACAGCGCAGTTAGAATCTGCTCTATCAGGACCTCTTAGCTGTTTATGTCCCACCTACTGCAAAGGAAACATTACATTTTTGATGAAAGTTTACTTGCGTACAATAGTAGAGCTGCCTTTTGAATGTGATTTTGTGTCTGTGGAATTTAAGAAATCAAAAATAATAAAATAAATGGCTTGGAATGAAGTGTAAACTGATGGATTTCTGATTAAAACGCCTTCCCTGCAGACATCACTTACTGCAATCAGACTGAGATGTAAATGTGACATCTTGAATCAAACTTTATATGCAGAAAAAACTTAAGAAAAATCTAATTGTTTGATTAAATGTTCACGTAGCACTGTGTGTGGATTTATGAACCAATATGACCTACATTTTAGGTTAAACTTACTAGCAGTGAGACCCAGGGTCCTCTCCTCAGCCACATCTGCCAACTCCTCCATTGGGATACCAAGGCATTCCCAGGCTAATCTAAGGTATAATCCCTCCAGTCTACCCTGGGTCAGCCCTCAGGTCCCCTTAGTACTTGCCTGAACTTAGCAGGAGGCATCCAGGAAGTATTCTGACCACATAGTGGACCAACATATTGGACCACTGTTATACCACCATCAAAGAGGCTTACCGTGTTTTCACGAGAGCTCCGCTGGGCAGTTCCGACCACGCAATGCTGCTGTTGATTCCACAATACAGGCAAAACCTCAAATCCTCAAAGTCACCAAAAAAGTTCCACCGATGCTGGTCTACTGAAGCAATCGGACGACTCCAGGGCTGTTTCGCTTGTACAGACTGGGATGTTTTCCATGCTGCCGGCGATCTCGACAACATCACCGACGTGGTGACGTCATACATCAATTACTGCGTCGACCTATGCATACCACTCACAAGGACCAAATACTACAACAACAATAAACCGTGGTTTAACAAGGAAATAAAAGATCTAAGGAAAGAGAAAAATACAGCTCATCTCACAGGAAATAAAGAAAGTTACAAAACTGCAAAATACAAGCTGAGATCTGCAATAAGAAGAGCAAAATCTAACTATGCAAAGAAACTGGAGGAACAAATTACCACCAGTGATTCACGTTCCATCTGGAAGAAACCCCAGAACATGACCAACTACAAAAGAACTCCTCCTCCCACATCTGAGGATGACAAACAGCTTCCAGACACCCTCAATCTCGTCTATAGCAGGTTTGAGCAAACCACACCACCACCTCCCCCTGACTCTCTGCCCTCCCTACCCCCCTTCATCATTCATGAGGAAGAAGTCCGGAGCATCTTCAGGGGCCTTAAGAGGAACAAAGCTGCTGGCCCAGACAATATCAGCCCTTCTGTCCTCCATCACTGTGCCACAGAGCTGGCTGAGGTCTTCACCAACATTTTCAACTCCTCCCTCCGTCAAAGCCTAGTACCACAGTGCTTTAAAGAATCTGTTATAATACCAGTTCCCAAAACCAAAACCATCTCATGCCTCAATGACTACAGACCGATTGCCCTGACCTCAGCAGTAATGAAATCATTTGAGCGTATCATCCTCAAACACCTGAAAACTGTCACTGCCCCTCACATGGACCCATACCAATTTGCATACAGAACAAACAGATCAGCTGAGGACACTTAATTTAGTAATCCACCACACACTGAACCACCTAGAATCTGCAAACACATATGTCCGTATCCTGTTCATGGACTTCAGTTCTGCTTTCAATACTATTAATCTGGACAAACTCATTAACATATTACGGGACATGAACATCAGCACACACATCTGTAACTGGATACACAGCTTCCTCTGGAAAAGGCAACAAAGGGTGAAGATTAACAACAACATATCATCCCCTTTGTCACTCAGTACAGGTACACCCCAAGGCTGTGTTCTCTCACCCTGGCTATTCTCCCTCTACACAAATCAGCTCACAACCCACCATAACTCTGTCAAGATATACAAGTACGCAGATGACACAACCATTATAGGATTCATAACCAACAATAAGGAAACCGAGTACTTTGCACAGATCAATCAAGCAGTGACCTGGTGCTCAGACCATAATCTTTTACTAAATACAGCAAAAACAAAAGAACTCATCGTCGACCCGAGACGTCATCCACCCCCAAAAGCTCAAGTGTACATCAAAAATGAACCCATCTCTATCTCCGACACATTCAAACTTCTTGGAACCCACATCAGCAATAACCTCAAGTGGAAAACACACGCAGACTACATTCACAAAAAAGTCCAGCAAAGACTATTTCATCTCAAACAACTCAAAAACTTCAAAGTACGACCCCACCTTCTGCATCGCTTCTACACAGCCATTATCAAAAGTATTCTGACTTCATCCATCACAGTATGGTACAGTGCTCTGGACAAATTCTCCCAAAACAAATTACAGCGAATCATCAATAGAGCAACGCAAATAACCGGCTTACCCCTACCCTCCCTAAACCTGCTACACCGCAAAAGGACTTTAAATACTGCACACAGGATCATCTCCGACCCCACCCACCCGGCACACAATGCTTTTCAACTACTCCCATCCGGAAGGCGATACAGGGCAACGGCCTCAAGAACATCCCGCTTTAAGAACAGCTTCATACCCACTGCCATAAGGATGCTGAACCAGGAGAGCCGATAAGCTGGGTCCACACGCTCTGGGCACTTAATTGTTATGTGTTGTTTTGTCTGTGTATATGTTAATGTTGGAGCATGTAAAAAACCATACTGTACTGGAAAAAAATTCCGCCAGCTCTGCTGTGTGGTCATTAAAAGAATCAATCAATCAATCAATGCTCAAACCACCTCAGCTCTCTTCTCTCAAAGTGGAGGAGCAGAAGCAATCAGTCTCTCTTGGACGTCTGAGCTCCATCCCAATCTCCAAGGCTGAGCTAAGCCACCCTGCAGAGGAGACTCCTTTGCTCCTCTTGTCCTTTTGGTCATTACCCAAAATGCATGATTTTAGGTGAATGTTGGAACAAACATAGACCAGCAAATCAAAAGCTTTAACATCATCACAACAAACCAGTGTCGGCTCTACAGATGCTGCAGAGACCCACTTGTCGATCTCAAGACCCTTAAAAAAACTCCTCTACTTGTGGTTTGACCTCAACCCCAACTTAGAGTAGACAATCCACCCTGTTCTGGTTGAGAAGCATGGCTTCAGATTTGGAGGTGTTGCTTCTTAGCCCTGGGGAAGTCCATACCTCACCGGGAACCGGCTCGACTCACTGAGTACTGGTACGAAACACTATCTGTTGATTTCAGTGGACTGAAAAGTCATCTTCCTCATCTATCTGGGTCCGGCTCATGGGGGCAGCATCACACCCAGGGAGTCTCAGACCGTCCTCTTCCCGGCCACCTCCACCAGCTCCTCCGGCAGGATTCCAAGGCATTCTCCAATGTGTCCTAGGTCGACCCGGGGACCTCCTGCTGGCTGGACATGCCCAAAACACCTCCCCAGGGAGGCGTCCAGGACTCATCCTAATA
Organism: Callopanchax toddi; assembly: GCA_006937965.1. Lineage (NCBI taxonomy): Eukaryota > Metazoa > Chordata > Actinopteri > Cyprinodontiformes > Nothobranchiidae > Callopanchax > Callopanchax toddi. The sequence goes on along the minus strand of SSNR01000057.1, from coordinate 777,931 downwards.
AGATGCCTGAACCACCTCAACTGGACTGAAAACTTATCTGAAAAATACAGTAGGATGCATTTGTGTCCGTGTGGGAGTGGGGCGCAACATTTCTGTCACTGCAAGAAAGGGGGCTTTGGGGAAAAGGGTTTAACATTAGAAACTGAACTGCAATTTTCCCATTGATAAAAAAACAACATACGATGTCTTCAGATTTTATACCAACTTCAACCATTTGTTGCATCTTTTACAGCATTGGTCCCACAGTTTGGGGGTCTTAGGGTGATCTCCAGAAACACAATAAAACTTAAAATTATTTCACATTTAGTTTAATTAATGCAAAAGTGAAAACTACACGTAAAATAGGTGAAATGCCATGAGTTGATGCCATTAATGTTTCAATATAACCTTCTTTATCTATTTTTTTTATTTTTTTTTATTTTTTTAGATGTTTGTGTACCCAAACCAGCAAAACAGGGTCTGAAATTTACATTTGTGGGTCAGAAACTGAAAGCTTTAGCACCACTAAACATTAAGCTTCAAATCCACATACACGTGTCTAAAAGAAGGGGTTGCAATTAAAAAATGCAGCATCTAAATTGCCATTTTTTGCATCCACCTATCCTTTGGGGGTTAAAAAACACCTCTTTGTTTTTCTCATTGCCCTCAGCTGACCTACATTGTCCATGAAGAAACATACAACAGAAAAAAGCTTTCAAAGGGCGCTGATGACACAAGTTATCTTCTCCTTACTGTTCAGTATGTTGCAATAACTGGCAACAATGAAAGCAACCATCTAACCCCTGTGAAGCGATGCTGGTAGTAGCGCTCCGTAATGGGCCACCATCTGCAAGGATCAAACTTGAAGCCCAACCGATGCTAGTTTTAAGGGACTGACCGGTTTTCGCTAATCACAAGTTGCTCAAAAGAAGGGACATCTAAGAATATGATGCCTATGGAAAGATGATCTCATATTTGTGCAACATGTTTCCAAAAAGTAGCTCTTACAATGTGGAGCTTGTCTTTGGTTCATCGACACACCAAAGGAAAAGTTGTTTGGGAAAGATGTTCCAGAAATGAGTTGGTAAAAAAAAAAGCAGTTGAGGGGAAAAGAGATAAAAGTGTGTGTATATGTGTGTGTGTGACAAAGCAGAAGCAGCAGGGGAGATTGATGAGGGAGGGCAGAATCAGCCTCAGCACGGAATGACGCACGTCTAATGATGTAATGTGTGCTAGCTTCTGTAGAGGAACACTAAAGTCAGTCTTAATCTCTTTGCCCCACTTAGAGTTTGTTTAATTTGATTAAAATTTATCATTTACATGTTGTGCAATTCTCAATCCTAATAATTTTTGAAGTTTTCTATTTTAATCAAGTTTCCTGTCTAATTCTGTCTTAAACTTTTCATTACGTAAGGTTTATTTTGTTAAAATGAAAGAACACATCATTTTTTGTGCTTTTTCCCCTCCTTACCAGTAATGTGTTGGGTAACTTTTAGCCTTTTTATTAAAAGATAAAAAAAAATATCCCTGAGCTGTTATGAGCTAATTTTAGTCTTCTCACTCTAGGTCTTGGGTCGGTGTGTGAGGGTAGGGCGTTTTTTTTTTAATTTTTTTTCTTCTTACACATTTTGGGGTCCTTTTAAAACTTTTAACACAAGTCAACTGATTGGTAGAGCACATTAACAAGCCCTGGACTTTACTTTGAAAAAATACCATTAAACAAAGAAAATCTAAAAAAATACGAGGACATTATTTTATAATAATGTAAATTTACATTGCTCCGAACAATTTTCAAAAATGCTAAAAAAATACAATTTTCATTGCTTTTTAAAATTAGGATGTTTACGGGTAATCACCAGGTCAGTACTCAAAAATGGACCAGCAAGGCCAGTTGGACTTCATTGGGTACCATATTTGGGAGGAAGTTAGTCAAAAATCTTGCAACTCTTATTTTTTTTTTTGCCAAAAAAGGTCAAACCACACAAATAAAGGAGGGGAGTAACCATGAGAGGGAGATGAGAGACATAATCTGGGATTCACATCACCACAACCCTGAGCAACTACGACAAAAGTCCAACTCTATTTACTTCTTGCTACAAAACTCCTATGTATACTTTGGTCTTGACTCACTGCAGACTAAACGTCAACTTATCTACAACCTCATATTTCGCCCTCAACTGCTTGAACAGCTTGTGGGGGCAGTAGCCCTAGCAAAGACTCCGAGTCTGTTCTCCCCCCTGCCACCTCCACAAGCCCCTCCGGTGGTACATTAAGGGTGAGGCAGTAGCTCAAACGGTAGAGCATTCATCTTGGAAGAAGAAGGTTGTTGGTTCTTTCCGAGTTCTGGTTGGGTCACTTTGTTTTTCTGTCTTTTGGCAAGACACTTCACCACCCTTTATCTATTGGTGGTGGTAGGAAGGTCCGGTGGTGCCTGGTGTATGACAGCTTTGCTACTCTGACTACACTGTAGCTAACTGCCATCACCCTGTGAATGTGTGCTTTGGAGTCTATGACTTAGAAAATGCTATACAAATGTGGGGCATTTCCCAGGACATGCTTGAAAAACCTGCCCTGGAAGGTGTCCAGGGGGCATCCTGAGATGCCTAGACCACCTCCTCCGGCTCTTGTAGATGTGGAGGAGCAGCAGATCTACTCCAAGTCCCTCTCGGACATTAAGGCTGAGCCCGACCACCCTAAAGAGGAAACTCATTTCAACCACTTGTATTGCCAATCTCATGACCATAGATGAGGATCTGAACATAGATCGACCTGTAAATTAAGAGTTTCACTTTGTGGCTTATCCATATACAACATAGTTCATAACTTTTTTTCTGAAACCTCATTTGAAAACATTGGAACTGTCCCTTTAAGTACACTTGACTCCAAGGCATGAACTCTATTCAAGTATTAGACCTGGATAGGGATTTAAACACCATGCTTTAGGATTCCTCACCACATTTATTATAAAGTATATACGTAGAACATGTGGGCAATCATGTACTATTTTTATATTCCTTCATTCATCTGAAGTTTGCAGTTAGTTTGTGAGCAGCCAACACAGATGACGCACGACTTATTGATTTTACATTTTTCATTCTCTCTCATACACTGATTTATTTACAGTGGTAGACATCCATGATGGGTATTCACATTGATGGCCTTTGTTTTGTTTTTAATAGTGGGGTAGCATAGTAACTTAAAGCAATTATTGTTTAATAATTAGCATTTTATGCCTATACCTATTTAGTGATGTGTGTGAGTGTGTGTGAGCCGTGATTACTGCAGCTTTTGAAGGTCAGAACTTGAATTCAAGCCTTCACTGTCTGCTGTTCGGAATACGATCAATAATCGGAGGCGTCTGACATCAATGAGGTTCTATCAGTAAATTTTTAGTTGTCAGTTTTTTCTGCACTGATCACAACGTGACATAAATGGGAAAAAAATAATAAAACACAGATGCTTTGTTATCTCTGGCGTACACCTCTGGGTTTGCTGATGTCTATGTTGGGTTTTATTGCCATTTATTTTACAAGAATTGCCAAAATGTGGTGCAAAAGCTTACAATTTATAAATATTATGCATCAGTTCAGGAAATGGATGCAATAATAGATTTTCTACCTAGATATAGCAACGAACAAGCATTTTTTATGTCAAATTCAACCTAAAATAACCATATAACGACTGGATTTCTTAACACATCTCCATCTTTCTTCCAATGTGCTTGAAAAACTGTGGTACGCGTTCTTTTATTCATGAAATCAAATGCAAAATGCTAACCTCGCTACCCCATAACTGAATGATGGCTATTACTTTGATGCGTAGACATCGGTATTCATGGCAGGCGTCAAATGAATGAAGGGAGAAAAACCTGAAATTCAGGTGAAGGAAGAGACAGAAAGCTAGAGAGAGGGATTTGCTGAAAGTTTTGACTGAGAATCTGGAGGTAAAGCTCCTCAATCTTGGGATTTGGCCCTGAAAGCTGTTGAGTTTGGCACGGTGTGGAGGCTAGATTAGAAGGAGGGCCCGACTCAGAGGGCCGGCGTGCTTAAACATATGTCTGTTATTTGACTTGGCTGAACCCCTGCTCATCTTTACAATCCAAGGTAAGCCTTCAGATCTGATACCTTTCCTTTAGGCTAGTTTATGTTAAACAATTCTCATACGTTTATGAATATAATGAAATAAGCCTGAAAAACCATTATGAAGGACTTGTGTACTCAAGAACCTTCACTTAACCCTCAGGTGTCAGCTTAATTTACCACTGTTCGAAGTCATTAAGTACAAAAATGTCCACTTCCATATAACTGCTATAAAAACATTACAGAATAACATTTTTCTGCATATCTCTTACATTCAGCAATGCTAAAACCAATAAACATTAAAATGAGAGGAATGTACCCATTAAAATGCCACTTTGATTACACAATAAGACTTTTTATTTATGAAAAACAGTAAAAATCAATTACTTTCCTTGAAAATTTTTTGAGTTGGCTTGTTTTGTTTTTAACCAGTCTTAGATGTGTCAGGAATTTGTCAAAAATATTGATAAATACAATCTTACGTGGTGTGTAGCATCAAATTTTAAATTTACCATCTTCTTAACTCATTTGAGAACAAAAATGTCCACTTCCAAAATGGCAACAAAAAAGGGGCATTTGTTCTTTTTATACATTTTTGGGTTAAAATATTTGTCCAATCAAATACTTATTGCAAAAAAAGTGTTTTGGGGCTGTTTCCGGGCAACATGGAGTTTCATCTCCTCCAAAGATTATCTATTGGGTCCAGGTCTGGAGACTGGCTGGTCCACTCCAGGACCTTGAAATGCTTCTTATGGAGGCACTTCTTAGTATATCCGGCTGTGTTTTGAGTTAAACTTCTATTCTGGTTAAAACAGTCAAATATTGAAGTGTTTTCTGTATTTGAACCCTTTAAATGCCAATAAGATTAAACTGTGCTACAATTTTTCATGACAAATACATAAAAATCTAGTTATTTTCTATGAAAGAAACATTTTTTGGGAATAGTACAATGCATATTTTTACCATTGACTACTATAATCAACATATACCACAGTAATAATACGAATGTGCATGCACTCTTTACATGTGGATGTGAGATTATTGGCTCCAGTGACAGTGGAGGTTGTTGGAGTCCAGTGGACCCACAGTCATGTTCAAGAAACCAGTTTGAGATGTTGAACTTTGTGACACAAAGCAATACCCTGCTGGAAGAAGCCATCAGAGTTGGGTTTGCTGTTGTCATAAAGGCATGGGCAGCAACAGTAGTCAGGTAGGCTGTGTTATTTGAGTTAAGGTTTAGGGATAATACCATCACCATCAAAACAAGTTAGGATAGATTCAGACCAGACATTTTTTTCTTATCGTCAATTTCTGGTGATTCAGTGTGGTCTTCTTCTCCTGTAACTATTTATTTCAAGTGTTGTGTTGTTCATCTAGGTCAAGAGTACTCAAATACAAACCTTGAAGGGCCACAGAAACATTTACCAACCAAAACGTGAGAGGGTGTAGCTGCTAGACTCTTGTTGCTAAACTCCGTGGTCATACGCCAGTCTAAAAGTGAAATCAAAACTTAACAGTGGTGACTTCACCTCCTCATCCTGTAATAATAGGTGCGTTTCCACTATCGGAACTTCAGGGTTAATCCTAGAGGGTGAAATTGACCGGGACAATCGGCTGGGTCATTCCGCTCAGCGGTCGTGTTTCCATTACAGCTCCACCTTTCCGGAACTTTTGTAAGACATCAGCACAGACGTCACTGATAAGCGTAAAGGTGCCGACAGACGAGAAAGCGGAGAATAATAAAAAGATCAATGGTTGAAGAAGCGATGGTTGCTGCGTATTTCGCTATGTTTTATGCATAGTGATGGGAGTGCTGAACAGACAGATGAGTATACTTGATGACGAACTAATCAAACTTCGAAGACACGGCATGCATCTGCCATTTGTAAGCACTGACAACAACACACAGGTATTTTACTCTGGCGCGGTGTGCTTTCATCATTTCCCTTCATCCCACAACCAATCAGCAGATCTGAGTACCTGCCTGATCAGGGACTGCGTTGGCCCCTGAAACGGCCCTCTCAAAACGGCCCGATGAAGTGGAAACACTCGCGCATCGCAAAATTATCGCGCTTAATGATTTGCGTTGGAAGTACCGCGCTGACATGCGATGGCAACAAGGATTTAGTGAAAGAATGAGAGCTTGGGGGGCACAGCATATGATTCGTAGACAGTATGCAGACCATGAGCCGCCTATTAAGTAGCCCTGATCTACGTGTTCAAAGATGGTATTCTATAGACCCTAGCTGGAAGGAGTGTATAGTTTTTGAGGAACTGTTGCTGTTGATGATATCAAACCAGTCTACTCATCCCCCTCTGACTACAGCAATACATTTTTGTCCAAAGGACTGCTACTCACTGGAAACTCTCTCATTTTAGGACCATCTGAACCCCCCCAATATTCTGACGCTTGCTTTTTACTTCAGCAAGTTGTCCAATCACCTATACATGTATGTTGCTGCCATGTGATTGACTGATTCTAATAAAGAGGCCACTGAATATACTTTGTACCAGGTCCCTTATAAAAAAGAGAAATGCTCGAGGACTGAATAATTAGATATTGTAGATCTGAAACGTGATATTCAATGATGGAGAAAAAGACGGCTTGATATTCATCGGAGGACACGTGAAGGATAGGTAAAATTGTTGTGTTAGACTTGTCTGTCACCCCCTTTTACACAATTACTGCTCCATTTTCCAGCTGTTGCTAGGATACCCGAATCCAATACTTTGACGGGGTCATCTCCCGCATGTCTCATTCAGAAACAAATGGAACGAGTGCTAGTAAATCAAAACTCTATCCCTAAATCCCTTATGACAAGGTATCATCGACTATCCGTTAATCCCTGGTTGTCACAGACGAGGTAGATCAAAGTAAATAGGAGGCAACTGTCATGATGAAGTTGGCGCCAGGAGCGGGAGTGAGAATAGAGAGGGTCCGCTGGTGCTCCCTTTATCCACCCAACTGCCCTTCAGCGCAGGAAGAAAACTATTTTAGCAACTATGTCTGAAAACTAACTTAACTTTTTGAAAGCTTATTAACATTCAAATAGAAACTCTGTCTGGAACTGAATACCTCAATGTCACTCTTAAGCTTATAATATTGCTCGGTTTCTGGGCCGTAATAGTTACTCTACTACTCAATGTATACATTAAAGCCATAGAAAGCCTCAGAGTTACTGATGTTAATACTAAGTATAAAGACAGAAAATGTGCGTAAAAAATTTAGTCAAGTCCTAAAAGTGTCAAATGAGCTGTAGCTATCAAACTTTTTCTTGTTTTTTTTTTTAATCATCAGCTATCTTAAAGGAAACTCACTGAAATACCTGGAAATGTAAAGTTTCAACCTTTGAATGTTAGAGACATTCTTTCATTTTTAATTTTTTTATTTTCATTTATATTTACATTTAGTTTATAGTTTTTAAAAATCTTTTGTAAAAAATGTAGGTTTAGGCTGCAAATCAAAATTTTAAGTAAGTAATAAAATATGGCAACATGCTCTAAAGGGTTAAAGTGGTAATTGTGGGGAGCCAAAATGATTGAAATGGCATCAGTTTCAGTAAGAAATTTCTGAGGGTTCTTGCAGGTTCACAGGTAAGCAATAAAAGAAATAGAAGTTTAAGTTATTACAATGTATAGTTACAGTTTAAGTAGTACAGTCAGTTAAAGCAAGTTGAAATCTTTTTTACAGCTAAATACTTCATTTAACTAGTGATGATTTTTGTAGGTCATAAGTTGAGCTGTATGGTTTAAACTGGATACAATAACACTATATTTAGGTTTCATTTTTGGAAAATGTGTAATGGCCTTAGGTCATTCAGAAATGTGTCGTTAGTAACTCATAATTCAGACTTTATCATAGGTTGCATTTTAGTAAATTGCTGATTAGTGATTAATTTGTCTTTTAATGTCTTGTAATATTGTTTATTAATGTCCTGATATTCACATGCACCACCACCATTCACCACTGTGTTTAATGTTACATTCACATGCAATTCTCCTGACACTAAATGTAACAAACCATCTGATGATATTGTTCAAATGAAAACAAAAGACAAGCGTCCATTAAGCCTTTAATGCAGAGCATCCACATACACTACAGTAACTTTAACTCAGTTTTCTGTTTGTCATGTTGATAAACTTCAATCCACTTCAGGGCAGTGTTAGTTTTTTGTAATATATTAACAATATGGATTATCTTGTATTTGCAATATTGACTGCCTGATGACATCATCAATTCAACATGGCTGACCATAATGGCCATGTGCTGAGTTCACTAAAATTTCTACTGAAGAATGAAAAATCAGGTTTAAAAATATGATGATGTACAGTAGAGTGTGTTGAACCATTCTGTTTTTAGAAATTAAATTTCATGTGACAGAGTGTGACCTGACATGTGACACAGATAAGTCTGGTCTTCCTAGGTCACCTCTCAAAGCGGCACCTCATGACCTTCCTGATGGGTGCACTTCTTGACCAGTGATGCTCAATCCCATAACACACCTGTAACCCATAGTCACCACCTAATGGCTTAATATACAGTATTACTTTTTGCACAACATGAACATCATTCATTGGTATCCATATATTTTTGTAATGTAGTTAGGTCATTAATTATGTTTATATGTTTTCCAAATGTTTGTTTTTTTGTAAATAAAAGTAGTTAGATTAATATTTGAACTTTAAAATAAAAAATTTAGTTGCAAAATCAGATGTTTTGATACTTTCACTCCTTTGTTGCGCACTGTCCACATACGTGGACAGTGAAATACTTTCTATATAAAACCATATTTTAAAAATTTCAAAACGTTTTTCAGTTTAGGCTCATGTAAAGTAATAAAATCAATATTTAAAGAAATATAGACATTTTTTCATAATGCGTGCATGACAGGGTTAAGTGTTTCAATTAACAGTCGATGACATCTACGGACCGCATCCCCCACACTTTTGAAAAGCTTGCTACACCCCTGCTCTAAACTGAACATGACCTTTCCACATGAACCCAAATTCAAAGCACTTAAATATTTCTTTAAGGCATGGCACCCTACCCCAGGAATGGCTGCCAACTTGTGAAAATTGAAATATGGAATGCTTGCTGTACACATGCCAATTGGTGGGGGTGGTAGTGTGGGGGTAGGATTAGCGTCAAGTATAGATATAGAACGATGTTAAAAGAAATAACTTGGATCATTTACCAGACAAATGAAAAGACGGCTTAATATTTAAGTGAAATAAGAAATTTAAGGTTGGTTTGGTTAAGGTTGGTACCATTTGTGCGTGGATTATTTGTTCTATATTTTAATTAAAACAGAACAGTTAAAGTATGAAATGATGAATTTGCCCACATTACAAGCATATCAACATACAGAGGAAGAACATTCTTTTTCTCTCAGATGTTATTCATTTTATATAGAATTTTGAAACTCTCAGGAACGTCCGACCATACTGAGGCACCAAAAATAGAGTTATGAATCTCTAATAAGAAACGTCTTTTTAATAAATGTTTTGCATCTTGTTTTAAAAGATACATTTTGTTTTAAAAATAAAGTAATGGAAACTAGAAAAGATGCTTTTCCTGCGAAAAAGCAAAGTTGGAATGCTGAAAGCTGAAAGAGACAGCTGAAATTGTCCAAAACCAGCTGAAAGAAGCTCAAATGAGTGGAAATTTAGCTAAACTTTAAATATTTGCTGAAAATTTAGATTTGTTTAAGTCTAATGTAGCTTAAAGTTGTTAAATTTGAACAAATTTGTTGAAAATACCTGAATTGTTGAAATTATTGTACACATTTGCTGAAAAATTGTAATTTAGCTGAAAAGATTGCTTAAACATGTGAAAAAATCTTTAAAAACGGATTAAAAGCTTAATCTAAGCTGAACTGTGTAAATACAGTTCAATCAGTATAAGATAATTTAGCTGAAAAGATTGCTTAAACATGTGAAAAAATCTTTCAAAACTTATTAAAAGCTTAATCTAAGCTGAACTGTGTAAATACAGTTCAATCAGTATAAGATAATTTAGCTGAAAAGATTGTTTAAACATGTGAAAAAATCTTTAAAAACTGATTAAAAGCTTAATCTAAGCTGAACTGTGTAAATACAGTTCAAACAGTATAAGATAATTTAGCTGAAAAGATTGCTTAAACACTCAAATGGTTAGCAAAAGAAGAAAATAGCAAAAAGCAATAACTTGCAAAAAAGTTTACACCAGCAGAAACGGTAAACATATAGTGGAAGAAATATTACAAGATTAGCTAAACAGTACAGTGTAAGAAAGACTTTAAGGTCAGGCAGAATGGTAGAATATTAGTTAAAATATAATGAGGTTGAAAGTAGTTTAATTTGAGTTGAAAGCCTTAAAAAATCTTATATTTGTATTGTACTTCTTTGAATTAGCTGAAATATGTTGAATTTAGCTTAAATAAATTGTTAAAACCTCTAAAAAGCTGAACTTAAGCTAGGCTAAAGAGTTTAAAAACAGTTTAATGAATGTAGGTCAAACACAGAAAGACATTAAGGAGTCAGAAAATCAAGGAGTTCTGTTGAAAGAGGACAAAAATCTCAACGTTTTGATATATGACTTGTCTAAATGGGACAAAGGGTGTGAGCGTAGGGACATTTTGTTCAAAAAGGTGCTCACATGCAGTAAAAGTGTGAGCAGCTGATGAAAGTTACAGGTTTAAGAAGAAGAAAGTAGTTTAATTTGAGTTCAAGGGCTTAAAATAGGTCAGGTTCAAACCAGTGGAACTCTGTCCCTTTGATCTGTTCAGTGTTTATAAAGGCTAACGAGCTGATGATGATGATGTGATGAAGATGATGGACACCTGTGACACTGTTAAAATACAGCAGGAAAAGGCAAGTTGTAGGGCTCGAACAAATCACTGTCTTTAGGAAACCGTTTGACCAATTTAAAAAATTTTAAATCCGTGAGTGACAGCAGGCTTTGGAGATGTTAAGTCTCAATTTTTGTACACCTAGGTCAATATTTGAAGGAGATATGGCGATAGAAAAACAGGGTTCAGTGAAAGTTCAAAGACAGACAGATGAGGTCGATTAATATGAGAAATCGGCCCAAAAAGGGAGGATTTCTGCTGGCGTTGAGGTGATTTATGAACGAGCCATACTACCTATGGCCCAAACAACCAGATATTCTGAAACTAGACAAAAATCCCAACATTTTAATGTATAATTTGTTGATGTTCTTCAAACTGAGTGACTGTAGTGAGCATTTGAAAGAAAATGTTTCTCCTAATCCAAAACGTGCTGAGGGTTAGAGGGCGGTGATGACATCACTAGAGTGGGAGACAGGTTTGAGATTCACGCTTCACTCCCGAACAAAGTAGTCCTGCTCCCACAGTTTTCACAGCACATGTATAAATTATACATCTCTGATTAGGGATTTTTGTTAGCTTTCAGAAAGTGTAACTCTCATGTCTGTGTGACTTACGGTTCTCTCACAAATCGACCTAGTTGGCTCAGAAAGTCCAAATCTGCTCCTATCTCTTTCATTATAATTTTGACGATTTTTTGGTCTGAATTCTGAAATGTTCCTTGAGTTTAACTCGTCATATCTCAGGAATGGTTAAATATATCAACAAGCTGAATCATTTGAGAATAGTTGAAAGTCTTGTGAGTCTTTTAAAAGTTGAATGAAGTTTATAGGTTGAAGTATGCTGAAGTAGTTCAACTTTGAAAAAGAGTTGAATTATTTGAAGAATTTGAAGGATTTCAATGTATTCCAATGGGCTGAAAATTTTGACAAAAAGCTGAATATTTCAAAAAATATTAAAGATATCAAGAAGAAAAGTCATACCCGGAATGTCCTTAATGAGCTGAACGATATGAAGTTTGAACGGTTAAAATCGGTTGAAAATTGTGGAAGGAGATAGGTGCCAAAAAAGGGGCGGAAAAAACATAATAATAAGAAGAAAAATAAAGAGAAACAGCAAAACAATAGTTGGAATGCTTACTCAGCATTCCAACTAATTATTTTAATTTGGGGACAAGCAGATCAACATTTCTTACCTCTACCTGTTTAAGTTATCATCTATAAATAAACTTGCAGTAACTGATTTTAATAGGGACCAAGTCTTTTAGTTTCAAATACACAACAATCCCTTCTTTTAAGGGAATATTGGCAACCCTAACCCAGGCATTTATTCTACCTCATCAAGTGAAAATAAATCTTGAAAATACTATGCTAAAATAATTTAAATGTATGGACAGTAGGGGTGTAAGAAAAAATTGATGTACTAATATCGATATTCTTAAAGCACAATATCAATTTTTTTAAACTAACAATTTACATGCAAAAATTTGCATCTTTCAAAGCTGATGTGTGGACACATTTTTGTTTTAAAACAAATACATCTAGGTAAAGAGTGGCAGGAGCTATGCAGTCTGTAAATTCTGCAACGACAGTCAAATATTCGGGTAACACGGCAAATTTGTGAGCACATGTGGCTAGATACAATGGCAACTAGCATTAAAGGCTCATTTTAGCATGAAGCAAATTGATCCAGGTCAGCGGACAACTGAAGAGGCGAACTTTGCTAATGTTATTGGTAATTAAATTAAGAAAAATAGCAATATACCGTATTGCTTGTAGAATCGCGATAAATCGCAAGATATCGTATTGTTGCCCCTGTATCGTGATGCATATCATATTACCAGATTCTTCTAAATACACACCCCTAATGGACAGTGTATAATCCCAAATCCCTCTTTGACTAAAACACTGCTTAAACAATTTTCTTGTTGGTTAAACAGTTACATTTCAAGTTAGAGGCATTAAAGGAGAAAATCTAGACAGCTAGTGCTAACATATTTAACCAAATCTCCAACCCAGCTAACACTGACTGACATTGTAGTTAGTGTAGACTTTAAAGATGCCCGTCTTTGGCCATCAAAAGGAAATGCACAAAATCAAAGTGACAGTTTTTTTGAAAAACAGACATCATTAAAAAAAAGTGCAATGCTAAAAATCAGAGGAGTACTCATGAAAATGCCGTAATCTTGCACCCATTTATCATCGTGCCACATTCTGAATATGCGCCAATAGAGTTCTGATTAGTCATTGTGATTGCAATTTTATATGCTGTGATTTTGTCACTCTTTTGATGTCTACAGGTGTAATGATATGAACTGCTTAGTACTTGCAGGAATAGTCAGGCTGCTCATTAAATTTGTGAACATATGGCTTGTGGCTGATTGCAAAGAGCACAGAAAAGAAGAAACATCGTGTGTGTTTGTGTGTGCACGGAGAAATTTTAAGAAAAGAAGACTTCTCATTAAAAAAGTCCAATTTAAAATGTATAACTGTATTTGGTTAGAATGTGATTTAACTAAGCCGTGCATGTAGCACCCTATACATTAAATAAAAAGCTTTTTTTGTCATTTCTTGCTGTAAATTTTGCAATGTACATGGATAAAAATGGACAATAGTCAAAATAACAAGTACGTAACAGTAGAATGTCCTCTATTATGACTTTTTACACCAGATTCCTGTCATTATGGTGAAATCCAAGTTTGATCATCTTATCTCTTGATCTAGTTTTCCAGGTTCTAAATGTATAAACTACAGATCACATGAAAAAAACGTACCTAGTGCACTTAAAATTTTCCATAAGTGTCACTGGGGCTGATTGCATTTTAAATGTAGTGAGATGACGATACCATAGATACTTTGATTATGAATCAATTGCATGGTTGTAGAAAGCCTCTTGGGCATATGGAGGACGGATCCTGCCATAATTTGCAATAAACTTGGAATTAAAAAAATAAATAGCTTGATTAAGTAATTAATAGCCAAATATAGCGTCCAAAATCAAAAATAATTTCAATAAATTATTTGAATATAAAGTGTGACATAAATCATAATTTTCAACAGTATTAATTTACAGCAATGCTAAGTGTTATTTTACTTTTAAGCTAGAGCATTAAAATTTATCTCTGATTGTTGAGTAAGAAACTTGACCAGTTTCATGTTTGACAGCACTCTGCTGCCCTCTACTGGCCAGATACCGCACTAGACAGTTTGGAGGAACGGGCCGGTCGCAAAGATGATGTAACTTTCTGCTTTACGGCCTTAGTAACCAGGTCTAGCGACGCTAGGGGGAGGAGGGTTGGTTTCAGCGAGCTTTTCACGGTTTAACCAGTCGGATTATTAACTACGTTGTGAAATATTGTAGAAAATAATGTTCTAAAAGACTTCCTCAACACCACCTCAGAGATAAATGAATAGATATATAAATTAATCTGACTGAGCCCGCTCTCCACGCACTCCCCTCCGGCTGCCTCTGGCTCACAGACTCCCAGTGGCGGCTTGGCTAACATGCAGACTCCAAGGCCACGTCAGGCGTCATCCCGAATCTCTCCTACACCGACCTGATAATCAAAGCCTTCCTCAACACCACCTCACAGGTAAATAAATAAATCCGAAGAAACGATGACGCGCGACCCACACGAATACATCTCCGACACATGAGCTATTGCCCGCTAGTAGAATCAGAACCGAGGTGACGGTCCTACGAGTCCAGTCGGATTTGGGTTGATTAATTATTTAGACGTACTGATTCAAGGCCACTTCATCCTCCACCAGAAGCAAGAACCTTGTTCTCACTGGGGGGTCTGCGCGAGCCGCGAGGTTTTGCACCAGCCGAACGAGACCTGCAACACTCGTCACGTTCAATATGACCCAGTGGTGGTCCGGGAGGTTTCTGCACCAGCAGATTGAGACCAAAAGCCCGTCAGATCTGCGCTGGTTGACTAGGGACCCAGAGGATTTGATCAAGTCACCCAAGGATGTCACACAGATATAATTTTTTTTGTACATCTTAATTTTTTTTATTTAAATTGAAAGAACCAGCTCACTTTTCTTTTGTCTGCTATCATAACCCGTTGAAATACTTTACAAAAACACTTGTTTTGTAAAATTGTCTCATTTTGTTGCTTGTTCTATTACATCATTTATGAAGTGTGATTGGCATTTAAAAAAAAAATTGGAGAAAATGGTCTTAAGATAAGGAAAATGACTGGTGACATTTGGTTAGAGAAAAGAATGAAGTTGCACCAGTTTCAGGAAGCACTTTGAATTCAAATGTATCGTCATGTCTCTGTTGTCATCTGTCTTGAAACCAATTTGCTTCACGCTCGCCATCAAGGAAGTACAAACACAGAACAAGAATATCCATGTCCACTGCAAATGAAAGGAAAGCAATCATCTTAACACTCATAAAAAAGAATCATTTTCCTTTTGGCACTCTCACAGGAGAAGAAGCTGTGCAAGCACGGTTGTTATTGCTACTGTGTGCACGTGCATGTATATCGACCCTTTTAATGTCCATTGGATCTAGGCGTCTTGGGAAATCTCCTCCAAATTGGACTTTAGGCAGACATGAGTGTGCTTAATGAGGTGTTGATCAAGAATACAGGTCTGTAGCCTTAAGAGTGAATGGCAAAGCACTTTCCCAGCATGACCAGTGTCGACACTTAAAATTATTCTGCTGTGGTCTTGGTTCACTGTGGAGATGAGCAGTTCGGGTCCCCTGTGATGTGGGAAATGAGAAGGATGGCGAGTGCACCTCCATGCTTCCCTTGATAATGTGCCGCTGTGTGGAAATTAAATCCCAGGAGACTTGATTCTTGTTAGCAAGGAAGAACCGAATGCGCGTACTGTATGTAGAAACACGTAGGAGTCCTAAGTTCCATCTGCTTTTGTCATTATGTGTCAAATCCTCCCGTGATTACATCCACTGTGTTGACATTTAATCATGTACACGTGTCTCTGAGGGCACCCATTCCAAGACCTTTTGCCATTTTTCCAACCAGAGATGGAAATGTGGTAGAGATAGTGAAAATAATTCACCAAAACCTGTTTTTTTACAGCTGCAATTTAGTAAAAATAGTCAAACTGTGGCATATTTAGAGGTTAAATCAAACTTTTAACTGTATTTATGCCAGATATCTGCTTCATAAAAAATTCCACAACCAGTAAAGCTCTTTACTATTAAAGTGACTCTTAATTTATTTCAGTTTCTGATTCAATCTATAGTTTATTTGAGCATTTTCTACCCAGTCCCAAGTTTTTGTTTGGTCTGCTTTACTTGTAATGTGAGATTAGTTGGACCGCAAAGGACATAAAAGCCAAATAATTTTTGAACAGTTAGCACTTCATGTTTTAGATAAACTCTACAGTACACTACTCCAAACTTTACTGTTATACATCCTCAAATTGTGAAACTGCAATTTATTTGTATTCTATTAAAATTAAGTCCACAAAACTGCAAATAATCACATTTCTGTATCTGTGTTTGAACTTGGACTTTAATTGACTAAATTTATCAACTGAATGATTCTTACTTTTTGTATTTTAACTAATGGTGGGCCGTTAACGGCGTTAACGCGCTGCGTTATTGCACACACAAAAAAATGAAGCCGCTAATCTAAATTGGGTTGCTGGGTCTAGACCCGGACCCAGATCCAGTGCTTTCAGGAGTCCGGATCCGCAGTAAATCTAGGACCGGCTCCCCCGGTCCAGGTGAAGGACGCGCGTCTCCTGTCTCCCGGACGCGCCTCCTCCACCTGGACCGGGAGCTGGGTGAAGGATCCAGGTGAAGGAGGCGCGTCCGATCCTTCACCTGGACCAGGAGCCATTGGTCCAGGTGAAGGAGGCGCATTCACCGGGATCCAGTTCCTGGTCCAGAACTTTCACCTGGACCCAAGGAGGTGAAAGAGGCACGTCCGGGAGTCGCGCTCCCTTCTCCTGAACTGGACCGCGTGGTTCGGAGCTTGATTCAGGTTGGAGGAGACGCGGCAGAGCGCTGAGCGAGTCACGAACCCGCGGTAACAACTTGATAGAGTTCACGCAGAACTCCGACCAAGTCATCAACCAGGTCTGGACCGGCTGTCTGGGTACCAGGTGTTTCCTGGTGAACCGACGGTCTCAGCGGAGCTCGCGCCTCTCGTTAAGAAAGTGAATGTTGATGCTCAAACACGTTATTCTCAGCATAACTGACAGCTGAACATTCAACAAATCAAACAATATCAACACTAAAACACATTGATCTGTCAGTGACTTTATCAGAGGGTTGTCTTTAGTTTTCAGACTCGCTAATGTTTAAATCCCCTAAAGTGGTTTTATTTAACAAAAACATGATAAACAGCCCTATGGGATAATGTGAAATAAACAGTAGAGAAATGAAGTCATTTTAAGGCAGATTTAATCCATTACAGATAAACTGGATGCTACAATCACTTTTTGACAGGTAAAAAAAACAGCTTGAAGTGATTTGATGTGGTAAATAAGAGTTGATGCTTTAATCAGGTCACCTGTAAACTAAATCTGATCCTTTACTGTCAGGAGATGAGAAGGTTTCTACAGTAAAACTATTAAAACAGAGTGAGCCTCAGAAAACAGCTGTAGAGTTAAAGGAGACAGACCTCTGATGACACATCAATGTGTTTTAGTGTTAAAATGTTTCATCCTGATAACTTGATCAACCATCAGAGGTTAAAATGAGCTCAGAGCTCTGATCTGGTTCTGGTTTGTGACCCAGGTCTGGGTTTCTGAGGGAAGTTCTGACAGGTTTAGTATTTCTTGTTAAGTTAGTAAAAGCTGATCCAAACAGTGGATCAGCTGTTACTAACCTTAAACTCTAGACTTGAAGTATCACCATTCTTGTCCATGTGCTCATGCACACACATACCGGTATTATGAACCCTTTGGCAGAATTCAAATGAGCCATTTTAATCTAGATTAATTTCAAGATTATGGTGAGATTATTCTAGATTAAAAACATTAATCTATGCCCACCTCTAATTTTAACCCAGTGTACAAGTGGCAGAAAGGGCCTGGATGACAATCAGCTCCACCAAGTCTGAGGCCATGGTTCTTGACCAGAAACAGGTGGAAAGCTCGCTCTAGGTTGTAACTGACAATCTGCTACAGGCAAAGAAGGTCAAGTATCTTGGTGACCCAGAACTTTTAATCCTGGTTTGTTACCCCAAACACTCAAAATGTCTACCAACCCTGGTTTGGTGCATTTCTAAGGTCTGGGCTCCAGGCTAGATTAGAACATTTAACTCATTGATATGAAGTGTTTGTTCATCAGCAGGAAGTTGATGTAGTTGGGGCGGCAGTGGTTCAGGTGGTAGAGTGGGTCGTCCAGCAATGAGTGGGTTCATGGTTGGTTGTTGTGTCCTTGGCCTTAATACCTCATCCCCACAGCCTATGTGTGGTAGTTGATGGTGGTCAGAGGGGCCAATGGTTCAAAATGGCAGACCACCCCATACAAATTGTGGTTATGAATCTTATTTATCACAATTAAAGGCAAGTGTGTGCATAATCGTGAAGCTCTTTGGGTGCCTTGAAAAGCATTATACAAATCAAATGTATCAACATCAGTTATGTCATATGCTCATTTCTAATAGATACTAATTGAGAATGCTGAGGATTCTTAACCAATTGCTTATGCTAAGTCCTTCATTGCTACCCTGAAAGTTCCAGGTAATTTCAAAGTACCGTCTACCCACCAGGGCCATTTTGGGGGTAAATATCTACCTTGGTAGTCTATTTAGGGCCTAGTTCCTGTAGTGAGAGGGCATGGGGGAAAAGTAGTACTTCTCAAATGGGGCGTCATGAGGTGTCAGCAACAGGCAGGAGGACTTTTCTTGATTATTGTCATATTCATGCTTGGACCGGTCTTGTGGCAGTTTTTTTAACAGAAGTTTGTGACAGATAACATTGACTATCTGGCAACCTGGACCAGTGTACAGAGTGAGGAGGCAAGATGGAGTCATTTGTCATGTTGGTCGGCAGAAAATTACCCGGAAATACGGTGAATCTGATGTAGATCCATTTGTATTCCCTCTTGGTGGTAGAGGTGGCCTCAGGGGTGGTGGTGGGGTGATGACAAGTCCGTGTCAACTTAACATTTATCTGCCTCAGGGTGAGGGTGAGGAACAATTAGGCATGTAGGAGGACCATGAACAGCATTTACGCTTGAGGGAGGGCTTTAAAACATAATTGAGAACCAGTGGGGCAAAGAATGGCCAAAGACAGCTACCCTGGTTCCAGGAAAAAGGTCCATGAAGTGAAATTTCTTGACAATGCCCAAAGTTGTCTCAGATGTTTTGCACCACATTCTAATAGACTATGGAGATTATGGCGATGTTGGGCGTTGCTATAAAACCTAGCTTGGTTTGACAGGGTTCCAGTGCTGCAAATGAGTTTGTATGGCTTAGTATTGGTCAATTACTTTGCTTCCTTGCAAGCGTCTCAAAGTCCTCCTCTGGATCATTTCAGTCTCAAGCACATCTATATATGCTCCTTTGAAATGTTAATTTCTTGACTTTTAAAGAAAATTGCCAACTCCACTGTCATAAAGGCTGTTACTGAAATACATTTAGCAAAAATATTAAAAAGACTTCCATTCATACAGCACACCATTATTAAGAACCATTCATTCAGAAATGGCAAACAGTGCATCCAGAATTACTCAGCTGTACTTTTAAAAGGTTTTTTTTAACCCCCAGAGTTATTTAGAAACTTCTGAGTTATTAGTGTTGCCAGGCAGTATGTTCTTTTTTAGGGATCGAGATTACAGTTGGCATTATCCAACCATGGATTCTGGCATGCAGTTCTTTGATCCTCTATTTTGTTCCGACAAAGAAATCTTGTCCTCACTCAATGGAAGCGTCTAGGGGAAATAGCACATAAGAGGAGCCGGCTGTTGTTCAGCTTTGACCCATGAGTGAACTGGACTTTAGAGGCCCAGATGTCCAGGCTTGACAGTGTCATCAGGCCACAGCAAATTCCTTTTATTGCCGTGATGAATATCTGCGGTGAGAGACATCAGCCTTTTTCCTCCCTATCAAACTCCCTTATTCTCGCATTTATTCAATCTAGGTCACTTTCCTTACTTTCCCCCTTTTCCTCTTGTCCATTAAAGTCATTAAAGTCACTCTGTCTCTTGTTTTCCAAAGACAGTTGTTTGATACATTTAAGGGACTCTTTGTACACCGAGAAGATGAAATGGGGGAAACGGAATGTTCCCAATTTTCAGCACATCTTTCCCCTCCGTTCACCAATCGTAATTTCCTTCTCTTCGGCTTCAGATCATATCCATCACCGAAATCCAGACAGATTTTTGGCAAAACCATTTTTAAACACAAAGAAGTAATCTCACATTTTTGATTTCGAGGATGCAGTTGTGTTCTGTTTGGAAGTTATATTTTTAAAAAAAAAAGGTAATTGCTAACTCTTCTTAGTTCTTGGCTGTCCTAAAAGTCAGTAAAAGTTGCTAAATGGGGTTATGACCTAACTTGCATTATTGACAATGTGTTGATAAGATAATTTTCAATTTACATTCCAATCTGACTACAAGCCTATAGGCGAAATGAGCTAGCGGCAGGTTATTTGCAGTCTGGATGCAGAAGGGTTAACATCTCCTGCTATGAGGCCTGCTGAAAGGCTGTGCAATGACTGGGATGCCAGCAGGCATGGACTGGCCATCTGGCATACCGGCAGTGCCAGGTGGGCTGACACACATGTTTGGGCTGGTTCGGACCAACCCATGATGGCCTTGGCAACGGTGTATTACGTTGTGGTATAAAGTACGTAACTCGTGTAATAGAGCAATGTCCAACGTCGGTCCTCAAGGGTCGGTATCCAGCATCTTTCAGTTCCTTCCTTACTGCAACACACCTGAGTCGATGGTTGAATTACCTGTTCTGCATGTCAGGTAATCAGGTGTGTTGAAGTAGAGAAACCTCTAAAACATGATGGATACCTGTCCTCCAGGATCAGGATTGGACACCACTGACATAGAGGGTCGCTGCTATCGAGAACTTATATACTTTTCATGTGATCTAAATGTTGCTGAAGATGAATTTCACTTTTTGTTTTATTGTCCACTGTATATTGATCTAAGAATGTCTATGTTTGAAAAAAAAAAAATCCAGTGTAAAACCCCTGATTTGTTTTGGTTACCAGATGGTGAAATATTAGGTTGGCTTTTTGACAAAGAAGTATTTATGTTGGCAAAATTTATAGAGAAAGCGTGGGTCTGTAGACAAAGTGTATTATATCATGTTATGTAAATGTATGGCCACTTCCCTTTTGTGTTTTTAGTGTCATATAAGCTCGTACGGGCTGGGCACTTCGTGCATGACACTTTAATAAAAGTCAATTCAATTCAAAAATCAATTCATGTACGAACGCGGATGTTCGGTGGCTCCGTCATTCCAATCATTAAAGGATTGTCAGCTAGCAGTGCCTACACCACACTCATAGATAATCCTGACTTTTATGTGTCATTCCACGATGGTCGACCAAGCGCTACCAGAACAGGGGTCTGTCTATCTTTAATAACCCCTGAAGACCCATCTCTTCAGAGAACATTATCTAAACTAGCACCTCCCACCCCTACTCTACTGTACTCTTATGTGCACTTCCCTCTATGCTTGTTCTTAGACTGACTAGTCCCTCTAGTTTGGTGTAAGACTCAATGCTAACTTCTTTGTTTACATTATCTTTTGTAAATCACTTTGCATAACAGCGTCTGCCAAATACATAAACAGAAGTTTAAAGACAAAAATCACTGAATCAGCTACACTAAGGTCAGGTTGCATTAATTGTGTCTGACCAAACTTTTAATAACCGAATAAATACATTTAGTAGAATTCTTAACACACTTAAATATTTGGCTATATCCAACTTCCTACTCTCGTATTAGATTTGCTCATGTCAAAATTTTCTCCCCCAAATGTACTCAATCGCACACAGAGACTCACTCCCTCTCGAAGCCTAACAATTAGTTTGGCTGCAGCTCAACAATCCATTATGCGTGGACTGACCCTGAAGGCAGAAGCACCCTTTCTTCCTCAGCAGCGGTGCCTGTTTCCCACTGCCTGAGCTCAACTATGAGGATGCAAGACTTCACAGTGGGGTGGAAAGAGCAACTTCAAAGGCTTCAGATGATTTCCTAAGATCTGTGCTCAGTGTGGTACAGTGACAACATGCAAGGCAAGTGTGGCTGGACGTCACATATCCCTCAGCCTTAAATGTAGATTTGGAAATACAATTAAATTTAGTTCGAAGCCAAACATTATTTAGAAGTTTACAGAAAGTGATTAAATAGTTCTAGAAATTTAATGTAGCTCTAATGTACAACTGTATTTGGTGACCCATTTAGATTTTTTACTTGGATATTTAAAGTCAATATTATAAGACAAAAAACCTCTGTAACAAACTTCAAGATGCTGTCGAACCAACAAATTTGCTTAATTCTTTTAATGTAAAAACGCAGAATATTGCTCTGTTAACGATCCAAGTTAAAACTAAATTCCCAAATTCTGATGAATAAGTGTAAGAAGTGTGACAAGAACCAAGATACAAACCCATAGACACACAGCAGCACAGGGTTAGTGTCAACAGAAACGGAGCCTGAAACCAACAGTCGCTGTGGAAAAACTATAAGTTGTGTCCAAAAGATTTTTAAGCCACAAGTGGTAGAACAGTATTATGAGCTCATATTTAAACTCCACTGAGTCTATAGTCTTGCATATGGAAGATAATGGTAAATGGCCTGTACTTGTATAGTGCTTTTTAAGCCCAAAGACTAATAAAACACTTCACAGCACCTTCAGTCATTCACAAAATGATGGTGGTTAGCTACATTGTAGCCACAGCTGCTCTCGGGCAGACTGACAGAAACTGGAGCTGCTGGACAATCGGCACCACCAGCACCTCCTGACCACCACCAGTAGGCAAGGTGGGTGAAGTGTCTTGCCCAAGGACACAACAACAAAGTAACCCAGCTGGATTTGGGATCTAGCCAGCAACCCTCCATTAGCTAGATGGCCACTCTAGCTACTGAGCTCCATGCTGCCCGTAAATAGATGAAAATATTCTTATTGAAAAAAAGAAAAGAAAAGAAAATGCTTAAAAATAAGTGAATTATATTAGAATTTCAAATACATTTTTTGAATGTTTGGGACAATCTAAAATTGCATAAGGTACTAAATTGAATGTAAAATCTAAAAAATGTCAAATTCATAAAATGAAACTATTATTTTGTTAAAAAAAAACTAGTAAGCATAGCAGTTTAGACCAATCAGTCCAAAAGTGTATTAGTATTTTCTCAATTACTACAATAAATTTCCATTGCAGTGAGAAAATTTCCAACAGTATTTAGCTAATTTTGTACACTCTATATCAACATGTAGACACAACTACCAAAAATTAAAGCGCATTATAAAAAAATTAAAAAAACTGTATTATTTAATCAATTATTTTGTTTTTTTCTAAAACCTGCAAGAATTTCAAAGCAGAATTCAAGGCGAAAACAAAAAAAATTAAAGACAGATTGTAAAAAAAAAACACCCCCAAATTAATCCAACTTATGGTATAAATAAATAGTGTATTGGCTTTCCGTACTGCTCTGCATCTCTTGGATGAAATCAACAATTTTAGACAGGAATTAGTTTGTTCATCAAATTTGAAGATAGATTAAACAAAGCCATTTTATCAGCATCTTATGCAAATTTAACATGTTGTAAGTGGCTCAAATTACCGTGGCATTGAATGGATGCGTGTATATTGTTGTCTTTGTTCAGCTTGATGAAGGTCTTGCGCTCATTAGGAGATTAACTCCAAAGAGGTGTACATAATTGCATCCTTTAATTAGTCTCAACGCGCTGTAATTGGTCAAAAAAGAAAAAAAAAACGACGAAGGAAACCTGATGAAATGAAAAACAGTCTATGTCGGAGGGATGTGATTTATTTAATTTGTGTCTTTTCTCACAAAAAAAATAAAATCTTAATAACCCAAGAATCTCAATTTGATATCTAAACACCTGTTATGTTAAAACTTGTAGCTCCAAAGCAAAACACACACGTCTTATTTCTAAAGTTGCAAGTCCATACTGTAAAAGCAACGATCCATCACACCATTATGGTCCCGTTAGTAAATAAAATGGATATGACTGTGATAAAGCTACTCATGCAAATCATTTGGGTTTGTAAGACGAGTCCGGCGGAGCTTATAGGCCATTAAAGCTCATTCCTTAGCAGCCGACACCTCGCGCAACTCCTGCGGTTCAGTCCAAGGCATTAGGGAACACTGATACACCGTAAAATGGAGAATCCTGATGGACCCGGTTGCCTTGATGGGGTATTTGTTCCATGCTCTGTCTCATTCTAAGTGCTAATCTCACCAACAGCTTAGCCAAATAAAACTAGCTTAATTTCTCTGCACAAGATTAGCTTAATGGAAAAGTGTCTTTAGCTGCTGAAGTCATGCCAAGTAAAGCTTTCTAAAAGCTCTGCATCAAAGCAAAAAACCGTGCCACTATGTCCAGTATTGTTTTGTTATAAATACCTATAAGCGGCCTTTCTATTTGCTTTATGTCACAACTTTGTTCAAGCCTGCCTCAGATCCATTTTTGGGTCATTTGTTGCAGTCTGTTTGTATATTTCCCCCCCTCTTTTGCAATATTTGAACCTTGGCACCGTGCTTTTGCTGAAAGCTGCTGATTGTTCCTTGCACAGGGTCACGGAGGTAAATCACACAAGAAGCAGAATTACATTATAGCTTATTTGGAGGCCACAAGGTTTCACGGGAGCCATCCATCAAACGTTTGAGGTGTTTTTGGGGCTCATAAAGAAAGGTGATTCTGCAAACACTGCATAGTCCCAGGTAAATTCCGCTGAGCAAATCAAGAGAGGATCACAAACGCTCACCTCCCTGAAAACAGACATCGCCAGAGGGCTGGAGCGAGAGATCAGATCATAAATCTCTGCTTCACGCCAAAGTGGAGGTTGTGCATGTAGAGAAACACTTTAAGACTCAAATTAGTGTCATAAAGTAACCAAAGCAAGGAAACAGACAAATAGCAGAAGTGGAAATTTTAAAACGGAGCACACTTTTAATGCTTTTGCAGGATTTGAAAGGGTAGCAGCCAGGTGTTGCTAATCAAAGGCATTGATTACCCAATCATTAGCGAGTTTGACTTCTTATGGTCATTTAATTCTAATTTAGAGTTTACAGTGAGAGTTTTGTACAGTTGCCAAACTTCCCAAGAGAAAATGTCAAAGGAAGTTCACCTGGTCACACCATGCTGTGTTTGAAGAGGCTGCAAAAGAACCGATAATTCCATCACATCTACATACCTCAGGTAGCAGGTTAAATGTTAGCTTATTCATGCACAATCAGCAAAAACCAAAACACGATTGTGTTGTTGAGAAGGGCTTTGAAAATCAAATCTTTTCCTTTTTTCTTTTCAAATATGAACAAATCAAATTGAATTGGTTACAACCTTAACAAAATAAGATCCGGCGCATGTATCGGTTCTCCTCTAAACCCTTTATTATGCGTGTTATATTTGATCATGTGCGAATGCTTTAAATTGTGATTTTTCCACAAAACAGTAAGAAAAAAAAGTTTTAAAAAATGTCCGAAAAAAGGTTAAACAAAACTTTTAAATCTTCTCATGGCTCCCAATCATGGGCAGAGATTTAACGTGGACAGAGGTGACCTGTCCCCACAGATACCCAGTGATCGCTGAATTGTCCCCACCAATAACTCGATCCAAGAGTGCAGAAATAGTGCTGCATCCCCACCAATACTAGGTGCAGACTAGTGGAGCAAGGTGCTATGCCACTGTGCGTGGACCTGCATTCAGGGAAAGGAGGCATGTCTGGATTGATCACACGTCCTCCCCCCCTGGACAGAGGCTCATGCCGAGCCACCCAAACCGACAGCACCTGCCCTCGGTTTGGATGTGGACCGGGCTGGACTGGCCTTGGGCAATTTCCCAGTGGTATGGTAACTTTAGGCCGGTTTGGCTATTCTTCACTTCCTGTTTTGGTGCGCGCTCGATTTTGTTTTGATGACTCAAAAGGGTAGTTAATGTTTAAACTGATGCAAAAACCATAAATGCATCAAAGTTACGTTTTGGGATTTTATTTGACAAATTGAAGTCAGATTTGAAAAAAAAAAAAAAAGTCCAAGCCACAAAATATTTGTTATATTGATAAAAACTCGTTTTATGTTTTTTTTTTTTTTTTTTACTTTACAAACAACTGGTTTTTAAAGGAGTATTTTTGAGCAGGAATGAACTGATTTAGCTGACTTATAAGGGGGGAAAAAAAGCAGAAAATGTAATATTCAGAAATGTTTTATAGCGGTTTTAGGAAGTGAACATTTTTGTCCTCTGACCAACAAAGAGGGTAGTAAATTAAAGTGACACCTGAGCATTTTGCTCATGAAAACCAATCAACCCTAAACCACAAAGGCAACATTTTAAAGAAAAGTTTACAAAAAGTTCTTTCTGAATAAGGTAAAACTAGTAAAGTTTCATGGTTCTTCAAACAGTTACCTTATTGGGTGTGTTTCAGTTTTTCCATAAACGTGTACCTAAAAGTAGTTTTTTCCATGAGAATTTAACTACATGGTAAAGTCAACACTATGGGGACGTGTGTGCATTCAGAGCCAAAAACACAAACATTTAAAATTTGCCAGAGAAAATTTTGTTTACAAACAAACAAACAAAAAAAATCAGAACACCACTACTACTACTACTACTTCATTCATATGTGTATTCACTTTTTACAACAACAGTGATCTCTATCCTTTGCAAATACTCATTAGAACACATACGAGATAAATGTACCACCAGCATTTTTTATGAGCTGCCCAATTACAATCCCACAAATGTTTCGGCATATGTTTTATGTTTGAATTTTGCATGGGCTAACGCACCGCACATTCATTACTTTTTCAAAGTAATGAAGACAGGCTTTTAGAGAGTCATAACGGGGGGAAGTACGGTGCCTTGTGTACCGAGGTGCTTATTAATTATGAGGCATGTCCTCGACTGCACTCGGTGGCGCAGACTCCGGCTGGGCCTTTGGACCCAGCCAGTCGTGAGCATCCTAATGGTACCGTGTGATACATGACACTAGAGTGGGCAGCATTTCACACTTTGGACTTTTTTATGCTTTTGGATGGTTTTACATCACGTCCGGCTCCGAGGCGCCAGTTGAGCACATTTACAACTATTATCTCCTTCATCTCAATAAAAGTTTCAATTACGCGGCGTAGATGGGATCTGACAAATGGGCCGTGCTGGTGAAATACTGTACTCATATTCACAGGAAGAGAAAAGGAGGCAGAGAGGGCAAACGAGGGGAGAGGTGATTCACATGCAGTGAAGCCGCGATTACGACCACGAGTTAGATTATGCTCATTAGGGAACATTTCTGCCGGCAATAGAGTGTACATACGTGCGCCGATGTACACATTTCAACACATCATGACGCTTCGGCGGCAGGCGTTAATGGAAATAATGGAAATGATGTGGAACAAGAGCCACTTGTAAGAAAGAAAAAAAAAAGATTTCTGATTAATTTTAGGCAATTAGGAGTTGTGTGAAAGGTTCTTGTGTAATCTAAGTGAGTTCAGGGATTGCATAATAAGTAGAGATTTTCAAATCAGCGCACACAGATGAATGTAGTGATTTATTTGAAGTAATTTAAAGTGTGACGTTATTTTGTATAAATATATATTGAAAAAAGTTGCAAGAGACACACATACTGGTATAATTAGAAACATCTGGATAAGAAGAACTACCTCAGACAAAGAAACTGGATATGTACTAAGACAGCATCATATTAAAGACGACAAGTAGGCCTAAAACAGGGGTAGTCAAATAAATACGCCAACGGTCCAGATCAGTACACATGACCCGGACCTCAGTCTAAGGGGAGGGGGTGTATCCAGGGAGATGAGCGCAACTGAGGATTTACTGCGGGAGCGTGACTTCGAACCTAGTACCAAGCATGGTGCGGTCCCGTTTAGGGGTAGGGGGCATACCAGGTTGATCGAGTCAATGCAAGTAAAGATAGCGGAATATGTATACAATCAGTATGAGGTACTGTGCTTTCAGAAATCAATCACGAGCAACATAATTCAGCTTCTTTGACAAAAAAAATTGATTTAAAATCCTTTTAATGTCAAAGAGAAAACAGATTTTTACAAATTAATTACAATTAAATAAAAAAAATGTCATTTAAAAAGAGTGATTGCATGAATATATTAACCACTTTAAAGTGACAGAATTCATGAGGTCCAGCCAATTGGTGCTAGTAGTCTCACAGTTAACACTAGCAGAATGGAGATCACCTTAGTAGAGTGACTGTGCCTCAAGTGATTGTTTTAAAAAGACGCCTGTGTCTGGAATTCACTGATTAATCAGTGTTCCTGGCTACCATTACAGGAGGAAGACAAAAGAACCTCCAAACTAATCAGAGAAAAGGTTTTTGAAAAGTACCAGTCAGGGGATGGATACAAATATACATTTCAAAGGCACTGAACTTTCCTAGGAGTTCAGTTAAGTCCATCATCAAGAAATGGAAAGAATCTGGCACCATGTATAAATCGGTCTGCACAAACTGAGTGCCCGTGCAAGAAGGAGACTAGCGAGAGCTCACCAGGATTCCTACGACTAGTCTGAACAGTCACAATCTTCATCAGCTGAGATAGGAGGGACTCCTCATGCAACAACTGTTGCCCAGGTATAGTCAAAGTTTTATGTGAGAGCCATATGTTTGCCAAAAAGCATGTTGTAGACTCCATGGTCAGGTGGAAGAAAGTTACGTGGTCTGATGAAACCAAAATGGAGCTTTTTGACCATTAGATGAGACGCAATGTTTGGTGGACATCAAACACCGAACTTCTCCACAAACACATCAATCCCACTGTGAAGCATGGTGGAGGCAGCATCACGTTGTGGGGAAGCTTCTCAGCAGCAGGTCCTGGAAGGCTGGTAAAGACGGAAGGTAAAGTGGATGCAACAAAATATAAAGAAATCCTGGAGGACAATTTGATTCCATCCACAAGAGAACTATGGCTTTTCCAGCAAGACAATGACCCAAAGCATCCATCTAGCTAGACATGTCAAAGCCCAGACCACAACTTCGTAGAGAATTTATGTCTGGACTTGAAAAGTGGTTTTCACACACTGATGATCCCCACCAACCTGACAGAACTTGATGAGTTTAGCCAGGAAGAATGGAGTAGAACTGTAGGTTCTACTGTAGATGTGCACATCTGATTGAGACCTAGCCACACAGCCTTATTTGTGACTGCAGCCAAAGGCGCATCTACCAAATACCAACTTGAAGGCCCCACGATGATTAGGAATCTACTTGGCACAATACCACCACCTAGTGGTTGTATTACCAATTGTGCTACTACCAAAGGTTGGTGGGAAAAAATCTCAACAACAGTCTCAATTATTTAAATTGGCACATTTTATATATTTATGTATATATACACTCACTGGCCACTTTATTGGGTACACCTGTCCAACTGCTGGTTTACGCAAATTACTAATCAGCCATACACACATGGTGGAAACTCAATGCATTTAGGCATGTGGACATGGTCAAGACAATTAGCTGCAGAGCTTCAGGATGGGGAAGATAGGTGATTTAAGTGACTTTGAATGTGGCGTGGTTGTTGGTGCCAGACGGGCTGGTCTGAGTATTTCAGAAACTGCTGATTTTCTGGGATTGTCATGCACAACCATCTCTAGGGTTTACAGAGAACGGTCCGAAAAAGGGAAAACATCCAGTGAGCGGCAGTTCTGTGGGCGAATATGCCTTGTTGATGCCAGAGGTCAGAGGAGAATGGTCAGACTGGTTCGAGCTGATAGAAAGGCAACACTGGTTACAACCAAGGTCTGCAGAAGAGCATCTCTGAACGCACAACACATTGAACCTTGAGGCAGATGGCCTACAGCAGCAGAAGACCACAATGGGTGCCACTCCTGTCAGCCAAGAACAGGAAACTGAGGCTACAATTCACACAGGCCCACCAAAACTGGACAACAGATGATTGGAAAAATGTTGCCTGGTCTGATGAGTTTTGATTTCTGCTGCGATATTTGGATGGTAGGGTCAGAATTTGGCATCAACAACATGAAAGCATGGATCCATCCTGCCTTTTATCAATGATGATGGTGGTGTAATGGTGTGGGGGACGTCATGCTATCATGTCAAGATGGACCAAAGTGGCCAGTGAGTGTGTGCGCGTATATCATTTTTTATAGTGATTATTTTGAAATCCTATTAAAAAAAAGAAACTTGTTGCTAATAAGGGCCAAGAGAAGCATCAGGGAAACTGTTGAGACCAACTAATTTAAACACTGATGATCTAATTGTGATTACAGGATCAAAGGTCCAAGAATTACCCACTACCAACAGAATTTATTAGGGACACTTAATAACATCATGAATGATTCATGAACCAGCCAAAAATTAAGCAGCCAATTGTTCCAGCTGTAAGGTTGTTTCCTATGCAGTGGTGGAGGCTGGGAAACATTTTAAGGCCTTTCTTTAATTGAACTGTTGCTGTTTTAGCACTCATCCCTCTAAATAGGGCAACTCAACACTACTGGAAAGTTTAGACAAATTCATTTTTTTTGACAAGTTTTGTTATCTGTGGAATGTCATTCATTTGTTTTGTTTTGTTTTCTTTTTATGGAAATTGAATTGGTAAAACAGTCAAATGTTTTTTTGAAAATACAAACTACCTGCAGTCTCTTACAACTCTTTAGATGATAATAAAGTTGATGTTTGGACTGGAGAGATAAGGGTGTGGAAAAAGCCGTTTACGGGTACAAAGGTGAAGTACTTGGGTACTTTTTACAGTATTCAAAATTACATTTTTAACCTAACCCCCAATTTGTTTTACACTAAAATGCATCCTTATGCGTGTGGCCAAAACATCTTCTTCGTAAACCAGGACAAAAAAGACCCTGTCAGTCCCTACTTTAGCATCTAGATAGAAGTCAGAAAAGATGCGATCAGTAATCAGAGAAACTACTGTGATATGAGATAATGACAATATTTTTCACTTAATTCAACGCTTTCAAATTCTGTAGCACCAATAATATTGATGTGACTAAATACCTGAGTTATAATCTCACAAAAATTAAAACAAAAATAATATGACTGCAGATATTACAACTTTTCATGTGTGAGGTAGCCATATTGGATTTTGAGCTTAGTCAATCCCTAAATTCCAAGTAGGATCTCTGACTTCAGTCGGTTTTTCTGACTTGGACGCTAGAAAATGAGAATTATAAATGAAACAATACATTTTGTAGTTAGACAATGATGTAATGAAACTCTACTAGGCCTCAACATTTTTAAAAACATTATACAAAAATTCAGATCACCATCATAAAGATGACTAAGATATATAAGGGTAAATGTGTCACTTTATCAGTAGGAGATACAGATTGCATACCATCCTAATGGTATAAAATTGAAGTTATCAGTTACATCTCACATCTGTCAATCCTCAGAAAATAAATAGGCAACGTCCATTTTCAGAAAGAAAGTGGAATGCATCATAATACTCAAGGAGAAGGAAAGAGGGTTATTTGCATGTGATCAGCTCACATTAACAAAAATCTCAACACAATTTAAAAGCTTGGTACTTTGCACTTTTCAGTTGGAATAGACGTAGAACTACACATGAGAACCAGCCCAGTCACTCATTCTTTAAAGTGATAATATGCAGTTTTGCTTGTTTTGGCCGCCCTCTGGTGTCCGTTTGAAATCACTGCATTAAATACAGTAGCCCATAGTTCTTGCTTCTAAACTGCTAAATCTAAGTGTTGAAATGTCTCCTCAGCCTTCATAGTTTTCTACAGGAGTGGTTATTTACTCCTTCAAAGAAATCAGCTGTGTTCAAGCAGGGAGAGATGGAAAAAAAGCAGGAATCATGAGCTAAAAACACTCCAGCGTTAGCATAACAGCTAGCCACATTGGGTTAGCCTAACCCTCGTGAGACACGTGACTTCCTGGGTACCATGACGGCGACGGAGATCTTTCAATCGTGGTATTCCGGATCTAATCACCAGATGGGGCTAAGTGACTTTTCATTAACTCTGTAAAGGGTCATATTAGCACAGACTGGCTCAAGGAAAAGGTTTAAAAATATGAAAAAGTTGCATATTATCAATTTAAAAAACAGTCTTCGAACTAGTAGAGCTAACATTCAGTTTGCGTTTGTACTCAATCACCTTCTTTATACCTCTATATGACTCATTGTTCTGTTCACAGTACACCCATTGAAGTGTGACTCACAGTACATTCTCAGTGAGATGAAATTGTACTTGATTGATCCACTAATTGGTTACTTTTGTTAGCCTGGCATCAAAAAACATTTTGTTTGCTTTGTTTATAAAGGTTTCAGCCTGTAGGAAAACTGGTTAAATAGTCTGTGATGATTATTTAAACGGACACTCAGAGGCCTTATATGAATGATGATGCTCAATGCTCACCCCGTTTGGGGTGACTTCTAGCCTTTGTAATCTGCGACGAACCCCTTTTCCCCACCCTCATCCACTCTCATGTACTGCTTTTTCCCTGAGGTGGTGCACGGACAACGGTTGCGTGGTTTACTTTCAGCTCCTTTCCAGCATTCACCTAGCTCGTACATCAGGGAATCAAGGGGCCAGGCGTTATTAAGCAGACGTTAGCCCCATGTTAACACTGATGCTAATGGATTTCTACAGCCCCGGAGCACTGCGACATCTCTGTGGTCTCAATTCAAATGGGAATCAGCAATAAGAGAGGAAACGCTCTTTGAAGAAAAGGGAGTAGATGAGGTAAAGAGAGGAGTGGTGGAAAAGGTTGGAAAGCTGAAAGCCAGTTAGACTGGAAGGTTTTCGGCTGATTTGACATTTTCATTTAAAACTGTGCTAAAAGGATGAAGGCGTTTGTTTTATTGCAATGCATAAAGGTAAAAAATGTGCTGGGTTGGGAGGATATCTCTGCCTTAAGGAGAAGTTGAAGCATGTTGGTGTCTTGCTCACAAGTGATAGTGGGATGGAGTGAGAGATGAACCAACGAGTTAGTGCTTCATCTGCAGTAATGAGGGTTTTAAAAGGTGCTATAGGTAATTTGCCAAGCAAATTAGCTTAAAACTTTTTTTCATGCTTCTTAACAACGTTCTAACATAGTATAGTTATAAATATATTGTGGCAATTTGGTTCCCTTGCAGTTCTCTAAAAACCTCAACCAATCACACGATTCGGACCGAAAGCAACTATTGGACAATCCGGTTGTCTGTTTCGCCGAAGCGCTGCACTTTTGCACTGCTTGGATCCTCCATTCATGCATGCTGGTGCATTTTGCAGCAGAACATCTTGGAAGTGAGAGAAGGAGGGGAAACAGCCGGCAGCAACTGCTTCAATTTTAGTCCCAAAATGAAAAACAAAGCTACAGCTAGGAGAAAAATAAAATGTTTGGATGTAGAAAGAGGAAAACCCAGGGTGAACATTTGCATAGCGTTTCAACGACTGGTGTTTTGCACTATATTGCTAATGTGGCAATGCGCTGTCCCATTTCCAGGGGAGGCGCAGCATAAAGATTATAGCCGACAGAAGGAGTGAGAGTTCTAAGATCTGTTTGTATAAAACAGCTAGCTATACCTAGCTTGTTTGAAGATTACACAATTCAGCTTTCAGAAAACAACCCATTGTTCCATCTATATTCAAACTCGGGGACACGGGGCTTCTTCTGCAGTAAAGTAGGTGTTGCTCTGGTCTGTTGCGGTAAAAGAGTAGATCCAAAATGTAGAGTTCTCAATTTACTGTTTTTTCTACGATCCAAGCCTCACCTCCAACCAGCTGAAATGAGCAACCTCCAAAGGGCGTATGGCAGGGGTTGCCCAACCCATCAATGGCAATCGACTGGTTGGTCGCAGAGGCAATGCTGGTAGATCAAACCCCTGCCTGAAGAACAAGTTATGATGACAGCAGTAGCGCCACAAAACCTCCGTTCAAAGGGGACGCGAAGGAGCGCTCACTCGGCAGCAACTCCTTCAGCACCAGCACCCTCCCTCCCCTTCACGAGGTGAAAAACATTGGCCACCCTGGTGTATAGTTTCAGACATGCAGAAGTACAGTCACTGCTACTCCGCATCAAAAGGGTTCAATTGATGTCGTTCAGGCATTAGATTATAAGTGATAAATGGTCAACATCTGTATAGCGCTTTATCAAATCCAAGGACGTCAAAGCGCCTTACAGTACACGACAGACAGAAGCAGCCATACCAGCTATCTGAGCACCACCAGCAGGCACCATAAGTGACGTGTCTTACACAAGGAGACAATGACAGAAAAGACCCGGCAGGAGTTGGGATCAAACTAACAAACGGTTGGTTGCCAGATGACCGCTCTACCTACTGAGCTACTGCCACCCCTACTAGGATATCTCCAGGTCACCTCTCTCTGGAGTTTTTCCAGATACATCCCACTAAGTGGAGAAACAGAGGCAGGCCTCCTGGGATTCCCCAGGAAAAAGCTCATTTCATGACCCAACCTTAGAATAATGATGGAGAATGAATAAAAACTACCCATTGAGTTTTAAGATTTCCATTAGTTAAGCCACCAAACGTAAAAAAAATAAAAAATCCACATTCTTCTTTCCTTATTATCACCGATCCCAGACAAGAGGTGTAAGCACAGCGTTTGCCTCACTACCTGCCAAGCCTGATCATCAGTTGATAGTGAATCAGTACCCTACCTGCTGCTTCATGGGCCACATGTGTCCAATTAAAGCGGGTCCGCCCACCTCTGCCACTGTGTAGCTTTGTTGCATTTGTTTGCCTGAAGCAGTTTGCCGATATTAATGTGTGAAATTGGTTTAGGGTTAATCTCTGTTAGTCGTTTCTTTTACCCGTGTTGTCTGTCCACTTTATTTATGCCCTGTGTTAAATATCAGGGCAATTTAGGTGTAAGTAAGGGTGGCTTACTTTTTTCCTCTGCAGTCTCTCAGCACATTTATCTCTGTCTGGCATTTCCTTTTTTTAATTTAGTCTTGATCTCTTAAAAGTCAAACAAATCTTGGACAATTTAAGTGATTTTCTGCATGTGTAGTGTGTTTCCACCTACTCGCGCGTGATCTACCGAGACACGTAGATGATGATGATGATGATGATGATGAGAAAGCCGGGACACGACGATCGAGTGCATGTGTGGCGTGGGGTGCTGCTACAATTGCACCCATTTGGTCGCTGATAAAATTATTCAGCATGAGTTGTTGATGTCTTGGATAATTGCGTGTTTCCATGGATACAGAGTCGCTGAGTATGGCCTACTCTCCGAGTGGACGGGGTAGAGATGGGAGACGGCGAAGCTGAGATTGAAACCGAGGAAGGACAGAGGGAACTCTGCACAGCTGCCTCACTGATGGATGCTATCAGGGTTGGTGCTGAGACTGCACCCATTTCCTGCTTCTAGAATGTACAATTTTTGAGAAGAAAAAAAGAACAGCAGGTGGAAAAAAAAAACATGAGGAGGTTGTTACAGGATGGAAAGGCATTTTTGATGGTTTTCGGCAACAGTTGAACATAAATAGAGTATAAAATGGTTTTAAAACTTTGGTAAGGTAATGCATTTAATATAAACTTGAAAAGAAAGAGTCAGTGTGCATGGTAATTAAAACCACTGGGGATGTATATCTATGTGTTCCAAGAAAATCCAATACATCTCTAGCTTTTTTTTAGACACGGATTACATATAACTAAAGGTGCTAATAAAATTCAGAAACAATAATCTTTAAAGCAGTATTAACAGTTTGATTTGATACAATGTTGTTTAATGCAATTCTAAAGCACAGTTATAGGATTGTGTGACTGTGTATGCATTAGGGATGCAACGGTCCACTTTGCCCATGGTCCGGTCCGTACCTCGGTATTTGGGTCACGGTTTCGGTTCAATTTGAATCTTAGAAAAACTTAAGAAAATGTGAAATTTCCAAAACGTATTTTATTCACACAATAAAATAAGTTTTCAGACGTGTTACTTGTAGTTTAGTGTATCATAATATGTTCAGAGACAAACAGGAATGTTACTTTTAAAGTGCCTTTTCAATGTACTGTTAAATGTAAAATAGTGGAAGAGATTTTTATATGAACGCTTTTATTTTGAAGTCTGGCTAGACATTCTTGTGCTGTTCCAGCCAGACTTCAAAATAAAAGTGTTCATATAAAAATCTCTTACAAATAGTCTAAAGTGCCTCTTTATTACAAATAAACAGGCCAACAGCGCGGCTCATTTTCTTGTGTTTTTCTGAGCGGATGCTGTTTTTTCCCTGGCGTTACCTGCTCGAATGGTCTGCTTCCAGAAAGCCACACTGGGGCGGTGGCGTCGGAGGTGCGTGGCCTTGTTTGAAGTGTTTCCTGCTACATGTGGGAGATGGGTCAATCAATGCTTGCAGACGTCTCATATTTTTCACCGTTTCTCTCCCTCGTCTTTACATTCAACTGCGCGTTTTGCGTTTCCCTCTTGCCGCCCGTCTGTCTATGTAGCGCTTGTTTCGCTAAAACTTTCAGCTCAGTGGGGTGGGTCAACCTGTGATTGGTTACTCACGGGTAAGGGAGGGGGTCTGCTGTGTGAGCGGTCTGAGCGAGCACACAGAATGAAACCAGTAGCTACTGAACTGAAGCTAACAATAGTACGTCTTTAGACCGCGGACCTAAGATGTACCGGACCTTGAATGGTGTACCGTTCGGTCCGGTATTGTTACATTCCTAGAATGCATATGGGATATTTCATGAACTCGATCGTTGTCAATGTCACTTTCTAAAAGTAACCATTGGATGTACATCCATACCGCATTCAATTTTGAAGTAAACTCGACTTAAGATGGTTGCCACAGTTGACCACCTACAAACATTGCTACCCAACCCATGCTCTAAGATGAGCTAAATGTGCAAAAACTTTGATTAAAACTCAAAGCAATAACCATATTGTTGGTCTGTTTTAAAAACATCGAAAAAACAAATGGAAAGATTTTAAAGAAACTTTCAGAAATGAGTCACTAGATGTACGGCAAGATGGCCGCCACAGATAATCAACCTTAGCAAACACAAAAATGGCAAGAAATCTGTCAATTTGTACTTCTTCCAACATATCCTGGGTTAAGCTGAGGGTCTCCTGCCAGCAGGACCTCTCCGAAACACCTCCTCAGGGAGGCGTCCAGGTGGCATCCTGACCAGACGCCTGAACATCAACTGGCTCCTTTTGATTTGCAAATATTCATCTATCATTTCGAGAGTCGAGAAAAGTCTATATGTGGACATTATGACCATGTTTTAATATTAGCAATGTGTTTATATGTCAACTAGCACAAGAAGCATACCTTAGCTTAAACTTTACACTGGTTTTACTGAGATCTGGTTGGTTAGAGTATACAACACCAAATCTCAAGCCCCTCCCCTACTTTTGTTCTTACATATGGTTCCTTAAACTTAATAGATGAAAAGTTTGTCAAAGTTTCCTGTCATCTTGTACAATCACCCACACTAACAACTGTTTCATGTTTAGGATCCAACATCAACTCATCACCAAGACGTGAGAATAAAGTTTGCATTGATTTTCTCTAATGAATCCTTTCATCCCGTTTCAAAACGTTATTATGTTTCCCTGCTTTAAAATCAAACCTTAATAAAAACCCAGCACCAAAAATGCCTTCCCATAGCCAGAAATTAGCAGACAAGCAACATCTGGATTGAGAGAGACAATCATCACCCGCGCAACAAAAGTCAGTAATCAGTCATTTGGAATGACATTTTTTGGTACAATTTGCACCATTTGAATCAAAAATAATCAACAATACAAAGAAATGAAAATTACATTTGGCAGAAAATATTTTAGAGAAATTGAAGGGTTTTTGGCTGCAGGTATGAGCTGAACATTAGATGGTAAAGTGAAAAGAATAAGGCACCATAGCATTTTATTTTAAGATTATATACATATCCTAGCCTTATTTAACCCCTATTCTTGTACTCTTCTCAATTGAAAAGGAACAGCTGTCGCCAACGCTAATGTGCTGAATTCATCAATTATACACCTGGGGGAAATAAAAGGTGTCCTCTGCAAAAAATCTACATGAGCTCATCAGAGTCAGAGTAGCAGAAACGTGGAGCGCCGAATGGAAAGTAGTTTTTTCTAAATAAAGAAGGGTAATATGGAGTGGAAAGAGCACAGAGACGGGCCTCCGAGCACAGCTAGTTAGTTCAAAATGCATCAGCGGGCTCTTCTCTTGACTCAGGCAGTAAATTAAGGGGCAGGGCCCATTTTCCTCAGTGGGAGCCTTAACAGGAATTCTCTCATCCATAGAAGGGAGTGTCCTGATGGGTTTTTCAGCCTCCAACTATCAAAAAAATGTAGGGGATGGCTAAGAGGAGGCAACTTTTATCTACGGTGTGGAAATTGGACAGGGGTGATTTGAACCCTCCCAAAAATTAATAATCTATGAATATTTGTTCCTTGTTTTGGCTTTTAGAAATTACAAAGCTAAAGCAATCTTCTATCTAAAAATTTCCCATCAAATTTGCTTGTTTCTCCTCCGATTTCCAGTAGATTTATCCGACAGCTGGGAACCGTGGAATGAAACCTGCGAGGACTCATTTGCGTCGAATATCAATTCAATGCTCAAATGCATTTCTGCAAGTAGAGGCAATTAACAGGCTAATTATCAGCACCGTGGAGAACATTCTAATCATGGGAAAGAGCTTAAGTGAAATGATGTTGTCAACGCTGGCTGAGTGGTGAACAGGGGAGGGCGATATCTTTTAACCGTGGCAACCAGGACTCGACCTTTATCATAAACTTGGAAAACACTGAGGAACATTGGCTTAGATGGAGGCACTGCAGAACCAGTATTTAAATCTAATTTGCTGCTGGATGACAGGGTGGAAGGCAGGGGGTTTGTTATGGATTTTCCACTAATGTGGTTCCAGGGCTAGAGCTGTTGTTTGTTCGTAAATAGTCCCATTAAAAAATGGGTTGTTTTCTAAAGCCTGAGTGCTACCACGAAGGCAAAGAGGTTGTGCTTCTGTGGCTCCATATTTTTGTTATCAAGGTTGAACCTTTATTAGACAAAACCTAAAATAAACGTGGTTATTAGCATAAACTGGCTCCAGACTAGAATTGGAATGCATTTAATGGAAAGATTGCCTTTTTTTTTTTTAGTGTGATGTAATTAGCGGTGGGAATTGAGAACATGTTCCGACTTAGAACCAGTTCCAACATAACAATTCAATAGAAATTGTACACCTCCAACTTTATCACCCTCCTTGATGTGTTTTTCGGTTGTTGTGACTGTGTGTAAAATGCTACTCCCTCCCTCCCTTTTGTTTACATTTTCTTCAGCTCACATCTTTAGTTTTTGCCCAAATATTGTATTGAAGTTTGCCCCAATATTTCTGCCCAAGATTTTAGTTCCTTACACAAGCCAATGTCCCACTTTATCTCATAATTTACAATGTAGATCCCCTGATGGTACCCCAAACCTTGCCCAAATATTGTATCTGTTACCCCAAAATCTCTGTTTTGTTCTTTATTTTCAATGTTTTCTCTGTTTTGTTTTTTGTTTATATTGTCAAGCGCTTTGCGATGTATATCTGTGAAAGGCGCTATATAAATAAACTTTACTTACTTACTTAATCAATTCTTAACAATTCTCTTGTTTCCGGTTTTCTAGAAATGTGCTGGTTAGTAATCTTTGACCCTTGGAGGTGTTATACTTCTATGCTAGGGATGGAGAGATTCACCAATTTACACCGGTGGTTCGATCATGATGTGTACGATCCGACTGCATCGGTAGTTTCAGTGTGCATCGGACTCAACTGACGGCTAAATGTGCAACGTATCTTTCTCTCTCATCGGTAAAAACAATGGTTACATCGATTAGTTAATGGGTGCCCAACCTTTTTCATCTCACGAGCTACTTCTATACTGAACGGGTCCATGCGTGTTGCGATAGCGCTGCAGCCACTGCAAGTGCTGGAGCATGTGTGTCTGCCACTGAGAGAGCGCTCGTTCTTGTCACGTTTAACGGAGGTATCGTGGCATGACTCCTTGTAACTCATTCCCCGGAGGGGCGCAGGGGGAAACTGTCTCTCAATCTAACAGCAACGACAACACATTTACCCGGTCGATGAGTTCGTAGTTTATCTGTTATGTTCTTGTTTTAATGAGGCGAATTGAATGCACCATCAGTAAAACCTATGGGACAATACTTTGCTTGTTCAAAGGCCTTTTCTTAGATTTTAAGTACTCAAACATTTGAGGGTTTATAGATATTTACACTGATGAGTATGACATCATCCTCACAAAACACCAAAACCTAGGCAGCTACCTTATGTCCCCCTCACAAAATAATGGGTGGCTACAGTGATCCTGACTCAGTGCTGGTTCCATCCAGACCGCACAGAGCTGCACTTTGTCACGCCCTCTCCTGGTTGTGCTGCACATCCGACCGCAGGGAGCAGACAAAAACCAAGGATTACTCTTTCAGACCAATGAGAGGCCTATCCCCAGGGGCCGAAAGGTCAATGAGCAGGGGGGGGGGGGGCATTAAAGCGGGAATTGTTGAGGAATTAAATTGATAGGCAGAATTGACATTGGCATGGATATTGATAAAAACTTATCAATTCCCACCCTTAGAGGGCGAGTAGTGATCCCCAGGAACACACTCTGCAGTCCCCCATTTTTTAAAATGGGGGACTACCATTGCAGTTAGATATTCCACAGGTGTTGTCCTAGCCTTTCATGCTACATTGAAGACGTGTGTCAACCATGACAGGAACTATAACACAGACCAAACGGATACATATCAATATTGGCCTATTTTGCGTCCCCTAATGTGGTCAACAGGAACTTTGCTGACATCAAATCAACACACCTTTTAAATGATTCTTTATATCCAAGTACACCCAAACTTGACCACATTTGAGCCAAATAAAAGGTGATAATCATCTTTTAAATCTAAAAAAATGTCAAGGATGATGCATATAATTATTTTCTGTCTGAATCTCTTAATGCATGTTTCTGTTTGAATAAAATCTGATTTCTGCATTGATTAGCATTTAGCAGATGGATTTTAAAAAAAAAACCTACACACACCATCTCTCATTAACTGTGTTGATCTCTTTTGATCTTCCACTAGATGATGCTGAGGCAAGGTGAAAAGTTTAGTTTGGGGCGGAGACTGCATCTATTAAGGCTTTAATGAAAACACTTGACCATCCCTGGAAGGAAACCAGTACCAAACAGAATAAAATATGTGCCTGAAGGGAAAAATGGAAACTTTTCCTTCCCATTGGGTTTGGTTCTACTCTGAGGATAGACTATGTATAGAAGTCTTATGTAAATTTATCTCATGAGGGCAAACAATGAATTATTGCATATTTGGAGCCCAGAGCAATGCAGCTATGTGTTTATACACTTTGTCTGTAGGATAGCTGTATTGGTATCACCACATGAGGAGAAATATACCAGGCTCTTGGCAGAAACCCATTCCATTTAGCTGTAAATTAAGTTAAGCCTGATGGACTTGACTGTGTTTTGTCCATAATTTACCTCCTCTCAGTTTCAAAGCAGCCACAAGCCCTGGAGAAATACGTGAACATGTTTGGTTTTTTTGTTTGTTTATGCAGTGTACTCTGTTCATTTTGCTTTGTAAACATGAATCAGATGTCACCATCCATCTCTTCATTATGCCATTAAACCCTGCGAGTCCCTCACTGCAGTTTCTTGGAATTATTTTCTCCATTCAGACAAAATGCTAAGCCGTTAATGTGAAGGACAATGGAGATATATTTAACGCATTGTGTCCGTTTTCTCATAATCTAAACCTGAATCAATGGGCGCAGAATGCTGGAGGCTGGTGTAGTGGCAATTCATGCTAACTAATTTCCTTTTAAGTAGTGTAACATGGCATCGTTTTATTGGGTCAATGTGCTGTTCTGGCTGGTGTAATGAGTAGGTAGCTCCATAAATTGGGGTTAAGTCTGAAAGACATCCTTAGTTTTAATTTATCCAATTTAAAAAGCTGGATCTGAACCACACATTTTATCACCCGTCTTTTGGTGGCAATTGTTTTGTCTAAAAACATCTAATGGGCTACTGGATGGACTTTCATGACATTTTCAGAAAGTCTTTATTAGATAGAAAACAATAACTTTTGGGGTCAACCCAATTCAAGATGTCCACCGCAGCTCATCAACCTTAGCAAACACAATTATAGCTGTAAGTTGGTCAACTTTACAGATATTGGAGGGACATTTTCATGTGAAAATAGATAATTCCAAATAACACCTGACTGTACTGGATTATTAGCAAAAAGAAATCACATGAACCATGTAACAGATGTTAATGAACCTTTCAGAACGTAGTCACTGAGTGTACATCTACAACCTTGACTAGATCAATATCAATATGGCTGCCACAGCTCTTGTCTGAGGTTACGAACCTTTTTTAAATGGTGACCTGAAGGTAGTTTTGGGGTTCAGTATCTTGTCCAAAGACACTTCAACGTTTCAATGTTTTGAGTGCTAACAGACTTAGCAAGATTTTGCAAAAAATGTGAGATGTCATGCAAAAGTAGGGCTGGGTATTCTTAGGAATGTCACGATTCGATTTTGATTCAATTCGATATTGATCTATTAGCTTCATATTGATTCAATAATAAATAAATACACAAGTAATTAAGTACCTAAGAATATTTTTCAATAACATGTGCAGTATTACAAATGTTTAAGAACAAACTGACCCCAGTGTTTCCGGTCATGGTTTATTTAGCAGAATAAGCAGTACAAAATTGTACGTGTATTGAATACAAACCACAGCTGTAACAAACAGGTGCTTTTTAACACCTCTAAAGTGTGTGCAATAGTAGAAAGTATTTCTTTCTTGCTATACATTCAAGTTATAAAAGAAATGTAAACTGAAGCATAAAACGTGCATCTTTTACAACGCTGGACGCTCTCACTAGTATTGCCCACAGCGCCCCTACTGGACGGTGGGCTGAATTGATTCATAGAATGTGATGAATCGATATTGAATTGAGAAATAAATATGCATTGATGAATCAATATTTTTACCCATCCCTGTGCAAAAGGTATTTTGAAGACTTGACCAAAATGGTTATGGACATTCATCACCAGTAAGATTTTCCTATGAACCTTTTGGGTTTACCTTAAATTAAATGAAAAAACAACCTGAACCAAAACATTTTCTAAAATCTATAGAGATGTTTGAATTAAACTTACTTTACAGTTTTAACACCTTAAAATATTTTAATAATACTGCCTTCAATTATACCTCTTATTGCCCCAAAAACATTAAAAAAAAAAAAAAACGTGAAAAGTGTTTGTATTTTTGCAGTAACTTTGATCTTGTATATATTTTTT
Source organism: Callopanchax toddi (assembly GCA_006937965.1). NCBI lineage: Eukaryota > Metazoa > Chordata > Actinopteri > Cyprinodontiformes > Nothobranchiidae > Callopanchax > Callopanchax toddi. The sequence goes on along the minus strand of SSNR01000057.1, from coordinate 734,592 downwards.
CAGGTAATGCTGACGTCTTTTGTACTTAGAATGTCCTATAGAGGAGATTGCAAATGATTTTGCCCAAAAACAATGATACAACCTCTTTCTAATGTGCATTCCCTTTTATAAATAATCACTAATAAGACTTGCCTGTAACTTTGCTGCTGATGCACCAGAATTTCCCCACTGAGGGACAATACAGTGCTTTTCCATTCTTTTCTATCCTATTCTAATACAGTCCTGATCATCACTGACAACTTAACCTCTAAAACATTGCATATTGGACACCTAGTCTTTCATCATACGTATATCAATTTCATAGCACTAACAAGCTGCTGTAGTATGTTTTTACCCCCATCTGGCAGATACAGGCTTCATGCTCCTAAAATGTAGGCTGATAATTAAGCACTAGGGACACAATTAAGAAGACAGGTATGTGTGCCTTTGAGTTAATTGACTGATTCAGAGGGGGTAAAGCGTGCAGAATGATGTTATCTGCTTGGTTACTCATACTCAGTAGCTAGATGTCCACAAAAGGAGCATCATTTTACTTTTTGACAGCCCAGACTCTGACCTGTTGAACTGCAAGGAAGTAGGAGGAAGAATTTTCTCTTTTTAGGGGTAAAATTTTACCTTCGTACAACTTTTTAAAAATGTTCCTAGCTTTTTTTGACGCATAAAGATTCAAATATTTCAAATGATTATTTAATTGAAAATTGGACAGCCTATCTAAACCTACCTGGTGCTATGTGAAAAAGCACCCCTACCTCCCCGCCCCCTTCTTACGTCAAAATCAACTGCGATTCGTCACATTACTTGGAAGGCTGAGTTTTACTAGATAGACTCATGTTCAACAACATGAACTAGGCTAAAAGATCTAAAAGCAATATATCATGCATCGTTTTAAAGTAGCTCAAGATATAAAATAACTAAGAATGACATCTAAGGAACTGAAGGCCTCCTTTAGTTAAGGTTAGGGTCAGAGGTCAACAATAAGAAAGGGAAGGGGGGACAAAATAGGCCCTAAGAGAGATTCCAAGTCCAAAACCTATGGTGACCAAGAACACAAAGGCCTATCATTAGCACACATTAGCAAAAATTATCTTTGAATTTGATGTTTTATTTAATGTAAAAAAGCATAATGAAATGTATACAGTGAAAGCAAATTTCTTAGCTTTTTAAAAACAAACAGTCCAGAAAGGGTGAAGGCTGAAGTTACAGCCCAACCTACTCAGAGTATGTGTCCTCTTCCCATTTGATGCGTACTTGTATTTCAGTTTTAAAGATTAAACTTTGATCCCCAAGACTTATGGCCAAAACACTCAAGAGGATCAATGAGACAAAAGTGGAACTTTTTGGAAGCTGTGCGTCTCATTGCATTGCATGCAAAAGTAACAGAATTTCAGAAAAACATGATCATACCAAGAGCCAATGGTGGTGGAAGTGTGGTGGTCTGGGGATGTGCTGCTTCAGGACTTGGATGACTTGCTGTAATTGATGGGACCATGAAATCTGAGGTCTAGCAGAAAAACAAGGAGAATGTCTGACTTTTGTCCTTAAACAGGCCGTTTATGTTAGGAAACCCTACAATTAGGCTGAACTGAGACAAAGTGGGACAAAATTCCTCCACAGAGACACGGGAGACTCATTCTAGTAGATCAACAGTTTGTCAAATACTAAGAAATCAACAACCGGTCTCTTAAAAAGGTATTTGGGTCATTTATCAGTCAGTTTTTTTCCTTCAGTGATGACCACACCCACTGGGGTGACAAATTAGTAGCTAATTTCTGGTATTTAAACGTCTCTTGCTCAGCCAATGATATTACTCCACATGGAGTGATGTCACCAGTGGGTATGGTCTTTGCTGTAGATCAGGGGTGCCCAGTCCTGGTCCTGGAGGGCCCCTATCCAGCATGTTTTAGTGTTTTCTCTGCTCAGACACACCTGAGTCAATGGTTGAATCACCCGTTCTGCATGTCGTCAACCTCTGCAGAAAGCCTTTAATCACCCACTGACTTATATCAGGTGTGCTGAAGCACATAAACCTCTAAAATATGCAGGAAACCGGACCTCGAGGACCAGGATTGGACACCATTGCTAGATGAATTACCAAAACAATGCCATCTCTAAATATCGAGTACAGTACATCTCCTTTGTACTTTATTCTGATGCTCAGTTTGTACTGGAGGTGTACCATGTCTAGATGCCTAAAGGCACCGAGTTGCTGCTATGTAATTGACTGAATCTGTTGTACTTAATAAAGTGGCTGCTGATTGTGTTTTACCATCTTAAAACTGAGTTACATCTACTAAGTAAGCAAAGATGAAAGTAAAATCTTACATTTTTGATAGTGATCTTCTGTCTACATCTCGGGGGAAAAAATGGCAGAAAAAAGAAAAACATTATTCTATCACGAGCTTCTCGTCTGAACAGCAGCTGCATTCTAATTTAACCTGACGCGCACTCTGTGTTTTCTCCTAATGCTTGGTAATATTGATTGTGAATTTTTAATAAGCCCAGATAAGATCAGTGTAAACAAACAAGAGTTTTCAGCAGCGAAAATACAATTACAAGTCCATCACCGAGCCTTATTCTCTGTTTGTTTCTATCACCCAAACCCCCAAGTCATTAAACGACTGCGGGGAGACGGGAAAGATGTACTTTGTTTGACTAAAGTCGCTATCAGGGCTGCATGTGAATAAGTCTCTTTCTATCCAGATCAGCATGCCACTTGGACGCCCCCGATGTTGTCTCATCAGCGTTCAGTCAAAGTGAGTCAGACACTTCCTGGTGTAGAAAACTGTAACACTTAATGTCATTAAGAAACCCAGATCCGACTCTGAGTGAATGTTCGCACAATGAGATGCTGCATTGGAATTTATTCATTTCAAAATCGCATTACGTCTTCGTTTACGGTCATTGATATGGACGCATTTGCCGGGCTGCGTACAATCTGGAAATGCACAAACAGGTAATTGTCATATTGTTGGCATGTTGACATATTGTTGATGTTTCCAGCCCTTGCTGTTGCTTCACCTTGCAGAGCGTGCACGCTTGCTCTCAGCTTGAATATTGATTTAAGTAGCAGAAGAACGACTCGCACGTTGTAGTGGCGGCTTCCTGCTGCGACACACTCCCCGTTCTCCATTTGTGAGTAAAAATAGACTCATGCTTGTCTAATAATTGATTATGTGCTTGTTAGCACACTTGTGCAGGAACACATCTGGCTATCCGGGAGTGCTATTCAATTAGGTGTTCCATATAAGATACAAGCAGCAAACTTGGGATCCTTTTTTGAGTATTGACAAAAGCTGGTTTTTCTTAGCTGCATTTTTTAAACTCTAAGGAATTTTTATGCCATATAAAGCGTGTTTCTTTGTATAAGATTGCATGGATTCCTGATTGGCCTCTCTTTGTAGAATATTTATTGTTCTACAGGACTAATGAACCAAGATTAAAGTCAAATCCCTTAAAGTCTCAAGCAGCTCATAAATATGATACCTTTACACCACTGTAAATTTCACATGACACAGTTATGCACTGTATATGGTATTCTATTTGTTTTTACAAGCTTAAAGCAAAATCTACCTGCAAAATTGGTAGCAATTTGCTTTAGGGTTGGGTCCACTAAGATTGAATTGATATAAGATATCTGGCTGGTGATGGAGCTCTATTACCAACGACTTTAGCATGTTGAATTGTTTAGTACATCTATTGGCTGTGTCTTTGTATGTCACAGTGCACTGAAGAACATTTGGTTTCCCACAGAATGACTTTTGATTAAGCTTTAAAGTCAGTTTCAGTAAAACTGCCTGTTTCTTGTAAATGGCCTTGACTTGACTAGGGAGTTTCACAGAAATTTACACTTTGAGATATGTGACCAAAACTGCACATGGCATTGTTGTAATCAGTGATAACGACACAAACAGGGAACTGAATTGAGGGTATGGCCAGGGTCAACATAGCCTCATTTGTAACCTCAATGACCCCATTAGTGTGAGCGTTTCTGACTATAACACAAAACCCTAAAATCTCCAGCCCATGTTTCAGAAATGAAGAAGCCTCTTGATTGACTGGAGAAACATCATCAATAAATAAGAGAAGTTGCCTTAAAGCATCCCTAATTGTCAGGGGTCTTTAAGGTACCATATTGAATCGAATATAAGACAAGTTTTTTTCCTTGAAAATAATGTAAAAATGCGGGGTCGTCTTATAATCACGGCCTAGATTTTTTTGGGTCATTACACGTCCTCACCAGCAGAGGGAGCAGGCTTTTTGGAACGGTGGCAAAAACAGGAAGCTCAGCTCAGATCGCGAATGATCTCGGTCCAGACTGGACCAAAGTTACAGGTCCACTGGGGATTAAAATGCCTGATGATCAATCCAGCCAGGTCCACTACCACAGCCAGGTCAGGTGCTTTCAGCGGGAGCAGCTCAGCGCGGACTTCTGTCCAGGTGGACGGCTCGCATCGGTCTATCCACACACGACTCCTTCTCCTGAGGTCCTCACACAGCCGCAGAACCTTGGTCCTCTGTCCTGGAGCTTCACGTATTATCAGTGGGTAATGCATGCAGTGCTATTTCTTTATCCATGCGCCACAAGCACACAGATGCACAGAGAGAGGGAGAAGATAGTGAGAGAGATTTAACAGAACATTTTCTCTTTTTTCCGAATTGACTGAAATCTGTCGCCATGACAGAGAATGTTAACCCCTGATTTAAAGGCAAATATTATTGAAGTCTGTAATTACGATATTATTTAAATGATTTTCTCAAAATTTCAATTAAAACAGTTTCTTTAAAAAGTTTTTTTTTTCTGAAGATTAGTCTTGGAAAGGGGGGTCGTCTTAAAATCAGGGTCATCTTATATTCGGGTCATTACGGTACTCAAGGGAGCACTAATGCTTGCGCCAGTTGCGCACGCCCTCACTGTGATTTCTTCTCGTGGATGAGGGTCTGGAGGTGAGTCTGTCTACAGCAGCATGAGCGCAAATTCATCGGGCCCCTTAGTAGTGCACATTTGAATCAAATCAATTCAAACTTTACTTATAGAGCGAATTTCATGCATAGCAATACAATGCACTTCACAGCAAAAAAAAAAAAAAAAAAACCATAAAACAACGTAGGATAAAAAAATGTATATACACATTACGCTGTCAAATAGGTGCACACTCATCCTCATAGTGTGTGCATTTACTTACAATACACTTACATGTAAGGGAATAACATGCACACTTAAAATCATTATTTACGCACACATGAACATACATGCACCCACACACATCTGCACACACAAAGACACACTTACAATAAAGAAACTGAAGTAAAAGCAATAAAAGCAGTGTAAACAGAATCGAATGCCCTCATAAAACACAGAACAGCACCTTTGTAGTGCTCCTTCGTAAAAAGAATTAAAATCCTCAGTCTGGTCATGACAAGTTCCATGTTTTCAGTTAGACTTCAAGACAAAATGCATTTACGTCCCTCGTTACCAACAGGTGGTAGAAACCCAAGTGATGAATGAAATGTGAGAAAATTACAGATAAAGACAACTTTCCTATGATAAATGGGTTTCATTATGCTTCAACTATTTGGAACACTTCAAAAGCTGGAAAAAAAGCTTCATTATATTTTATTTTTCGCTTAGCCTTGGACATAAAATAAACAAAACACTCAGAACGAACACCTAACTACAAAATATAAACCCTAGATATCTTCAGTCTACTGTTTAAAGACAACCACTAGTCATCGTAGCACTCAAATTTCAACCTCCTCTTAACAAAAATGCCTGTAAACAGAAAGGGTCCTTGATCTTTTGGCACACAGTAGCGTTCTGCGTATTTTGAACTCAACATCTTCCCTGGAAAAGGCTTGAAAAGAGGCCATCAAACAGCTGTTATCCAGAAACGCATCACATCTCTGGAACGCCTCAGTTTGGGCTGCCGGCCGACCACAGCAGAGGCAGCACTTTGTGAACGAGCCAAGATGATTTGAAGATCAGCATCAGTTCCAAGAAGCTTTCTGATTTCAACTGCGACAATTAAAACTACTCGAAATAAAGTTCTGATTAACAGAGAGGACAAATAAAGTCAACTGTCTGCTTGGTTTTAACTGGTGCAGAATTTTTGTTTTACTTAAATAAATTAGCTGATCTTCAAGTTCTCGGCAACCGGACTCAAAAGGTATAATTTCTCCTCAAAGTATACACTGTCAGAAATAAAGGACAAGAATTGTACCTTTTTTTGTCACTGGGGTGGTACCCTCAAAAGTACAGTTTTGTACCTTTAACTGGGGGTTATATCCTAAGGGGAACAAATATGTACTTTTTAGGGTACATATTTATAGTCTTTAGGGTACATATGTGTCCCCTAAGGGGTACAAATATGTACCCTAAGGTACATGTGTGACTAATAAAAGGTACAAACTACAAGGGTAAAAATTTGTACCCCCAGTTAAGGTACAAAATGGTACCCTCAAAAGGTACAATTTTGTACCTTAACTGGGCGTACACATTTTTACCTTTGTAGTTTGTACCTTTTACTAGTTAAACCTGTACCTCAGGGTACAAATTTGTTCCCCTAAAGGGTAAATTTTTGTACCCTTTAGGATACAACCCTGAAGTTAAAGATACACAACTGTACTTTTGAGGGTACCACCCCAGTGACAAAAATGGTAATATTCTTGTCCTTTCATTTCTGACAGTGTACTGTTCTAAAAAATAATGTCACCAGAGAACATTTAAAATTTCACATCTCTCAGGCCTCAAGTTTGACCTTTACAGCTCCCACAATGCAGCTTTGATTCTGATCCCCAGGAAGTTTCGGTCTACCAAGCACCCTTCTGCCATTCGACCAAAACATCTTGCAAGTAGACCTGGTTAACTCAATAGGGTGTAACGATGACACTTCTCAGTGGGAATGTGTGTAATTACAGATTGTTAACCAACAGCTCACAATGGCTTGGAACTTTCCAGTTAAAGTTGACAAAGCTCCAAGATGAGAAATTACACATTTTCAAGAAGCTAAAGAAGTTGAATTGCTTTCTTTGAACCTGCTAGAATTTGCAATGTGGGGAAAAAAATCACAAGTTTTCTATAGTCAACATTATCTTCTTGTTGTTCCAGGAATTATTAAATATTAGAAAAACTGAACTGGCATTGAAGAGGCTGACTTCATTAAAGCGATAATATGCAGTTTTGCTTGTTTTGGGCGCCCTCTGGTGTCCGTTTTAAATTACTGCATTAAAAAGTTACCAGATCGTTTCAGCTTCTAAACGCCAATATCTACCTGTTGAAATGTCTCCTCAGCCTTCATAGCTTTCTACAGGAGCGGTTATTTACTCCTTCAAATAAATCAGCTGTGTTCAAGCAGGGAGAGATGGAAAAAATCAGGAATCATGAGCTAAAAACACTCCAGTGCTAGCATAACAGCTAGCCACTTTGGGTTAGCCTAACCCTCGTGAGACACGTGACTTCCTGGGTACCGTGACGGCGACGGAGATCTTGCAATCGTGGTATTCCGGATCTAATCACCAGATGGGGCTAAGTGACTTTTCATTAACTCTTAAAGGGTCATATTAGCACAGACTGGCTCAAGGAAAAGATTAAAAAATATGAAAAAGTTGCATATTATCACTTTAAGTACGGTTTCATGGATGCTAGCTTTCTTGGACTTTCATTTGAAGTACGTACAAATCAGCATGGACAATTTTCCAGTCCTATTAATTCAAAGATGTTTAGGCTACTTGATTTTCATAGTCTAAAGCAGTGGTGTCCAAAGTTGGTCCCCAAGGGCCGGTATCCAGCTTGTTTTAGTTCCTTCTTTGCTCCAACAAACCTGAATGGTTCAATCACCTTTTCTGCAGGTAATCAAGCTCTGCAGAAGGTCATTAATCAGGCGCCAACTAGTCAGGTGTGCTGAAGCAGAGAAACCTCTAAAACATGCTGGATACGGGCCATCCAGGATCAGGATTGGACACCACTGGTCTGAAGTAAATATGACATACTGTTTATCAAAGACCGTTAAACAACCAGAATGCACATAGACATAAATCAAGCTATAAAGGCAAGAGGACCTCCCTGATCTTTGTCCAGGTTAACCTGAGTGGCAAAGTACATTTGTACAAAGTAGCAAGTTAAACTTTCTCATTACAAAAAAATAAAATAGAGGCAAAACAAACACATAAACAAATGTTTTTGGTATTTTTTTTTGCAAAAACAATTGGTTCTGTGAGAAACTGTCCTGAACACAACAAAAATTGTAATTTAACATTTTGATAACATTGATTTTTTTTTTCTGATTTTGGTCAACCAATGGGACACTTCACTCAAAATAAGGCAAAGGTAGTTTAAAAAACAACACAAACAAAACATAAAACAACCATAAACTACACCTAACTAGTTAATCACACTGTCAATTAGAATTTACATTCTCATTTAATGATCTTGGGATTCTGAGGAAATTCTTCCCAGAAACCACAAATAAAAAAAATCCTGATTTGGATTTTATTTTTGTCCAATTTGCACTACGACAAAAAATTACAGTAAAAAATAGGCAAAAGATCCATGATTTAATCTCTTTTTTTAATGACAACAAATTCAAATTATTGAATTTAAAAAAAGATCTTTGTATTCAAGGACTTCACTTCTTAAACCTCGTAAAGAAAACATTTTAAGACTTAATTGTGTTTACCTTTAAAACTACTAGCAAATCAAAACAATCCCTAGACGAAATAAAAAATGTTCAAGGCTCGATTCTCAAGAGCTCAAACTCACTTCTATATGTAACCTGTTTGTGGGTTAGGCAGCAGTCCAATTACAATCATTATCATCATTTGAAATGACAAAATTAGTTGATTTGGTTTTCTCATCAAGTTAAACGTTTATTTAAAAGGATGACTTTAGATTTTAGATGTTCAGTGACTAACATGAAGGGCATCTTGTTCGTAAAGCGTCATACAGATTCTTCTAACTCTGGCCTTTGTGTGAGACTTCCTTTGGCTCTCATGGCTCTGTAACAGTCTCATTGAGAGTACGTGTGCAGTCTTTTTTCAAACATAACTTTTTTACCTTACTTTCAACTATAACACAGGAATGGAGTGTTTCTAAAATGTCTCTCCACCTTTCGATGTTGCATTTCTTCGATTCCTCAACCTGTTTTTGTTCAACCCATTAAAAAGCTTTGAGAAAATGATAGGATTTGTAATTAAATGTGGGATTGCTTTGATGATGAAGACTCAAATGCTAGTAGCTCCAAAAAAAAAAGGAACATTTTGAAAATATGATGCTGAACTTAGTCGTAAAGGGAAAACCCCCCAAAGGGAGTTGGGCCCCGTTTGGAAAGCTTTTCATGCACTTTTATATTTGTAACCTCCTTTTAACTGTTGGGACATGTAACACACCGATTAAAGTGTGTAAGAACCAGTGAGTATAAAGAAATCATGCGCCATAATCTCATTAAGCTGAGAATTTATGAGATTTTGCAGAGAGTTGTATTTATGTCAAGCAAAGCCTGTTCACCATGGTCCAGGGTATCAACCCTGCTGCATATGCTGCTGGTTTTTGTTTCGCCTATTTTCAAGGGATAACACAAACATGATTATTTGAAATGTGATTACTGGTTAGAACGTGAGCTTGTTCTCCGTTTGAAGATGAAGTGCTGAATCAGCTCTCTAATTAGATGATTTTACTTCAAGATGTTGTGCATAAATCCTCCTGCCCATGGAGGGAGGGGAGCTCGTACTTATGGGCTACTTTTTATTAACTGTGCTTAGAGGGAAAAGGAGTGCTCGTTTTATTTTCTGCTTGTGTAATAACTTTTATGAATTTAAACAAAACCGCATCGTGAACATATTCAGCAGTACAGCTCAATGCTTTTCTCTAAACTTTGGGACAGTGATAAATATGACTCAGACCAATTCAAAATGTTCATTTTATGGCACAAGAAACCACTAAGTTGGCTTGAATAGGGTTTCTGGTCCATTTATACCTTGCATTTTTAAAGATGGTTCTTTAATCTAGTCTAAAAAACTGCTGATAGTTTATAATGCGGAGCATGGACAAGCTCCTACATCCTCATCATTACACCCAATCTCAACTCTTCTATTTGCAGGGACAAAGCAGGGAGGTGGCTTTCTGAAGCCTCTATGAGTTAATCCCATGAGCCAAAACTTGACAATGAGGTGCTTCCCATTGAGCTCTCGATTTACCGGTTGGTCTAACTTTGGTCACAAAGTGACTTGAACAAAAAAACCAGTAGACTTTTTTGGGTTGAAGCTAGAAGATCAGATTTGACCAACAGCAGGCCTTCCCTGGTCCGGCACTAGGAAGGTATCCGTGTTTGTTGTGGTCCTCCCTCAAGCTTCTTCGTGTGCTCTTCATGTTAAGGCCAATTCATATTCCATGAGAAGCATGAACTTTGTTCTTACTGGGGGTGCTCTGAGAACAAGGATAAAGTTTGTTTTGACAGGATAGGTCGGCGTATTTTCTCACCGCCTCAGCCAGCTGATCCTCAAAAGGTATCCATTTAACTTCCACGCTGGCAAAGAAAGCTGCTTTCATAAGACACACTGTGCCGGAAAATCTGCGCAATACCGCGTATTCTAAAAAGTGCTGTGGCAGCATGGCGATGCACGAATTTTGCAGCATTTGTGCCACCATGCTTGTTAGTAATATTACAGCATCGCTGGACTTGTGAATGAAGATTACGCCTTGGCACAACAGAGGAAGGTATCACTAATAACATGGCAAAGGTGAGCCAACCCCCAATCTGATAAAGTAATTAAAAAAATCAATTAAACATGGAAAAGCTGTTATATTATCCACATTAACTGGTAACCGCACTAAACACGCCCATTCGCCCTTTCTGATGCCCAGCACAAAAAAAAGTTCTGCTCAGATGATGTGTACAAGAACAAGTTGAAGCGCTGCCAAACTGAGACTGTCAGAACAAAATGATGCCATTTTTGTTCTTGGAGAACCAAGTTCTTGCTTCTCGTAGAGTCTGAATTGGCTATCAACCATCCCCTTAGTTCAGGTTGGAAGTAAAGTCCAAAGTCGTTTTCAATCCAATTTAAATTTATTCTGCCTTGAAAACAAAATATACCAAACTTTGCCTAAAAAAATTAAACATATTAAAATATAGTAAAGGAAAATGAATGAGCTTCCTTATGGCATTTAAAAAAGTAATTAGCTTAGCAAATAAAGATAAGCAGCCTTTACATTTTATAATATTTAGCTTACAGCTTGGGTGATACAGAAATTAGTTGAATATGGAAATGTGGAAATACCACAGTACAGACAATGAAATAATATAAACTGGGGGAAATGTTGACAAGTCTAGACAAGGCTGGAGCTAAAGGGAGGAGCCATGTGCCAAGGGGCTGGACACTGCGACTGGAGCGCCAATCACAGGAGAGTTGAGTCTAAACCACAACTCAGTCATATTGTCGAAACGTGATGTTTTGACCTGTGCACATTTCTGCCTTGACACATTTTGAAGTACAGTGATCCCTCGTTTATCACGGGAGTTACGTTCTAAAAATAACCCGCAATAGGTGAAATCCGCGATGTAGCAGATTTATATTTTTACAACTATTCCAGATGTTTTAAGGCTGTAAAACCCCTCACTACACACTTTAAACGCTTTTCTGAGACAGACATTAACATTTTCACACTTTTTCCCCTCGTTTAAACACTACCGGACCATCAGAACGGCAGAATAAATCATTTAATTGAGGTATTGATCGCATCTGACAGCAACCGCGGTATATGGAGGACATCAACTGACAATGGTCAGGACGCAGAACACAATGTGCTGTAAAGAAAAAAAAAAGCATGCAAAATTGCACCAAAAAAATATGTGAAAGGTGAATCGTGTTATAGCGAGGGACCACTCGCTGGGGGGACATTTTCCCAGAGGCTGAAGTAAACATTGACAGCTTTTTGCTGATTAGCATGAGACAACACTTCTATGTGGAACATAGCTTTTGTACTCACACATCGTTTGAATAGCTGCTTGAAAATCAACAATTGAGTAAATTAAAGTAAAACAAGGTTGTCTTAAAGTCAGCAATATGTTTTTCTCAGTTCATTACAAACTTAAAAATCTTCAACTTGCTTTTTTTTTTTTTATAACAATCTGTACTAACAGCTAAGGCGTTCAAACAATGGCAGAATCTTTGCTCCATTTGAACTGCATTACTGAGCAGCTCCCCCTTCAGCACCGTTTGTCATGCCTCGCCAACTTGCTGTAGCCCTGGCATGAGACGAGGCCGCTCTGCTCTAGCAACCCCCCTCCACTCCCCTTGTTTCCCTTACACACCATTCAACACTTGGCTTTTACTATTTACTGAAACAGAATTCAGATACACCACTCCCCGCTGTTTCAAACACATTCAAAAACTGGAAAATGGACAACTGGGTGCGTTATTGTGCTAGAAAATGTGCCCATTTTTTACTGGCGAAGCCACTCGGAGTTATCACATAAAAGCAAATCTTTTGTCATAAGGAAATGTGGAATTCATTCTTAGTCTTTTCAGAGTACTGTTAGAATTATTTTTGTTCATTAAAATATGTTTTTGTAATACTGGCCACTTTATTAGGTATATGTTTCATTGTTAAGAAGCCAGTCAGATGGCAGCATATTTATGCATTAAGCATCTAGACGTAGTGAAGATGACTGGTGTATTTTAGAAAGTTGTGATCTACTGGGATTTTCACCCACAACTATCTATAAACTTTATAGGAAATGGTCAGAAAAAGATAAATTATCCAGTGAGGAGAGGTTATGTGGATGCAAATGCCTTGTTAAAGTCAGAGGTCAGAGGAGAATAGAACCTTGAGGGACAACAATAGACGAAGACCACATTGGGTTTCATTCTCATCAGCTAAGAACAGCAAACCCAGGCTGCAATTGTCGTCTTAAGCTATGTTCAAACAATGCGATTCTCGGCCGTTGTAAAGGACTTGTACCTGTCACACTGTGCCATGGACAAAACTTGTATCGCCTTTTTAAAGGCAGTTTGGACCCCTGCAGTTTTTACCGTCTAAAAACAATGCTACGCTGTATTAAACGGTTATAGATGTTGTTTGTAGGTGTAGGGTTTTTATCATGGCACTGTTTAAGCAATTCAAGCCCCCTTACTCCACCCCATCGTACTCAAGCCAGTTGGTTAACCTCCCCCACCACCACCTTTGAGGTCAAATTTTCATCATTGCACTGTGTGATCGTACCAACCATGTCACGCTGTACAATGGAAGACTTTTTACATGCCACACTGTAGGACTCCTGTTTCTTCAAAAAACTAGACGCTGCAGTGCCGCGCTCCTTGTTCTGAACTGCTTGGGCTCATTGCTTTTGTGTCGTTTTCCGAGTGTGCTTCTATTTGTTTCATTCAAGTCACGATCGTAGCTTTTCTGGCAGTATTTGATATCGGTTGCAGCTCATCTTTGGTTGTGAGATCGCTAGATCTTGTGTTAGTGACAGTCAGACTGTACGGACACAGACCGTTTATTTAAGCCCATGACCACTTGCTATTCCTACGATGTTCTCACAATGCAAGACTTTGTCTGTAACAGCTGAAATCCACACTGTCAGTGCGTTTACATGCAGTCTAGAAAACCGAATTATTGCCTTAAATCGACTCAAGTCGGTTTTTAAAACTGCATGTAAACACGTTAGTCCGGCTGAAGTCGAACTGGATCTAATCGACCTAAAGCTCCCAGATAATGCGGTTGTAGCTCAACTTCCTCCTCCATGTAAACAGCTTAGCCGAGCTAATGCTGTCTGGGTGCTCCTCCTCCAGGAGTGATGACACCGCGGAAGTGGGAATACAAACAAATCAGTAGCGGTAAAAGACGATAGCAGCAAAAACAAATGGACAGCTTGCCAGCCCTGGGTACACGAAGACGCCCGATCACATTTGTGACCGATAGAAGCGTTTAGAACAAGAGTTTTTAAACGCTAAGAAAACAACCGGCAGAAGACCGACAGGAAAGGGAGCATGTCGCCCCCTATCGTAGCGGAGTGGAGCGAACTTCATTTAAGAGTTCGGTTTTCTAACAGACATGTAAACTAGGATAAAGGCTCCCAGTTTATTAACATAAGATCGACCTAGACCGATCTAGCTCGACTTAGATGTGCATGTAAACGCACTGAGTGTGATCTCAGCTTTATTCATATTTGAGTCAGGGTCAATAAGGTAGCAGCCCCAGCAGGGTAGAACAGATCGTCCTCTCACCAGCCACTTCCACCAGCTCCCATGGTGTGATCCCAAGGTCATCCCAGGACAGTCTAGAGATCAATGAAAACATTTGTTGCCTCTTCTTGATTTCCAATTAAATGTTTGAGAAAATGACAAAAATGTCAATATCAAACAAAGAAAACCTGAGTAAATACAAAATGCTGTTTTCAAATGAATATTCCATGTATTGATGGAAATAAGTTACCCAAACCTAACTGACAATATGTGACAAAGCAAGCCCCTCCCCCCTTTAAAATTATGAATTGTGATTAACCGCATTTTTAGAAAGACTTAGTTCAGTTCTACTAGCCACACCCAGACCTGATTATGGTCAGACCTGTAGAATTAAGAAATCACAACATGAAATAGACTAAACGATCTCAAAAAGCAACACAGCATGCCCTGTTCTAAAACCTGCAACAACATCTAAAGTACTGCAGGCCTCACTTGGTTAGAGTTATGACTCATCAATAAGAAAGACAAAAACTGAGAATACCAAGGCCACAACCTCCCAAAGACTTTCGGAAAAATATTCTGTCAACTGATGAGACATAAGTGGAACTTTCTAGAAGGTGTGTGTCCCGTTCCACCTGGAGTCAAACTAACTGTATTTTAGAAAACGTCATCATCCCAACCGTCAGACATGGTGGTGGTAGTGTGATGGTCTTGGGACCTGGACCTGGATGGAACCATAAATGATGCTGTCTATCAAAAAAATCCTGAAGGAGAATGTTTGACCTATGACCTTAAACAAAACATACATGCTGCATTTTGTGTTTCACACCATTGTAGTCCCCACAGCGTACCCTAGGTTGGCTCTGGGCTCCTCTCAACATAGGGGAGCAGTAACTCTACTCCCACTCCAGGATTTGGTGGGATCCCAAATACTAAGCAAACGCATGAAGCCAGCATGTCAATATTGACCAAAGTCTCTGAGGAATGTTTCCAACAGCTTGTTGAATCTATGCCACAAATAATCAAGACAGTTGTGAAAGCAGTAGGGGGTCCAACTGAGCACTATCACTCTGTATACTCATTAGCGCACCTAATGATTATACATGAATCCAATGGTCTTGAAATACTGACCATCGTCCAAGCTCATTACTACATTTACTGACCAAAAAAACAAACCTTTTTTTTTACTATATCCTCTGCTGTTTCTTCTCCTCAACAAACAGTATGAAAGAAATGACTGAAAGCACAGCTCTGCTTTTCCTTCTTCCATCTGTTCCTCCTTCCATTTCATTATGACATGTCATGGGTCACTGCAGTATTGCTACACTGAGCTGCCAACAAGCATATCATTTTCCATTAAGATCCCGCTCAATGGTTGCAGCCGCATTATTGGAAGAGGGAGCAGACAGAGAGTAATGGACCTCAAGTGATGGCTCTGTCAAATAGACACAAGTGGGAAAAGCCATATAGAGCCATAATAGAACCCAAGCTGCTCTGAACAGGAGGAAATGGGAGAATGGGGAAATTCTAACACCAGATCAGTCAGTCTTGGTTTGAACAAAGAGAGGAAATGGTCTAAATTAATCATCACGCAAATCTGTGTGATGACTTTTAATTTCACATTTCAATTATCTGAAAAATCTGTGTGTTTAAGTGGATTTAAAATCAATTAATCTTACTCTATTTGAATGAGGGGGTGATTTTTTATTTATTTATTTTTGCAATAATTCTCTTGTGAAATCTGACAGCAGAGCTCATAACCATCTCTGCCTGTCGGGGATTTACTACACCATGTGGTACTCGGTATAATAAGCTTGTCCACATTGTCCACAAGTGATTGATCTCATCCATAATCCCTTAAGGTGTTAAAAGCACTTTGATTTACACTTTGCTAATCTTTCATTACTGAACTGAGGATGTGCAGGTGCTTCCTGGACCTGCCATTGAAAACGTGACAGTAGATGTCCTACCTTTGAATTTCTGGGATATATTGGCTTAAAAAAAAAACCATACACATGTTTTTATTTGTAGAATTTTCTAAAATGTGTTACATTTGTTTAAGTTCACAAACTGAGAATCACTTTGAGATTCATTTGGTTTTGAAGCTGATTTCATATTTAAAGTCTTTATCTTTGCTAATCCAGTAAATGCTCTCAGTACGGACAATAGAAACAAATCTTGTGAAAGAAAGTAGTCACCTTTCACACTTTTGGAGAGAATTAGGGAGAAGGCCAAGAGTGGAAGGACAAAGCAGACCAATGACAAATGATGAGTCAGCGTTTTAAAGTTTGTAATGAATCTCTGAGCCACTTAAATCAAGGGCATGCAAACAGCCATGAATGTAAATCATATCTCTAATTCAGCATAGACATGAAATGTGCAGATACAAGGTATTTTCTGGCCTCAAAGGAAAATGGGTCTCGATTCTAAATAAGAAACCATGTTACAAATGAACAAAGTGTTCTGAGTTTGCTGAATTGGTAAAGATTATTGGAGTTTAGAGAAAGCCAGATAGAGTGTAGAGTATATCAGAGTGTCATTAGCATAAAAGTGAAAACTAACAGTAATAAAGTCTTTATCAAAATTTTAAAGAAGCATAATAAATGAAAGAATACCAAGAACTGATCCCTGTGGGACACCTTTGGCTTCACCAAGGTAGCTAGAAGAAATAATACATTCTGTATTCTTAGACTAAATTGAGTAGGAGAAATTTCCCCACCGCACAAGTTTCTGCCCCCTCTGGACAAACAGGTGTCTTCACAGACATCTGTAGAGGAAGCCTCTCCTGCTCATGGGTTCCATTTTATTCTGTTTTGAGAATCTGCATGTGTACACTTGGGATGTGAAACTGAAAGTCCCACCTATTCCCCTACACACAATCAGTGGTTTTAAAGCAATGATGTAGATTTGAGCTTGATATTGGTGGGGACCTGAGCGGGACAAGCGTGCCCCATGGGGCTGGGGGGGTTGGGGTTGTTGCTTTGAGCAACTGGAAGTAAATTGCAGGGGCTGCGTGACTGGGCCAGCTCCGCATGGACCAGACCAATGTTTCCATTACCGGGAAAATGCCCGATGGCCAGTCCACATCCCAGGTCCAGACCCAGAGCAGGTGCCGTCGCCAGCATTGAGCGGAGCACAGTAGACCTTTGTCCGGGGAAGGGGGAGCATGGACTGCAGTCGGCATCCTGGTTGATCCAGACACGCCTCCTTTCCGTATTATTAGTGTCAACGCAGCACTATTTCTGCAAACTTGGATCGAAATATTGGTGGGGACAATTCAATGATTACTGGATATTGGTGGAGGCACGTCACCTCGGACCATGCCAAATCTACGCCCAAGTTTTAAAGCATTAATAACCTAAAAAAGTTACAACCTAACATAATAGAAAAATGAATAGTTGAACATGCAACTGAAGGAAAAAAATTAAGACTATCCACAAGAAGTCAAAAAATTATCCAAAGTTTGTTTTTATGTTTTTGGCCAGGATAATGTCCCATTCATTTTAACAGAGGGGGCGGGACTTAAAGCATACTTCAACCAGCCACTAGGGGGCACTTCAATTTGAGTGTCCTCTTCTGGCACCTGGTTTACTAAATATGCAGTTCATGACATGGTACAAAATTAATACATTCAGTATAAAATTAAAATAATTGAATTCTGTTTACAAATTAATTAGTTTGTAACCCTTTAATTTCCACACCAAAATAAAAGCAATAAAAATCTAATTTTTGGCCGTTTTTCTGTGGATTGGAGGACGTTCAAACCCTTGCAATAGATGGACTGCAAACTTATAAACTGTGCCTGTTAGCTTACTTTACATTGTAGCTTGATCTTTCGTTCCCCTCTCTCCCATCATCCCTCTCTTTTTTATGCACCAAGCCACACACACACATAAAGTGTGAGCAGACATACAATAAACGGGACTATAATTAACAGTGAGCGTTTGAAGACAAGCAGTCATACCCTCATTACGGCGAAACACCATTGCTCAAAAGAACACACACACACACATACTAATACACACAGAGTTCACAAGGGCACAATCTCTGCTTAGCAGAGAAAGAAATAAGAGTCTGTGACAAACGGACGGACAGCATCTGTTTCTCAGCGTCGGGCGGCAGCCTGGTACTAATTGCAAATGCCAGAAGACACAAAACCGTGGCAAAGGTCCCTCGCAAACTTCTCTGCTCTGTTCTTTTCCCCCCTCTTTTCTTTTCCTTTCTTTCAGTCTGCCTTCATGCTCCGGGGGTAAACAAGCAGGAAAGTCCAGTGGCAAGTGAAAACACATTATATATGAAGCGCTTCATGCTCTCACCAGTGTGTATGTGTGTGAAATGAATCCTTATCAAAGGCTTTGTGTCCCCCCCTTTCCCCTCCCAACCAGCCTTTAGTGTGCTGTTGACAGTGGCTATAATGTTAGGGAACATGTATTCCGTCCTTGGAGGAGGATTCATCAAAAATATTTACACAACCTTAAAAACGATGTGCAGTTTTGCATCTGTTAAGGAAAGAACAAGTATGTGTTACCATGACGGCACTTGTGAATTTCACTGATCTCGCTCTAATAGCAGGTGCGTTCGGTTTGAATAATTGTTGTGTAAATTATGTGTTCATTATTCCAGATATCCCAGGAGATAAGCAATCGTCCACGATACCCTCTGTGTTCATTTGCTGTTTAATTTGATGCAAGCCATTTATCAAGCAGATGTTTCCAATGAATCCTAAGATTAAGTACCTGTGGTAATAAATGGGACTTTATCATTCGTGAAAAGATTTGTGTGGTGTACCTCCGCTGCCTGTGGAGATAAATTATAGGTCAAAAGAAAAGTCGAGATCAGGAGGAAACGCTTTATTAAGGTCAATCATCCATGAAAAAGAAATTAGAGACAAGTTGTGTATATTTAAGGAAAATGGTGACATAATCCATTTAAATGGGCCACGTCTGAGTACCTGTGTTCGTTGGTTTTGATGCATCACAATCAATTTTTCTAGTGCGTTAATCAAGGAATACAGATTTTTTGTTTTTGACGGTTTCTTTGGTCATACTTTAATGTTATAGATTTTAAAAAATGAATTTCATTATCAGACAAAGAAAAGCCACAGTACAAAATGCATTTTTTAAAATTATTTTTGGAGGAGTCATTTGAGGTGGCTAAAGCATCTAGTTAGGATGCTTCCTGGACCACTCCCTGGTCAGGTGTTCCAGGCACGTTCAACCAGTAGAAGACCTAAAGGAAGACCCAGGAAACACTGGAGGGACTATGTTTCTCAGCTGGCCTGGGAACCTCTTACAATCCTCTGAAGGAGCTGGATGAACATAGATATCATATATAATGGCTAGATATCTTACCCACACTGTTTGTCTATGGACCCTATGCTGGCGGCCATCTTACTTCAGACAGCTGCCCCTTTCAAAACATTGGTGTGAATGGTGCATGTAATATAAAATACCTCTAATTTGTTGAATTTTTTACAGATTTTTTAATCGTTTGCTTTGTTATAGACATCAGAGATGTGGCTGTGAAATATATTGATAATGGTCAGGAAACTCAAACTGTGAAAGTATCATATCTCAAGTCTATACATAATAAGGTTTGTAAGAAAGTAAACTGTTTGTAAATCTGTTCATTTCTCATGGAGTTAAGAATATTTTTAGTCAAGTTGATCACTCGCCTTCCATCTGCTACCATAGAGAGCAGAACATCAGCTGTCCGCAGTAAGATGGCCGCTGTGTAGGGACGCTGTCAACTCCCAGATAGGGCATCTATCAGTATATATATAGATATATCTATATCTATATATATCTATATCTATATCTATATCTATATATATATCTATATCTATATCTATATATATATATATATATATATATATATATATATATATATATATATATATCTATATATATATATATATATATATATATATATATATCTATATATATATATATAGATATCTATATCTATATATATATAGATATCTATATATATTTATTTATTTATTTATCTAAGAGGGGGAAGACTGGGTCTCTCTGCTTACGCTGCCCTTGAAACCCAACCATGGAAAAGCAGAGGAAATGGATGGATGGTTTGGACTTTTGAAAGAAAAAGTAACCTGGTCCTATGTGAAAAAAGTAAATGTTCGCTAAATTTGATGACTGGTTGTTGGCGACAATTAGTTTTCAGTCTCTCATCTCAAGATCTGTTCTGTTCTGGGAACCATCAACAGCCTATGACTAGTAGATCACAGACTATGAGAAAAACTAGGGTTCTAAAAGGTCAGAGATATAGTCAGGGGCCTGACCACACAAAGCTCTAAAAGTAAAAACTAAAAAAAAAATAGGGTGTGCTGTGTTGCTTTTTGAGATCTTTTAGCCTTTTCGTGTTTTAAAACTGGTTCTTTCAAGGTGATTTTTTTATTCTACAGGTCAGCTTTATTGATTTAAAAACCTATTCAGATTTACACAAAAGTACATAAAAAGTTAGGCATTGGTAGATATGTCTAGTTTGTGTACTTGCACAAAGTACTTTTTTTACATAAGACTTCTTGATTCACCAGATAATCGTGTAGGAGCTGTGTGGCAGGTATAGTTACTGGGAACAGATTGTATTAAATCTATTTAACGAATGCATGAAAGTAAAAGAAAAAAAGAAAAAAGA
Organism: Callopanchax toddi; assembly: GCA_006937965.1. Lineage (NCBI taxonomy): Eukaryota > Metazoa > Chordata > Actinopteri > Cyprinodontiformes > Nothobranchiidae > Callopanchax > Callopanchax toddi. The sequence continues at coordinate 713,754 of SSNR01000057.1, read as the reverse complement.
TCTTACTGTACCAATGTCATTTAAATAAAATCTGCTCAGAGTCATTGTTTCGGGAAGCTTGTGTGATAGAGCATTATCTTTATGCCATCAATGCCATGAATCAAAATAAAACCCCAATTTCATTTTCTGTTTTATTTCCATACTGACTGAAGTTCTAATAAGTCAAACTGATGGACTCATTTTCATTGCAGTAAAAGAAAAATAATGAAAAAAGAGATCTTTTATGGCTTCCCTGAACTTTACAACCCTAACTTTCTTTCATATCCCACTGAAGTGAAATATCAGTGGGCTGTATTACGTTTCAGAGGGATGAGCTGTACGGTACAGTGGTAACAACTTGATTGAAGGGTGACTTTCACCATTAAACACGGCGGTTATGATATCACTCTAAAAACAGGAAGAAAAGTGGTGGATGAGATTTCAACCGAGGCCTAAAATGAGAGAAGCGGCGGGACCGAGTGAAGTAATTAAAGCTAAGAACAATGGGTCATAATTAAAAGGCAGAGACGAGTTCACCTCGGAGCAAGATGCAGCCACAAGCTTCAGGCTAATGTTTTTTAGATGAAACCCACACATAAATCATTTAAAAAGATCCTTAATTAAATAAAAAATGGGCTTATAACAAGCGTACACCAAAGTGCAGTACTAATTAAATGTCCAAATTGTTTCACCTCTTAGTAGTTTTATAATTTCAAGGTTGCGGTAGTTTTAAAAGGGTTTGGAGAGATCCTATTTCTAGATAATAAAGTGAATTATCTTTAAAAATAAATTAAATTCACTTCCTGTCTCCATGAGGTTGGTAAAGTCAGGATATTCCACCAGGATGATGCTCAAGGGAGGAAGGAAGGACAACTCTGGAATCAATACAGCTCTGCCAACAACAAAAGGATGACTATTTAGATCACTCCAAACATGTTTCCTTTACCAAAAAAAAAAACTGTCACAAATCTGAAAGTTCTTTTTGACACTTAACTTTGAAAGGTCATCCTTAAAATAACTGATAGTTGTGAAAGATGGCCAATATAGAATTATATATATATATATATATATATATATATATATATATATATATATATATATATATATATATATATATATATATATATATATACATCGCAGCTTTCATTTGAAGCAAAGGCAAACAATTTTCAGTGTATGATTTCCTGGTACACCGATTACCCTGTCGCACAAATCAGAACTCGACGAAGGCCCTGGTCCAATATCCACACTAACCCTGCACTTGGAATTATGGGTAATACCCTTCACGGAGTGCGTAGCGAGGGTGGAAAAGGGGGCGGGGACAACCCTTCGCACTCATGCACCTCTGTGGGGACACGCAGTTGAGGGGTACAAGAGTGGAAGTGCGAGTATTGGGACAAGGCCGCAGCCTGTGTCCAAATTCAGGGGCTGCGTCCTTCCAACAGTTGATTTTCCAACTAAATTTCAAATATACTTAATTTCATCTACAAAACTTTAATTATATTAAGGAAATCTCTGATGAAGTAAGATATTGATTTTTTAAAAGTAATACTGGGTTAATAATCAAATTTCAATGTTTTCAGTTTGAAAAAGGATTTCCGTTTTTTTATTTTTTTATTTTTTTTTAACCTCGGATGGGTTATCTTATATATTTGTCCATTATAAAGTACTTTTCTTAAAAAACCTGCAGTATTAAAATCGTTGCATATATTCTGCCACCTGGTGGAAAATTGAAATACTACATTCAGCAAGTGCCAATTTTATTATTAAACTTTTAACATAAAATGTTAAATATAATGTACAAATACATTTTAAGTTGTGCATCAGGCTTTAAATAGATTTTAAAAAGTTCTAAAATTTTACTAGTTTATGTTTTCAATTAACGAAAATGATGCTTCATTTTTAATATTTATCCATTTGGCCCCAAATGCTTTTTGTAATTTCTTATTACATTTGCCACAGGCAATCCTGAACCAATTCATGGTTATGTATCTTGTGATTACTGACATGAAAGGGCTTTAGCCACCACATGCATGGCTGTTCCAAAGGTGAGACACTCACAGCTTGACACCAGGAAGCTATTACAGCTCCAAACTGGCTCACAGCAGCCAACAGCGATGAATTTAATGAGCCGGGTAATGTCAGAGGAATACCGACTAATCCAGGAAATCTCACTGCAAAGATTATATCTGAGTCTGTAGATGAGGTTTTTGATGTATAGATTAAAAACAAAAATTGCTCCTTTCAGCAGGACAAAAGACTTGTTTCCTTTTACTGGGAAACACGTCAGATCGCAGATGGGAGGTGTAAAAACACCATACACAATGCTAAAAATAGTTTCTGGTTTTAACCCCGAGCAATATACCTTTTATCAGGACAGGGAATCATATTAACAGTATTTGTTTCAATCGCTGAACATTTATCTGTAGAAGTATCTGGGCAACAAGAGGGAGAGAAAAAAAACACTAGTGTCTTCCATGCAGGGGGGCCGCCAGGGATTTTGGGCCCCATGAAAAAATATCAAATTGGGCCCGGTGGCGGCTCCATAGGGGGCGCTGGGGCTCCGCCCTCCCTGATGTGAAGGGAGAACATTGTTTTAAATATATATAATATATATGAGATATTGGCAGTTATTGTCCATCATGAACCCTAGATTTTATATTTTATTGTGTTCAAGGTTATCGTATCAAGTTTTTTTTAGGAGGTTTTGTTTCATTTTCCTCTCTCTGGTGAATTCTTGGACAATCACTGGGATTTTTGGTTTGTGTTCTAAAAGCTACATAAACAAACTGCCCCTTATGAGACCTCCCATAATTCAGTCAGCATCAAAACATCTGATTTCAAGGTATTTAGTGGAAGAAGGTTTTCTTTAGTTCCTCTAAAAAGGCTCTTCACAGTATGTAATAATAATAATAATGATCTCACAGTAATTTCTGTAACATTAATAACAATGATTCAACCTGCCCAGCATCCAACACAGACTGTAAGTTGTTACTGATTCATCTAATTATCATTGTGTGGAAAAACAATGTGTTTATCACAAAAAATAACCTTTTATCTATTTTTTAATAGTTCTGTTTATCCACGTCACAGCAGGTCTTTGCATCATGTTTAGGTGCACTGCAAAAAGTCTAACATGCAGCTTTTCATTCAATCTAATAACTGCCATTCAGAACAAAATAAAATTATTGATTTGATTGTGAAACTCTTTATTTTTGCATTTTAAAATATCATTTTTGATTTGTATGGAATTAAATACTCTTTCAAAGGATGCAACACAAAGTTTTTTATTTCTCTCAAAACATATATTTGTTTTCATGTTCAGCAACTAATATTTGTAACTTGAGTGAAATACAAGTTGCACTTGAATGCACCCATGAACAGACCGAGCCCTTCTGCATGCCTGGAAGCATCGTGTCACATCACCGATGGATTTAATCCGAAAATAAACGTAAGTAAATCCAAGTGAGTTACAACATGTTTTTGTAATTTGTGGTGCCAAAATTGCAAAGAATGGCCCAATTTAAGCTGTATCACCACCAGCCACCACCAAAGATAGCCATCTTTGCATGATTGTCGCTTGTAGCTGACACTATCCGACGTTTGAACTGGTAAACGAAGTCAATGGCAATAGTAGTATGTCAGTCGGGAATGCAATTTGGTCAAAAGTCTTTGCTAGTTACATCCAGGGCGAAATAAATATTGCTTAAAGTACCAAGCTACTAACTAGCTAGCATTACCACAAGGTATCTGTGGTGCACACAGCTAGCTAGCTAGCGTGGTTTACTCTGAACTCTGCTACACACTCTGAGCATCGTTTGAATTTGCTGTTGAGCTTGCGCTTTCATGAGTCATGACAATGACTAGGGGTGTGTGTGCGCGTGCGCGATATATATATATATATATATATATATAATATATATATATATATATATATATATATATATATATATATATATATATATACATATTTGTGTGTGTGTGTGTGAACGCGCGCGCGTGAGCGATACTCCGTCGTCACCTCAGTGAAGCTGAACCCCCCCACTTAAAAACCTAGGTGAAAAGATCGAGCGGTTAGTGCTTTGTTTGCGCTGGTTTGTGCCGTTAAAGTTTCATTTGTGCTGCTATGGTTTTTGAGATATTAGAGGTTTTATTTTCAGATTATGATGTCATCTTCCCCCCAGTTTGCTTCAAAATGAACCAGACAGGTTTACTTTTTTGTACTTCGTTTGTGCTGCTATGGATTTTTAAATATTTAAGATTACAAAGTAGAATAAAACTCAGATGACATCTGTGAAGCTTCACTCAGTTCATTTAGGAGCAAGCTGGGGGGAGGATGACCTCAGAATAAACAGTGAATGACCTATAACATAATCTTAAATATCTCAAAAACCATAGCAGCACCAACAACACTTAACAGCACAAATGAAGCTCTAAACCAGTAAACTTGTCCGTGTCATATGACCCCAGAATGACTTATAAATTTATCTTTTAATATCTCAAAAACCATAGTAGCACAAACTAAACTTTAAATGGCACAAACAAAGCACTAACCACTCCATATTTGCCTAGTTTTTTAGGTGGGTGGGGGGTCAGCTTCACTGAGGTCCCAACGAAAATGTAATTTGTTACCAACCCCTGGTCTAGAGACTGTTTTTTTTTCATAGTAAACAAGCCCAAGACTGCAGTACTAGCTTATTTATAAGGATATGTATGTCAGTTACTTCTTGGTGCTGTGTTATGTGTTCTAAAGAGAAGTAAAGTTATTCTTGTTAATGTTTTTCTGTATGCTTTCAGAACCAGAGATGACTCCATCAGTGTTAAACTCCCTGGCTGACGTACACATTTCATCTCATCTGAACAGGTATCATTTTGCATTTACACCCCACATCAATTTTTAACCATTTCATACAAGACTAGACTTCCCTCATTACCTTTAAGTTATTTTATACTAATGCCTTTATTCATTGTTTACAGACTGGGGGGAAAATGTTTTATGTTTTGGTGTAGGAAGTTATTTAATGAAAAAAATGTATTGTGTGCTGTCTACTCATGTACAGGTCAATGCAGAGTTTCTGTGGGTTACTGCAGTTCTCCTGCTGACGAGATTCATGGCCCAGCTGGACGAGCAGCTACTGACAATCATCAGAAAGACAGGAGGGACAACCAAAGCACAAAATACCACACTGGAGTTTCTTGATCAGGTATGATGTATATAAGTAACCATTAACATGACAGTTAGCATTTTAATCCCTATATCTGATGATGATATGTATCCTGTTCCACTTTTATTTAGTAAATGTCAGTGATTATGGATATAGGCATAGTGAGGCAAACTGGACAAAAACCAACTGTTTGTTAGAGCTGCAAAATGCAGCTTGCCTATTCTCCACATTGCATAGTAACCCTCTTGAATGTTCTTGCAGGATGCCAATACTGATATAGGAGGGAGTGTGTCCTTAAATCTCTCACCATCTACCTGGGAGGACGTGTTGAGGACTTGATAAAAGAATACATGGTATGTCCACATCTGTTCTGTCTCTACATGAGATCCAACTTAGTCAATCTTGGGGTAAACTTGTCAGCTTTGTTATTGAATGCAGTGATTCATCTGGACTACAACGATTAATTGACTAATCAAATGTTGAATTTATGGACCACTAATTTGATAATCTAAAAATTGTTTTGAGTCTTTTTTTTATTGCAAAGAATGAAAAGAAAAAATTCTATGAATTCCATCTTCAATATGATAATGTTCTGACTTCTGTAGTCTATGATTAAAACAGTGGATATCTTTGGGTTCTGGGCTGTTGGTTTTGTCATCTTAGGCTTTGGGGAGCAGTGATCAACATTTTTAACCATTTTATAAACTAAAGGCCAAATTCTATAATAACTTTTATTTTTTTCATATCAACAGCAAAGTTAATTAAAATGTCATTTTCAATTAAGTAACAATCTTTCTTGTTTATTATTTATTTGCACATAATTAAAGCAACAATTCTAAAATTAATTGAATGATTATGCAATTCACATCGCGATTAGTCAAATCAATTTTCTAGTAGTCGGTAACTAATCAATTTTCAAAATAGTTAGTTGTAGTCCTAGATTTGTCAGGTGTGCCAGACTTCAGTTGTTCACTTATATATTTTGTCTCATTTTACCTAAAGATGTCACAGACGGATGAAGCTGAGCAAGAGCTGGAGAGTATCAGCATCTCAAGCCTTCTACATCAGCCCCAAGACATCAGGATCATCACTGATGGTGTGGAGTCCTAAATGAGTTGCCTTCTGTGGCAGGTGAAGTGACAACGCTCTTTGGACTGTTATGCTCTTAACATGGAAAATCCACAGGGATTCCGTTTCACCTTTGAGACTTTTCAGATCATCTTATGGAGCTTGATTCCAACAAGATGACTTCCAAGATTTGTAGACTGAATTGTGAACTCCACACTGCACAGTAGTATGCATGTACTGTATGTCATGTTTATGTGTGCATGTGTGCTCGTGTGTATTTAAGTAGCCTGTAGTTATGACAGGCGCCTAGCCAGCAGTTTAGGAGGAAGAGAACCTCAGTGGCACTTAGGTGCAACTTTCCAAGTGTTGCTATGGCCATTTGAGGCTATGCTGTGTTTTTGGGCCTTGAGTTAATTGGCCTTAAGTTTTTGTATTTGTTTTTGTTTTGTTTTTTTGTCTGCTAGGGACATCACTGCTTCCAGTGATACTGTATGTGTTGAAAATACTGCAACAGATTCTAAGTTCAAAGATTGTATTGATAAAAAGTACCCATTTTAAAGGGAGACTTTAGTTTTCAGAGGGTGATATTACAAATGTAGTTTGTTTTTTTTACATTGTATGGGCACTCTGTATTAAAGTGTTATTAAAATGTTTAGAATCAATAAACAATATTGAAATAATCTGTTGGCCAGTCTTGTTTTTTAAAGGAAATGAAAATTATTTTTGAAGTAAATTAAATTAAAAGTGAAAAATATAGTTTGGTTATATCTAAATGAATTAACTGGTGTCAACTCAAACATTTTAATTTGGTTGAATATAAAAAAATTAGGTTGGTTCAATTTCAAAATATTAGCTTGGTTCAATGACTAGATTATGGTTGTATGTGAAAACATTTATTTGGATCAAAGCAAAAAATTAAGGTTCGGTCAAGTGCAGTAATATGGTTTACATGAATCTAAAATAACCAGGTCATATTAAATTACACAATTTAGTTTCAGTAAAGTCAAATATTTTGGATGTGAAAATTGGACATCAATTTTTTTAGTTTTAGCACAGTTATTCTTTTTACAGTGTGAAACTGTTTTGAGGTATTTAACTTATTGCTAAGAACTTAATCTGGACTGTTGTGATGAGGAAAATAAAGTATTTAATAAATTGTGTGGAGAAAAATATATTAATGCTTTAAACTTGTCACCTGTGAAAAAAACAACAAATCCTTTATTGACAGTAACTCATGGTAATGTCATGGAGGATTTGGGTCATATCAGCAGATTTCTACTATAAAACTATTACAAACACAAAGAGTCTCTGAAAACAGCTGTAAGGTTAAAGGAAAACAAAACTATGCTCAAGTCCTGACAGAGAAATGTGGTTTTTTGTGTTTCATTTGCCAAAATTGGCGCTGCGCGTTCCCGTGACGAACATTCACTTTATTGCAAAACGCCTCTGTCTGCTAATGGATGCATATGTGTTAAAGTTGTTAGCGAGGTCCTGGAGAGAAGTGACGCCGACTGTTAGGCAGCTTCCCCGGTGCTGACAGGACAAACACCGTAGAGGTTGGTCTGCTGCTCCGTGTTGACTTCAGTCAAAGAGGAGACGTGACTCGGGCAGGACTGTACCATTTCATGCCGATGTAAGGGGGGGTTAAAATTATATTTTTTATAAATAAAGTAGAGACTTGTGATATACATTTTATGAAGACAAAAATATTGTTTGTTTAATGTCTTAATTTTTAACAAAATACTGAGGAGTAAAGTACTTGAGATTTTTAAACTTACATTTTTTTTTTTTTTAATTAGAGACTTTTTTGGGGCCCCCTAAGAGTCGTGGGCCCTTAGAATCTTCCTAAGTTTTCACCCCTTTACGGTGCCCCTGCTTCCATGTACAACAGAAAGACTAAAATCAGCACTTTGCGGTAGAAGAGCCCCAGATCCAGCTAACTGTTCATATTTTATACCAGAGTTCAGTTACATTGCCAGGATGGTTCACATCTAGTTAAAGAGAAAGCAGTTTGTTCGTAAATGATTGACAAGCCTCGGCTTTGCCTGCCAGCTTCAGTGATGGCGACACATAGCATGAACATGCTAAGCTAAAATGATTGTTTTAGTTATACAGCTGCTGATGGTTAGTTGGTGAAATATAAATCTATAAAAATTAAAAGACAGGTGCAAGTGAATATTCTAGGCTTATAAGACTGACAAAAAAAAAAAATCCTTTCCGTGCTAACTGATGTTTCTGAATACATTTCATGTCTTTGTCATTTTGTAACTTAGAATAAAATTCCCCAAAGCCCCAAAACGTGAATAAATGCTATCTGGTGATGATGAATATAAATGGGCAGTTTTACTTTTTAGTAAATAAACTGTGTGATGTTGATTGGTTGGAAGGGCTTGATTGCAGGCACTCAAAAAGAGGATTCAGGAGTCAAAAAAGACTAAAAATAAACCAAACTATAGAACGTCTGACAGGTGAACCAAACAGTGACCAGGCAACGTGGCTGGAAGGAACTAGAGGATCTAACGAAATACAGTACGGAAAGACAAAATCTAAACTTCAAAAGATGAACAATTTATATTCATAATTTGATGTTTTGGATGGTTTAAATGCACCCCAATGATTGAGAACCTATGCATTGGTCCTTCAAAAACAAAAGCTTCACTTTCCCTAATCTAAGGGAAATAGTACGTTTCACTCTTGATTTTTTGTTTTATTTAAACATTATTTAGCTTTTAGATGATGGGTAAAGGTATAGAACAGAGGTAATCAATAGGCGGCCCACATCTTTTTGGCCCATGAGCCACATATTGCATCCACCAAGCTGTAATGATCAGTGTTGGGAGTAACGAGTTACAAAAGTAATTAATGACTGTAATGCATTGCTTTTTGCGGTAACGCAGTAATGTAAGGCATTACAGAAAAAAAATCTGTAATATTTTACTCGGTACAACGTCAGTAACGCGCGCATTACAGTGCATGTTTAACCTGGACTGAAGTGGTGGTTTTCCAGAGGAGAAACGTCACTCAGCGCCAAATATTTCACTTCCTGTAGTCAGACAGAGCAGAGAGGAGTCTGGTTCTGTCTGGGCCACGCAGCAAACTCATACGTGGTTCCGAACTGTGTCGGAGGAGCGCGCACAAGTCGCGTGCGCTACCCAAGTCCTGCGCGCTCACAGTAACCAAAGCCAGCAGCGCTCCGCTCGGAAACTGAAGCGAACTGAGAAGTTTCCTGATAAAGAGTCGCTCTAACAGACTAGATTATTAACATCAGAAGTTGGAGAGCTCGCTCTCTCACGCGCACCGAGCAGAGGAAAGCGCGCGTCATGCAGCGTCTGCTCCCTGCTGGGAGGAGGAGATCGAAGCACACAGGTAGAGGTAGGAGTCAAACTAATGAATAGGAACTCCCCATGTGCACAAGCTCCCTCAGGTATATGTATATATATATATATATATATATATATATATATATATATATATATATATATATATATATATATATATATATATATATATATATATATGTGTGTGTGTATAGATTTGAATATACTGTAAGTAAATATGATAGATTAATATACGGTCAGATGGATTGATGAATAAATGATGGATGGATGGATGGATGGATGGATGGATGGATGGATGGATGGATGGATGGATGGATGGATGGATGGATGATAAATGATTGATGGATGGATGGATGATAATTGATTGATTGATGGATGGATGATAAATGATTGATGGATGGATGGATGGATGGATGGATGGATGGATGACATGTTGGATGAATAAATGATGGTGGATGGATGGATGGATGGATGGATGAATAAAGGATGGATGGATGGATGGATAGATGATAAATGATGGATGGATGGATGGATGGATAGATAGATGATAAATGATGGATGGATGGATGGATGGATGGATGGATGGATAGATGATAAATGATGGATGATAAATGATGGATGGATGGATGAATGATAAATAATGGATAAATGACAGATGGATGGATGAATGGGTTAATATACAGATGGATGATATCTCTCCATGTATCCATCACATGACCTTCCACTGGATGTAGAATGAGCTACATTTATGGTCAAATCCATATTTACAGGTATTTTGATGAGAGTAACTAAAAGTAATGCAAAAGTAGTGTAATGCCTTACATTTAAAAAACAGTAATATTGTAATGTAAGGGATTACTTTAAAATTACAGTAACAAGTAATAAATAATGCATTACAGTTTTGAAGTAACTTGCCCAACACTGGTAATGATTACACTAAATGCAAGTTGCCATCAACGTGGCATCGTCCACACAGCCCGGCTTCGCCTCATCTCTCAGACCGAACCCAACCATTCTAAGAAGGATGCTCATTTGAGCTGCTTGTATCTGGGATCTCTCATTAAAGTCTGCATTTCGTGGCCTGTTTTTTTTTTTTTTTTTTTGCATGTCTTTCTTTGCAGATGATGCTCGATTTTGGACTGCATTCAAAAGATTTTCTCCTCAAGAGTTCTCCATCAACCATGTTTCTATATCCATATTTATACTTTGTTTCATCTGTGTTAGGATTCCTGCTGTCAGAGGTACTTTGCTAATTTCTCTTAATAATCAATCAGAATCAACAAAAAGGAGAAACACTTTCTTCCACCAAAGAGGCAACTTTTAACACAACTAGCTTGTTTCAAAGCGAACAGCTAAACTTACACGAGAGAGAACAAAGCAATTTTCCCCCCCAAAAAACTTTTTTGTGTTTATCACAAATGGATATTTTGGCATGTGAGGCAACAAGCCGCTGTGCTCAGTGGGTGGGCCAGCGTTGTACTTTCATGATAAAATGTGAATTACATGCATGAGAAGCTCTAAACCGATTAAACATGGGTTGAAAATGGTCATTGGCTTCGACAGTCGCGCACTGCCAGTGAAAATTACGCCGAAGTGCCAGCACACTTGTCCAAGCATATCTTGATTTGTTTAGAAGTTTTCGTTTTAAAAAGTCTCTTTTTGAAATGCCTCTGTTAGATGTCCATTTGTTTTGTTCCATAAAGGGCTTTAAATTCCCTTTTGAAGGCCAGCTAGTCTATCAGACAAAAATCTAATGGCTGCACGCAACAGTGCTTTTTAAAACTCGCTTAGCAGTTCTCTCTCCTCCTCACATTCTATCACATGCACACATGCAAAACACACACACACACACATAATCTGACATTTGTGATTACAGTGATTACCAATCGGTGAAATGAAGTCGCTTTTGTTTTTTTTATTCCTTCTTCCAAATAGCAGATTGTCACAGCAATAAATAAATCTGCTCCCACCAGCAAAGCAAAAAAAGATGTATTATTTTCAAATTTAAATTCATTTCCTTATGTAAATTGCTGTCTTTTGGGGCTGCCACTCACACAATTGTTTTGTTTTGTTTCTCTTGATATTGTTAGCAATCAGGCAGTTTGTCTGAGAAATCCCATTTTTCCATCAGTAGCTGCCTATAGATTATAATACGGTAAAAATCACATTTACATGATTACTTGCTGTGTGTTTATAGGAAATGCATGGAGTTCACACATCATTTCCATGTTACCTGGACTCTATATTGGATCATTTTTTGATGAATCCATGGGATTGGATGGGGGGAGGTTATGACCAATATTTATGTTTATTTTCCCATTTTTCCAACAACTTAAATACTTTGAATGTCAATATGCTTCTGAACACTGAAAGATGAGAGGATATAAACAAACAGATGCCACGAAAAACGTATTAATGTGTTACTTTTATACTTGTTTGTGCTAGGTGAAATGTTAGTTTCACTTTTTATTTTCGTATACTGTTTTTTTGGCTTAATTTATGTTTAATAAAATGGTCACACTTTTAAGAAATGGGTTCTGTGAAAAAGTTACAATTAATATTTTAAATGTTTGACAAATTGACAAGCTAATGGCTAATCCTAATGAGATCAAGAGAAAAATAGATTTCTGCCATCTTTTTTTAAATTATTTTTTTATTTCATTTTATCAGACTTTTTACAATTATACACAGAAAACATGTACATTCACCCACACACACATACAAAAAAATAAAATAAATAAAAATAATAATAATAAAATAAAAAACCAGGGTAACATAGGTGGACTGACCATTCTAGAATACTATCTAAATCTAAAATAATGACTATTATACATAAAGTGGTTCAGGGGTTAGCCCTTCTGAGGTAAAGTCTCCATTTTTCCTAATTTTTTTTTGCATTTTTCTGAAATGTTTGAGAGAAAAAGTTAATTGCTCCATGACGTACAGTTCGTGAACTATGTCCATCCATTCCGAGACTGTTGGCGTTTCCTCCTGTAACCATTTTCTTGTTATGGCCTTCTTACTGGCTACCTGTAGTATCTGTAGTAGGTATCGATCCTGTTTATTCAAGTTTTTTGGAATATCGCCCAGATAGATGACCGTGAAACTATCCTCCAGTGAATATGTCAGTGTCAATATGCTTCTGAACACTGAAAGATGAGAGGATATAAACAAAAAGATGCCACGAAAAACGTATTAATGTGTTACTTTTATACTTGTTTGCGCTAGGTGAAATGTTAGTTTCACTTTTTATTTTCTTATACTGTTTTTTTTTTTAATTGGCTTAATTTATGTTTAATAAAATGGTCACACTTTTAAGAAATTGGTTCTCTGAAAAAGTTACAATTAATATTTTAAATGTTTGACAAATTGACAAGCTAATGGCTAATCTGAATGAGATCAAGAGAAAAATAGATTTCTGCCATCTTATCAACTCTAGTTTGACATTTTTTTAAAACAGTTTTGTACAAAGCCAGTTTAATAAAACATGCAAACCACTGTCAATTTCATATCACATGGGTATTGCAGCTGAAATATGAGATTCCTGCCTGAAGTTTCACAGGCTACAACAGAGCTAGCTACTGTTGCTGCTGTTAGCGCTTGAAAATAACTATAGATTTCTATAGAATAAAAACAATGTGAAACTTGTGGCAATGTAAATGTATATAAATTAGCATTTGCTGTGGTAGATGAAAAAAGCTAGTCAGGGAGACCAAGCTTTTTTATTTTTTAATAAAATCTAATACATCAAAATGTTGTCAAGAAAATTCCTGGAAACGAGACACTGCAGCAGCAGGAATCTCTGACCTCAGATAGCAAATGAAAGTTTTTATACATGAGTCAGTTTATCAGTACACATACAAATATTGCTGCATGTCTGTAGCACTGTTGCCTTGCAACAAAAAGGTTACAAGGTCGATTCCCGGCCTTTCTACGAGGAATTTGCATGTTCTCCCCATGCATGTGCAGAGTTCTCCGTGTATTCCGGTTTTCTCCCACACACCACAACATGCCTTTTAGGTTATTTGTAAGTCACTTTGGACAAAAGCGTTGGGTAAATGAACATAAACAATGTTTGGCAATTTAGTTGTCAGTAAATCTTCCATAGAATTGATTGGTAATTATCCAAATGTCATTGTATTTTTCTTCTTCGCGCAAAATACATCGTCTATCACAGTCCATAGAATTCTTTAAAACAAATGCAATTTATTTTCATTCGTTTTTGTTGAATGTGTGATGTTAAGAACAAATAATTAATAAACATATTCTGGATGGCTATATGAATGTGCAGTCTTGAATATGCTTCACCATGGAGGGAGATGAAAGGTTTAAAAAATCTGAAGATGTTCCAGATGGCGAAGAAAAGGGGGGTATTTGTATTTGTTTTTGCCATAATTTCATTTACTGCCTGGTTACTACATTGCAAAATAGGAGCAAAACACTGAAAATGGTATTAAAAAACAAAGATGTAGAAGGTATATGATGGTCAAGGAGAAATGTCCTTTTTATTGCCAAAATTGCCTGCAATACCCAAGGTGTCAAATATGATGCAAAACATTGCCATGCAAATTTTTTTTTGTGTATTTATGATAAATTTGGTTAAAGGGATGAATAAAGACTGCAAACTGAAAAAATATTGAATATTCTGTCCATTCTTTCTTGGGTGAAGCATTGTAGGGTTCCGGTTTTGTTTTAAGCTAGCAGTAATCTACTTGTTTACCAATCAGAAAGATATCTACAAAAAGTAGAATATTAACAATATTTTCATCTAAACATTTAGAAAGATCTGAACTCACACTTAAACCTAATGAAATGGACCGTAAAAGTCATGTCAATGTCACAACATCCAATTAGTTGATGTCTACAGGAAACAAAAGACCTGTGGAATATGCTGTTATTGAATCAAGAGGTAAACAGAGATCTACACTGATCCGTGTTGAGCATTTTTTGCTAGGAAAGGCCCATCAGGAACATAACACCGGTGACACTTACCAAGGCAAAACAATTTCTCAACAGACAGCCACCCAATGCTTTCAAACTCAGACTTATACTTTATTCATAGCAAGGATATGAAAGTGCCAAAGTACAGGCTAACTTAAATGGATCACAAAATCCTCCAACAAAGCAACAGGAAAGTGCTGACCTAAAACCGGGGCACATTCCAATAATGTCTCATCCAAAAGCTATTTCAACCCAAAGCGGACAACAAATCAATTCACTTAAAGCCCTTTGGACTTGTATGGATTGTGCCTTTTAGCATTCTGCTTTTATGTCGCACATATCAAAACAACAATCATACATGTGACTTTCTAGCCCTCAACGAAATAGGTATGTGACCAGTCCCAATAGCTTGTAAAGCTAAAGAGTCACTTTTTTTAATGGTCCAAGTTGTGTTTGGTCAAATGAAAATCCAAAATGATTTTGTGACTTGCATTATGGGGGTGCTAATTAGACTAGTGAATGCATTTCAACTGTGCAATTTTCATTCTCATACTATAAAAAGTACAGCATTTAGAAAAGGTGTTGCGGAATATTGCTCCACAAGTTGAGATAGACTTCTTTCCGTTTCACAGAAAAGTCTTTACAATGAGGAAAACAAAAGGCAGCCCTGAAGCTATACTGTCTTTTAGTATCTTCAAATGGGTAATCTTTCCTCCGAGACATCCTCCATTTTTTTGTGCTGAAGGGTAAAGACATGGGCATGTGATGAGTTGTGTCTCTATAGCGGCTGTTTCTACAGTGTCACATAAAGACCTCGTCTAGGGTGGAACATTGGTTTTGTTGAGTTTCTTCTCATATTTCCCAGATTTTAGCCTCAATAACTCAATTTTTATTATTATTCTAAACTTACAGCATCCACAAGAAGAGATATTTTATCTATTTTTCTTTATTAATGTTTAGACCAAAAACACAAGACAGTAATAATGTCATCAAGACACCGCAGGTGAACAGGGTACTTCACCTATTGAGTGGGATGACTGGTCTTTTCTTAGGCCTGATTACAAAGTGCATAAGTGCATCAGCTGAACAGGTTCATAATCTTGAGTCTGCACCGAGCTTTCGGCTGTCTAATTAAGTCTAGCACCATTTGGCACTGCAGTATCTCAAGTATTGAGTCAAAGCTGGCAGAAATAAAATAAAAAAACTTGTTTTAAAAGGTTCACACTTCCTGTCTAACCCTGGTGTAGCTATCAAGAATAATTTATCTTCCTGAATTCATACAGATACCATTTTTTTCCACCTTTGCACCACAGTCAAATCTTGCAGTGCTAGGCTGTGAATGTCTATTTCAACCAAAATTAATTCTAAAATTTTCCACCCTATCTAACCTGAAAATGATGCTGTCCCAGTGTCTGAGATCATAGAGGTACTGCTTCTGAGATTCACTTCTATTTGAATATCACTTTCATTTGGGTATAAGCATTGAGCACCATCAGCAAGCTTATTCTTGTCTAAATAAAAATGACAGCATTGTTATAGGCAATGTATTAGCACATCTATATTTTGGTAAATCCCAGACAATCTGTTGTATAGGCCTTATGCTGTGGAAAATGGCAGTACTTTGGCTTTTCTAGCAGTTATAAACCAAGGACACTTTTAAAAACAACTCCAAGCAATGCCAACTGTAAGCTCTTCTATCCTCTGATAATGGACGGTATTCACGTTAAACATTTGAGTAATGTTACCTTGTTGGGTGCTTCTACATGATCAAAATTGAGACTAAGGAAGTACACATTTGCTCCTTGAGGTACATTGTCGATTTACGCAACTTCTAGGGTTGGATAATGAATATCAAGGTAACGATTTGCACCTTGTTGAAGACCTGAAAGGACCATTTTTGTTCCCAAGTACATAAATGTACTCATCCTATATGCTATGGAGCAGCGTCAGGAGGCCATTTGTGTTTAAATGAAAGAGAACAGAAACTAGTGAAAAAAATAAGAGCAATAGTCTTCTGTTTTATGTGCCACCTTACCAGGAAAGAACTGGAAGAATTAGGTATATTGTGTAGAAAATATTCAGGAGGAACTATTTTTGTACCTTTTGAAAGGTCCCTTGTGTTATTAATAATTTAGTGTCCAGAACTGCCACCACAGTTGCAAGACTGATAAAAATCTCAAGTACCAACAAGTAGTCTCGGCTGAAGGTACAAGAACAGTACATTTTAAGGAACTACCACAGTAACAAGACTTTGTACTCTGACATGTACAACTGGGAACTAATAGTTGCATGATCATGTATGTCTCTGCATGTGTAGCAACTATTTACAGGGATTACACAGTGTTCAGAAATATTTTTTTTAAACTTTGTTTCTTTACCACCCAAAAACTAACATTTCTAATGTATCTAGGATTCATTATCTTATAAATATGTACTGTATTTAGAAAACACTCCAGAAGTACAATGGCTTGCGAAAAGTACGATTTCAAGCGAACGAGAATTCCAGCCAAACATGTTAACTTGTGTGTAAAGACTGAAAAAACAAAACAAAAACAGGTGTCTTAGATGGCAATTTGCATAACAAACTGAACTTGAGATCCAGGTGTTTTATACAAGAAAGAAACATACTCTTCTATATCAGAGGGACTTGCTTTAAAATTCCAACCAGCCCATGGCAATGACCGCCGTCTGTTGTGTTTTGGTCTGCTGAGGTTCCAGAAGAATCAATAAACTCTTTTTACAAGGGTGGAACCGTCATTGTTTTTAACTTGTGGTGTTTGAGTCAATAAGGAACAGGAGGTCAATGAACAAACTCCATCACCCTCTCCATGGCTCTTAACAGAGGCAGTGGAGCTTATGATTCGTCAGGGTCCATTTCCTGGTAGAGGGCCCCTACTTCCTTTAGTCTGACCTTAACTGGCTCACCCTCATAAAGATAGGATTGGTACACGGTATATCTGGAGTGTAAAGCACAAACAACGGCTGCAACAAATGAAACTGCAGTGAACATTTGTATTTCCTGGGGGAAAAAAAACAACATAGTTCTATTCTTGCCCAGAGATTTTGCTCATCTTAAAAAGGCGTGCACACCAATGTTTCAGAAGCAGTAGGTTGTGACTTGTTGAGCAGACAGTTTAGCCACCGCCAGTGCTAAGGTGAGAGTGCAACGAGCCCGAGCAGCAACCTGCTGCTCTGGGGTATGCGTCAAGGAGACATAAGAGAGAAGGACACTGAAGTTACAGTATATTAGTTTTGAATGTGTTTTAAATGTAGTATATTAACACTAGATGTCAATTACTTGGTAAATAAATCTGATTTAACCCAACGGGATTCAAGTAAAACTATATTCTACAAGTTGTTTGATATTGGGTTGGATTTACTGCAACTTTCCACAGAAACTCAGGAGACAAACTTGTCCAGAACAGCAAACAGGGCAGCTAACAAGCTGTAACTTGGTGCAAATCCAAACACTGGTCTCTGTTTCGAGAACTGCAGTTTTCTGTCTTTAAGAACTCACATTTCATTGTATGAGCCTCCTTCACTCACACTCTTTATATTATGTTTTCCCTCCGGTCAAGACATCTAGCTAATAACGTGTTTGTCAGGCACGGAGGCTCCCAAGCGCTATACCAGCTATACATTCCACTTTCATTATTTTGTCATAGGAAACCAGTGGCCTCCAACACAAGTCCCCACCTCCAAGTACCAATTTCCTTTGTGAGCTGGTTCTCGTCCATCTATGGTTGTCTGACTGAAAACAACCAGCTTCGCCGCCCAGAGATGAGATAATTGCTCCAATAAAGTTTTCAACAAATTTAAACCATTTTCATGCCATTCTAAAAGTGGACACCGCTCCGAAATGTCTTCTTTTTTGAAAGTGGGAAACTTTGTGTGTGTGTGGAGTAAACAGCTACAAAACTGGGAGCGCTGCTATCGGCAGAGCCGTACATCAAATGGATCCTGTTCACACGACGCATGCATGCTAAATGACAAACCTAATGCCTAATTGCCTCTGGTCAAAGTAACCATACTTCATGCTAATTTGTGGAATTCATCATTATATCAGTAGACGTACTTTGGGGTACTTTGGTTGATTTACAGTCTTCCTGTTGGGTGAAATGTACAACAAAGTACCTCCATAAACATTTATTAAAAAAAAGGAGACAGTGATCACTTTTTCCCCTCTATTCTAAGGATTACGCATATTATTTTACACATTCTCTGACAGCACGTATAAATGCAGCCGGACTTTTTAATTGTAATGAAACACTTTCATCTGTTACATAAAGAGACTTTTCTTTTTCATTAACCACATCGGGTAGGTTTAGGCTTATTCTGTGTAGACATCTTTTATCCCCAATATAAAGATAAGAAAAATACTTGTTTCAGGTTCTACTAAGGTACAATTTATAAACCTAAAAATGGAATTGGACAGATTGTGCAACTTTAAATGATTATCCTTGGATCTGTCACACAAAAAAGTTTACTTTAAAACTTCACCAGATCTATGATTTACCATTTATTGGGTTCAAAATGGGGGTATAGATGTATATTTGGACAACTTTATCAAAGACATTGATTAAACATTCCTTTGTTTTATATGTTTGGAGACAAATGGTTCATATTTGTGGCTAAATACATGATTATGATGCTATTACTGAACTGAATAAACTGCTACAAGGCAAAAAGAACACTATTTAAAAAAAAATTTCTAATAATTTACATACCCATTCATCAACGCAAAAATCCCAAGAACTTACCGACAGTACGGGGTGGTTCAAAATGCCAATCATCAGGCACTTTAGTTTAAAAAAATATTGGATTGCATTAATCCAAAGTGATTTACAAGTTAGAAATGCCATCTAAGCTTTGCAACAGTAAGCGATTTTGAACATTTCATTAAGTGCTAGGTTGAAACCACAATATTGGTGGGGAATAGCTTCAAAGTCACAAATAATAAAAACAAAAATACAATAAATAGGGTTCAAATTGTTTGAACGTATTAGTTTTTAAAATCGGACGTAACTGTTTTAATAATTTCTTGGAATACAAGTTGATGTAATGCAAAATGTGTACAAAGATGTGGACAACAAAAACTCTTGTGGACACTCAAAATCTTTTTTTTTTTAGGTTATTAGGTTTATTAATGTGCGTAATGTGATTGAGCATTTCTCCTAGAATCGTTTAGGATTATTCAATTTTTTTAAATCCTAATTTAATTAATTCATTTGAGATCAATTAAGATGAACAAAACGGAAATCAGATAATTGTCTAAAGTTAAACAAAGACCTTCATTATATTATATTTATAGATATTCATTATAACACCTTATAATTTAAAATGCATATAAAATAAAATGTATAAAATCTAAAATTTAAATGTAAAAAGACATTATGAATATTTATGGTAGGATAAACATACTTATATATTTATAAATCAACAAAAAACAATCAAATATAAATTAATACAATTATTCACCACATAGTGAAACATTTGATATCACTGTAGATGCATCTCCATAATTAAAACTCCTATTTTAAAAGTGTAGGCAAATGTTTTACAAGGGAACAACTTGAATATTTAATACTCCCGATTACACGCACAAACATAACTAAAACCCTGATTTAGACTTCCTTGATGTACCAACTCAGTGGAAGTGATGCGCCTCCAGGCAATCATTTGTACATAAACGGCAGATACATTCTATCCGCTGCGAAGGAGGTAAGTTACAATGTTGAGTACCGGGATTATCTTTGTTTACTTCATTGCTACACTTAATCTCTCTCTATCCAGGGAATGACAAATTTATTTATAATTTGGTTAATTTGTATTAAGTTGTGTTTGTACAAAGCCACTCCATTTGCTCAAACGCCCTTTACTCTTCACTCGGTGGCAAAAACAACTCCTTATTCATCTGCTGTTTGGCCATGCATACCAATGGGCCTCAATCGATTGCATCTTTTAATTGAAAATAGATGGAGCCGTTTATATGCAGCCTGATTTGTTGAACCTTTGGCCCCGCTCCCCTCGGTTCGTAGAGATTGCAGATATCTGCCCTGCTGAATGTTTGTGTGCGTTTGCCCAAAGTGCGGATCAGCGGGGTGTTTTTCCTCCGAGTATGGACGTCAATGCCAGGGGCAACTCGAACCCTAATGTCATTAGTCAAATACGGAATGTTTAATCATGCCTCACCTCAATTATTGATTTGCCATTAGTCCTCAACTATTTAAAGAGAACCTTAAGTAGAATTTGGAACTTCAGCTGACAGCTTCACAATTGGCCAACTTTTGATTGTTTTGTTATTTCTACCACAACCCAACAGTAGATATTACCTCGTCTCTGTGCTGCACTTCCTAGATTATACATATTTGGAAACGGCCCAGAGCGATCTTTTGATTTTGCTCACGAGAGCGTGTAAAGTATTCACGAGAGGACAGAAGTTTACTGGAGTAAAACCGAAAAGAACAAAACTGGAAGGTAATTCTTTTTCATTTCAAATTAAATCCAGTAGCTCTGCGAGGCCTTGAAAGCATAAAACAGATCATTAAATGATTAAATTCAGTGTTTCTGGTCGATTTTACCTTCCAGATTAAAACAAAAAAAACAAAACAAAACAAAACAAAAAACGGTTTACCAAAATAAAACAAAGAAATTCAAAACCACTGATCAACATATGCAAATGATGCTTGCCACCAAAGATGCAACATGTTCTCAAATATTTTGGTTTAAAAAGTGATTATAAATTAGATATAAATAAACCAGTGTAGTTATAAATTATTATAATCGAGCTGAAATAATGTAATGAGCACAGAGCCTACTTATTTTTTTTCTCCATTTGCAAGTTTTATTTGTATTTTTTTCCATAAGGAACACATCATGTGTCACCAACAAGTCCAAACTGGATTTATCTGAACTTTCACTTCGATTTGTGCCAGTAGGATGAATTCCCTGCTGGATGCATGGAGCTTTGGAGTTGAGCATTTATGATCAATGCTCAACATGGTACTGGCACCCGCTGTTGTAAAAGGCAAGTTTGGAAAAACGATGATTTCTTATTTTTTAAAAAGTTTAATGTACTTTTAATTTTTTTTTATTGTGGATTTTGATCGATTCACTTTGAAGTAGCCTGAATATAACACGAAACTGTCCTAGAGTGATCATCTACTTCATCGCCGTCTTATTGCCTAATATTTGGAAACTTATATCCTCCTCCACACTGAGCGGTAAGCTGAAGGCACAGGGAGAGAGATTAAGTTCAAACCCTGCCAGGAATTGATCTGTGGCTCCTGCAGGTTGTCAGAGTCAGCCGCTGTCTTACACACTGCAGCACGGCATGTCTTCCTGTCACCGCTGTGCAGCGCAGTAATTATTGTGTTTGACATTTTTGTATTTCTTTATGACATGTTGAATTTTCCCATTAATATTTTAGCATTAATAGGGAACACGGCACTGTGTTAAGGCCTCTACCTTCCAACAATTTCAAAACTTTCTGTGGAGTTTGCACAGAATTCTTAACTAAACACACGTCAGTGTAAAGGTGTGTTTAGACTGTTCAAACTGAAGTGAGCCAGGCCTCAGGGGACTCGTTTCATGATGCCTTTGAGTGACGGCACAACAGATCGTCACATGCTTGGTCAACAGCCTTTTGTGGCAGGTTTTTAGTGTATAGGGTAGCTTTTAAACTGCCTTATCTATGTATAACCAGCCAACATATCTACCGTATTGACCCGAATATAAGACAAGGTTTGTTTTTTTTTAAATCTATGTGGAAAAAGGGGGGTTGTCTTATAATCCTGGCCTAGGTTTTTGGGGTCATTACACAACAAAACCAGCAGAGGGCGCAGGCTTCTGGTCAAAGCTGCAGCAACAGGAAGCAGCTCAGATTGCAACCAGTCCCGGTCCAGACCAGACCAAAGTTAAAGGCCCACTGGGGTTAAAATGTCCAACGATCAGTCCAGCCAGAACCAAGGAAGTTGATTTCAGCGTGACTTCTGTCAGGTGAGGGCTCAGCTCTCGTTGGTCATTCACACTTTCTTCCTCACACGGCTGCACAGAACTTCATTCTGTACCCGACTCTCACGTATAGTCAAGAGCAAAAGCATAAGTCGCATGTCTGTTTACTACGAGCACTTCCATCTCACGTCTAATGTAACCCTGCTTGTCGACAGCGAGAAGACCGACCCCTACCGCGTAATCTTTTGTGAAAAGCACATGATTGCGCAACACTACTGGCAGAATCTAAACACTTATGAACGAGCAAAGGCTCCCAGATGCCGGCTCAGCTTTACGGCAAATTGGTGGCATTGTTTTATGAAAGCAGCTTTTATTTCTGCCACAAACACACACATACACACACAGAGAGAAGGAGAGAGGGGGATGCTGAAAGAGAGTGCTATACGATAGAGCGAGAAGGAGATTTAAGTGAACTTTTTTCTCTTTTTTTCCAATTAATGGGTTACTAATTTTCCATTATCCCCTGATTAATAGACACATATTAACCCTCTGGGCGCCAGAGGTTTTTCAAGAAAATCATCTTTTTTGACATTACAATTTCAAAAAGTTGCAACTTTAATATGGTTAGAGATAAAGGCATACTGTAAATGAGAAAAATTTTCAGTTCGAATCAAAGTTTGTGATTGGAACAAATTCACGTATCTAATTTTTATATAGTGTATAAAAATGTAAAAGTATATAATCCATCATCTAAAGAACATACAGGAAACCAGTGGGCTCAGAACTGACAGACCTGTTTCCAAACACTCAACAGGTTCATCAAAGTGTCTGATGCACCTGTGATGCTCTTCATCATCTCCCGGGAAAACCCCACCATCATCATCCTCATTTACAGAGGGACAGTGAACGCTGCGTTCCGTCTATTTACAGTTTTTTTCTCCTGCGGGTTCTGCTGAGTTTGCCGCAAATTTTTACATTTCCGCTCCTTTTGTTACTATTCGCGGTGTTTTTACTACCCTTGCTTGCTATGCACACCACATCCTTCCTCTCTGGACACCGTAAAGCAAAGCTGAACCGAACAGAACCGGACCTATGAGCTGCTTTTGGGTCGTAATGGCGAACCGGGTCGCTCTCGCTGCCTGCAGACACAGCTGCAGTCTCCCTGGACGACTGATCATCTTCACCAGAGGTGGATTTTCCTCTTCAGAGTCTGAGTCAGCCATTACCTGATGAAGTGCTTGGTGAACAGTGAACAGAAGTCTCCTCATATTAAGTTTTCCCCCTCCCTCCTCGCTCCGAAACTCGCTCTGAGCGGCGCGGCTCCGGTAACCACTCCCCTCCTGTCTCCTCCGACGGGAGGAGGTTTTTAAACTCCTTTTTCTCCAAAACGTTCAATATAAACACACCCAAAAATGTTGCTTAGTATGAAGTTACAGTTGTCCACGATCTTCTGATGAAATGTAGAAACTAAAAAATGGCTCATATCAGCAGCTGTGGCTCGTTAAACTCAGTAATGACGCTTGTCGCAATATTGCGACTTTGGCGCCCAGAGGGTAAAAAATGTCTGTAATTACGATATTATTTAAATGATTTTCTCTAAATTTCAATAAAAATAGTTTCTTTAAAAAGTGAATTCAGTCTTTTTTCTGCAGTCTTGAAAGGGGGGGGGGGGTTGTTTTATAATTGGGTCATCCTATATGCGGGTCAGCACGGTACTTATTTCACTCTTTAAGCCTGGAATGTCCAAAGTGAGGCTCAGGGGCCTGTTGTGGCCCTTGAGTGATTCTGTACGACCCTCAGCTGTACTTTATAATTTAGCTCTCGTGCAGGATGTTGAAGCAGAGATGCTGTCATTAACATGAGATCCAACTACAAAAAAGAAAAATTTAAAACATTTTTAAAATACCAAACTTTGTCCAAACAAAGCTTTTGATTGTTATTGATCAGGTTAATTTCCTGGTAAATACATCCACAAACCTAGCCTGGCAAGCCAGACTATACATTCACATATATAATCTAGCCACGAGCCATTGAAACGACTCATTCATAAGGGTGGGCTCAGCGGTTGTCAATCAAACTGTCTTCACATGTTATTGGATAGCGCTAGGACCAATCAGAGCCGTTTAACAATGACCGGAGCCAACTGATAAATGAAACTTTTACCGTATCCAGTCGGCAAAGCGGCCAATACATCCTTTTTCAAAATAAAAGCCTTAAGTGCCTCTATCTGTTCACGTCTTATAGAAAAGCCCAAATCTAAATCGTCCAAAGTTGATGACAGCCGTTTCAAACGAACGCGGCTCCCGAGAGTCCGCCATGTTGTTTACTTTCAGAGTTGGAGCTCTGCCGTCATTGGCTAATCCCACCCACCAAACCATTAGAGTGTTGTGATTGGCTCAATACGAGACTGACCGGACCAATCAGTGGGCTGCTGAGGTTCCACTGACTGTGGCTAGAGCAAAGTCTGCAGAGCAGAACTGACGGTCTAGTTTACAAGGCTACCACAAACCCTCACTGTTACTAAAAAGCAGACTTGTGAGCTCCATTCATAAAATTTGACAAAATCCAATAGTGTGACTGAAGAAAGACCCAGATCCTGTTCTTGTTGCTGATAATGGAGTAAAATTTAGTTTCTAGAAAATAGAAAATAATTGACCAATCAGATTCAGAGAATTTGCTGCGTTTTTTATTGAGTCAAAGTATGAGGTCCTTGTATTTCTCATACCAAATATTTATTGATAACTTATTAAAAATATGACTTAAAATGTTGCATTTTTAATGAATATTTTATCAGAAAAAAATAGTCATCTATGCGCCAACTTTGTGAGCATTTCAAGAGAAAACTTGTCATGCAAAAAAAAAATTGTTTCATCCTCTTCAAAATTTGTTTCAGTCAACAAAAATGTCAAAAGTTTCAGTCTAGCATTAGTCAATTTTAGTCAACAAAAGTATTATTTCTTTTAAAAACAAAGTAATTTAGCTCAATAAGTTCAAAATTAGAATCACTCGTATCAATAAATCACAAGTACCATAGGCTGTTTTGGCAATTAAACAGGAAAAGTAACAAAACTACAATAACCAAAGTATTCACTAAACACTAGAAGTACTGGTCTAACGTTCAGTTATATTTATAAGAGAGACATGTCACTGTATAATGAATAAAATCACTAAAAGCTCGTTAGCCTAGCCATTAGCTCATCCGCCGTTTGAATGGGCTGAATGTAGCACCGCAGGTTTAGTAGAAGAAAAGTAACAAACAAAGCAAACGACTCCCCGTCAAGTTGATTAATGTGGAATCAATCAGCAGGATTGGCACAAGCTGTTAAGAAGTATCCATTTCATTAGCACGCCATCAGAGACAATACACTGATTGCCCTGGAACTAATCAAAGGGTCAACCCCTCCACAATAAAAGTTCACATGATTGACAGTAAAATTAGTTTACCTAAATACCGTCCCATAACCCTACACGTTAACGTTTTCATCTCATCTTGTCGACGAATATTCAGACATCCTGTCTCATTTAAGTCATCAAAGAGTCGCATTTAGCTCATCTGCATCTCGCTAATCTCTTGAAAAAAAAAAGGTGCAATTTACGTATTGTCTCAATAACAAAAACAACACTGGTATGGAGTCGTTTCTGCCCCTGGTAGAGTCTTCCTTAGCTTATTGTTCCTGGGTGAAAGACCAGAAACAAACCCTTACCTGATTCAGAAACCCTTCGGATGGCAATTACATCAAGGAACCAAGATATGCTAGAGATATCAGACCTTCAGTCTGGAATCAGACTGTGGGGAAAGGCTAGCCGGCGAGCACTTGGTAATTGGGCCCAAACAAGCTTATGTGAGACCACTCTCCTGGGGTGGGGATGCACCACAAACAAGATGCACTGTACAGGACGGGTGCTTTGTGGATCGCACTAGAGGCCTTAGCAGTCCAATCCTCGGTCGCTGAACTGGCTTTAGGGACATGAATGTTTACCATCTCGGTAATAACTTGTGTTTTGAGGGCGCTGACAAAGCAATAAGGCCAGACAATACATTTGATTGTACTTTCAGAAACACGTAATTGCTTAGAAACAATGCTATTCCAATGCCAACCTCAAACAGAAAAGAGTTTCTGTGAAACTACAGTAAATAGAGTCTGTTATCGCAAATAATTAAAACTAGAAAACAAAACATTGCTGGTGAGATACCAAATCAAAAACACTAGTTAATTTCTAATGGGCCCACCGTCTCGTCCAACAAAAGCCATTTCCTAAAAAAAAACCACATCCTTTACTGAAGAAAGCAAGGCACACACATACATTGCATAAACACACATAACTTCATTATTGAGTACAGTAATAGATCGATCGGCTCGTAATGCCTTTCTTTGCATTCTCCTAAAACACACTCTAACAACAATGAGCTTTGATAAACTACGGACTGCTGCAGAATGTAAAGCCCAGCTGGGGGAAAGCAAAATAGGGGATTTGCCATCTCCATCCACGCCTCCTGCCTGCTTCTTTCTCCCTCATTCAGTCCTGCTAGTGGAAATAAACAGTTCTTTTTACGTCAGGAAGCAGCCACACAGCTGTTCGGCTGTCACAGACTGACTGATTCTCCTCAGCCGTACAATTCATTGTCATCAATTATCATCTCCTTCCCAGATGACCATCTCCGTTCCGTGTACCCTCTAAAGGTTTTTATTTCGGGTGCTGAAGGCAAACTTTTTAAGGAGTTTTTGTGAATTTATATGATTTATACACAGTGTCAGATTTGTCCCCCATTTCATTTTCACGATTATGATTTCTCAATTCCATATTCTGTGGAAGGTTTTATGAGCCTTTGCTGATTGAGGGGGCAACATGTCACACCACGGTATGATTTAAAATGGCTATACATAAAAAGTGACAACCATTGAGTTTAAATGGGATTTTTTTCAGATTTTACAAAAAATAAAAGATCAAGAAGCATGCACGACTAGAGTGGGGAATTGTTTGATTGAACACCAAGGTTGTTACAGGTATGGTAAGCTCTGATCATAAGAAATTTGATCACAAAATGTGTTTAAGGACACTGCACACTGATCACCATGTCAGCAATACACATCAATGTAAATATGCCAGAAAAAGCAAAATAACTTAATTTATTCATAGTGAGCTTCCTTTTTATTCCTACCTCACAAGACCAGAGACCAAGATCTGACTGACACCTATTTTTTACACACTTCCCTGAAAAATAAACTTGTTCGATTGTGAAATGTTAACTTTAAACATTTTAGTGCAAAATGCAACTTCATTATTGTTAGTGTAAACTGTTATATTTAGCAGAATCTTTACATTTGTAACATTCAGTATAGTCCGTAAGTTTAAAACTTTAGCATAAATTGTCTTTTTGTATTTTTTATTCAAATGTCACTTTGTAGCTTTTAGTGTAATCGGTAATTGTTATTGTAATTGCTGTCGACTTTTTTGTAAATCATTTTGTAACTTCTGTTAATTGTATCTTGTGTAAATTGTAATTTTGCAATTTTTTGTATAAACTGAAATGTTTAAACTTAGCATAAATTTCCATTTTATCAATGTTTTTATCGTACCAAATAATAATAGATTGTTGCAAACATTTAAGTAAATTTTATTGCAATCGGTAATTTTATCATTTTGGGTTAAATGCGATTTTGTAACTTTTGCAAATTGTAATGCAAAATGTAAAATGTCAGCGTAAATTTTCACTGCAACTTTAGTGTAAACTGTATCTTTGTAACTATTAGTTTAAGTGGAAAATCTTGTTTGTAAATTGTCCCCAACCTTTTTTATATATGCATTATAACTTTGCATGTTTGGAAAGGGTGGCTTGCCAACTCAAGGTCGGGATGGAGGTCCTGCCTCAAGTGGATGAGTTTAAGTATCTCGGGGTCTTGTTCATGAAGTAGGGAGTATGAGACCGACAGGCGGATTGGGGCAGCGTCTACCGTGATGCGGATGCTGAACTGGTCTGTTTTGGTGAAGAGGGAGCTGAGCCAGAAAGCAAGGCTCTCTATATACCAGTCGATCTACGTCACCTATGGTCATGAGCTTTGAGTAATGACCGAAAGAACAAGATCGCGGATACAAACGGCCAAAATGGGTTTTCTCCGCAGGGTGGCCGGGCTCACACATTCGGACATTCAGGGGAGACTCGAAGTAGAACCGCTGCTCCTCCATATCAAGAGGAGCCAGTTGGAGTGGTTTGGGCATCTCATTAGGGTGCCTCCTGGACGCCTCCTTAGGGAGGTGTTTCAGGCATGTCCTGCCGGCAGGACGCCCCCAGGTCGACTCTGGACACATTGGAAAAAATACATCTTCGATCTGGCCCGGCAACACTTTGGGGTCCTGCCAACAGAGCTGGTTGAGGTGGCTGGGGAGAGGACAATCTGGGATGTGGGGACGCTGCCCTTATGACCTGGACCCGGACAGGTGGAAGAAAACAAGACAAGACGATGTTTCGGGTAAAATTAAACCTTTTAACTTTATGTATGTTTAAACTTTGTAAATGAGAGAATTAGGCTTTGAAGACGTGGAAAGTTTACATTGTTTTTGAAAAAAGTGGACAGGTTAGATCAGCCAGTCTGGCAAACACATTGACAATAGACAGAAATCACGTCAGTTATAGTACTTAAAATCAGAATCAAAATCAGAAGCTTAGAAATCTCTCAAAAGATTTCCAAAGGACTGCATCACTGAGGAAAGGGGAATGGACAAGTATCTACACTTTATTTCTTCATGTAGAAAAAAGTCTATATTAGTTTGTTAAATTAAACAGATTCCACGACAACGTGAAATCCTTGTCTTTTTAGTGTAAATCCACGAAACAAGTCCAAATAGGTACACTCTCCTTATTACAGTGACGCGAGTCTGCCGACCTCTCAAAGTCACAACGGAGGCACCGATTGGTCATTTTAAGGGTGATGCCACCTAATAAATTGGCTGACTATTTGAAGCAGGTGTGAACATGTAACTTCAGCACCGACACCTAACGGGGGCCCGCCATCTAAAAAGAGCCTTTGCCATTGATTTTTATTAGTCCTAACGACAGCACCTTTAGGTTCTCATCGATCGCGCTAACAAAGATAAGGCTGGACATTTTCCTTTGCCGACAAGCTGTCATTGAGCGTTTCACGGGTGTTCATGCATGTGTGCAACGATCGACGTCAGTGGAGATGCAAATGCATTACCTTCCACCTCCGTTTGAGTGTTTGTTTGCAGTGTGAAGAAAGAAGACGTCCCTCCTGCCAGGAAGTTGTTTGAACCGAGAATCCTGTTGCAAGAAAACAGAACATGAGTGAAAATGAAGCTGAAGTAAGAGCATTAATGGACTCAATCGGGAACTGCCACAGTGTCAAAAGCAACTTGTTAGAACGAGATCAAGAGAGAGGACTGATTAATTATTTGCATATATTAGATCGGCGCGGCAGCAAGGCTGGAGCTCTGTCTCTCGACATCAACTCTGTCCGCAGGGGGCTCAGCAAGTCTGCACACTCATAATCAAAGGATCGTCACCCATCACCGCTGTCCAGTTTCCATCCCTGTAAGTCTCTTTGAAATGCTGGGGCCATTATAAATTATTCTACGCACCTTAAGTCACCTGATTTATTATGAGGGTAGTTTGACATATTTTGACTCACCTCAGGCTCTGACTCAGACCTCGAGGTTAGGGCTCGGTGGTAATCTCGAATTCCTTGAGAAAACTTACCAATTTTCCTCACCGCACTCGAGCCTCTTGAGGGATCTTTTTTTTGTGGGGGGGTCGGATAAAACCGAGGCGGCCCCGCGGAATGAGAATTTCACCCCCTCTTTTTGTTCTGCGGTTTAATGCGAGACTCCCTTAAGAACAACACAGCGTGTCTTCTTTGAAGGAAGGGGAAGACAGGAGTGTCAAACGATTCCTGCTCTTCAAAAAGGTGGGAGACACAACCAGGGGAAATAATTCACTGGCTTCTCTTTCCTGCCTTAAAACAAACTGTCAGCAAGCGGAGTGGCGAGGTTTCTCGATGCGAACCTCAGCGTGAGGTCCTTTTATTTCTGTTACACTTGAAAAATAACCAAACAGACAAAATTGTAATTAAACTTCACTCTGCATGAGCAACTCTTGGAAAGGATATTTTAATTTAGTTAAAGTGTTTTTTTTTATTTTTTATTATTAATATTTTCCTTTAAAGCAACCTTCATCCTGAACCCCCCCGGAGTGGTTTTCTATTCATTTTCTGGGGAGGTGATTACAAACATTTTTTAAAAAATGTTATACCCTGAATGGATGGACTATTGGACTTTGATGTACTTTGTTCCAAATCATATTTCTTTCAGGGAAAACGACTTTTCTTTTCTTTTTGTACTTTTCTGTCTCAAGGGAGCTGGGTTTTTTTCTCTTTCAGAGAGCAAACGCTTGGCAGTGACATTTCTGTGAACGCTTCAAGGCTGAGACATCCAATGATGCGTCAGTGATAGACCTGTGATAGCTGTCATGTGTACGGAAAGCAACAAAGAATGAGGGATTTGCAGTCCCAAGTAAAAAAAAAAAAAGAGAGAGAAGCTTCATTGTGTCAGAACAGAAGACAAGTAGTCATCCTGACAAATGTCCGTTTAGCTGACTCAACTCATGACCTTGCTAAAAATCACAAAAATTACTTGGCGCGTGATTTCTTTATCCTTTTTTTCACCTCCTCACGTGTTCCAAATGCCATCGCAGGGCACTCTGCTAGGTAACCAAAAGCCATGTCTGTGCATTTGTTAAGCTCTACATCAGAAGACATGAGTGGCCTCAAGTGCATTTTAAATTTCAGTGCCCTTGAGCCCAAATTGAATCATCCATGAACATTGTGTTTTCTTTAGAGGAAAACAGCTGACAAACCAGTGTGCTCTGGAAAGGGAACGTGGGCCCGCGGTAAGGTGACTGGATGGTCAAGAACATTTCTGTGCAAATGTAACATCTGGATGGAAACATCTTTTTAACCACATGACGCTTCCTGATACGACCGGGTCACAATAAAACCCAAAATATCAGCAGATTTATTACTGCACAAGTATGTCATGACAGCTCAAATCTTTTAAAGTGTTCTTTAAGGTCATTGACAAATATATTAGCTGTTATTAATTCAGTTTGAAGAAGTTGAAAGTAACAGCTAAATGTGGCAAATGCTCGGCAGAAACGTAGAATTTTTGCCAAATTAGCTCATCAACCTCAGTTGGGAATTTTGTTTTTAAAAGTGTTTTTCTCTTTAAAAGAAACATTCTCTACAAATTAAAGAGTTGAGGAATGCTTCCTGCTGATTGGCCAGTGATTTCAGCAAAGTTAATGGTTCATAAGTACACACTTAAGGCATTGTGGGGAAAGTGGCTAGAGACAAAATGTCATCAAAGTGTTCTTCATAATCATCTCAAGGTGACTTTTTATTTAGAAGAAAAAAAAAAATACAGAACTTGAGATGATCATTGAGGAGTACCAAATTAGAGCTAAGCAAAAAGTGTTCCGAACTTAAACTAAATAAAAGTATGTGTGCAATCAAATGTCATTGAAAACATAAATGTCTTTAGACGCATCTTAAATGGTTGAGGAACATTTAGTTCACAGTGAGAGGTTGTTCTAAAGCTTTGATGCAGCCTAAGCAAAACCCTGATCTTTTTACAGATACACCTCAATCAAAGAACCTTTATATGTACATGTTTGACAGTTTTATGTTTAAATTAAATCAGAAAAGGTCAGAAGAGCACTTTCAGACCAACATAAAGCAACAAATAAACAATTGTGAAGTAGGGATGCTCCGATTGATCGGCCACCGATTGAAATCGGCCGATATTCGTGAAAAATACGTCATCGGTAAATTTCGATATTCTCCTCTCCACGCCGATTATACCAGCCGTCCTAGGCGCACAGAAAATCCGCGGCGCTACCGCAAGTTCATTGCGCAGCCGAGACTCGCCGTTCCCTGAAAGGGCCGCTCCATTTATAGAACTATAAACTATAAATATGAGATCAGACAGATAGAGGGAGGAGAAGCTGAGAGCAGGTAGACTCTTCAGTAATGATCAGATCACTGTCAGTTTGTTCTTTCTGGGCATAAAATGGACCAGAGGATAAAAACAATGTTTACTTTTCTGCATCCGAACAGAAGAAAAAAACTATTTTTCTCAAAACGTTATTTCAACCACAAACTAATTAGTGGGGATCTTGTGCACAAGAATATATGTTTAATTATTTAAATATATATAAAAATTATAGATGTCTATTAATAAAAGTAATAAATATCTGATTAAAATAAGAGATTTCTATAGGGATTGGAAAAATGTATCTTTAATATATTTCTATATGGATGGATGGAAGTCTACATGGTGCCTTCAAGTTTTTGTATTTTTTCATCTTTGAAATGTCAGTAAAAACCTGTTTTTGTCCAAATGAAGGAGATTTATGGTTCATTTTCTACAGATCAAGTAGCCATCAGCCCTCATCATTACAACAATGTGAAATTTACAGTCAATCAATGTGATTGGTATCGGTGATCGGCAGCAAAAAACATGATCGGAGCATCCCTAGTCAAAACATGACAAATCTGATGTTTAGTTTTTGAGATATTTTTATTTATTTGGCACACCTTCATTAAATACTGTTTTTTTATGAGGGCTACCAAGCTTATATCGATTTATATCGGTATCGGAAATTAAGACTTAGACGATATTGGATATCGGTAAAAAAGCCAATAGAGCATCCCTATTGTAAAGGCGTCATCAGACTGTGAGCTCCAACTTTAACTAGAGTAGTTTGCAGCTGAGTGTGAAGTGAAGCAGAGGAGATTAAGCACCTCCAAATCGGAAACCATGGTCTTGAGCCAGAAAAAGGTAGAATGCCTTCTCTGGGTCAGGATGAGGTCCTGCCTCATGTGGAAGAGTTTAAGTAACTGGGGGTTTTCTTCACCAATGCGTTTTACTGGTTTGCCATGGTGAAGAGACAGCTGAACTGAAAGACAAAGCTTTCAACTTACCAGTCAATTTATGTTCCTACCCTGATCTATGGTCACAAGCTTTAGGTAGTGACCGAACAAACAAGATCGCGGATACGAGCGTCAAAAATGAGTTTTCTCCAAGATTTCTCTTAGAGATAGGGTGAGGAGCTGGGTGTGCTGCTGCACATTGAGAGGAGCCTGTTAAGGTAGCTCATGCATCTGGTTATGTTGCCTCCTGGACCCCTCCTTGGTGAGGTGTTCCAGGCACGTCCAATTGGAAGAGACCTAAAGGAAGACAGGACACGCTAGAGGGACTATGTTTCACGGCTGACCTGGGAACGCCTTAGGATGCTCCTGAGGAGCTGGCCGATGTGGCTGGAAAGAGAGAAGTCTGAGTTTCTCAGCTTAATGCCAATTTATACTCCACAAGAAGCAAGAACTTTGTTCTCTCTGCGGGGGCTCGAAGAAAAAAGTTAGTTTTGGCAGGGACCATTCATACTCCCTGAGAACTCAGCTGCCAAACTCCTTCAGTGATGTGTAATATAGGTGGGTGGGTGGGTGGGTGTGTGTGTGTGTGTGTGTGTGTGTGTGTGTGTGTGGGTGCAGATTAAAACAAGATTTTTGGGAATTTTTTTCCACAGTTGAGGTGTACCTATAATAAAAATTACAGACCCCTCCACTCTTTTTAAGTGGGAAAACTTGGAAGAAAAAAAGAGGGGGGTCAAATACTTCTTCCCCCTCTGAATGCTGAGCAGCATTTGCAACATTTTCAGCCATTGAGCAAACAGTGTAGAGGGAAGCTGATCTCTTACTAGCACAAAAAACAGAATATGGTGATTTTTTTTTTCTTGGTTTAAAACACCATGCTAAGGCTGTGGGTCCCAAAACAAAACAGCACCAGCAGACTTTTGTGACCCCCAACTACCACAGGTTGAGTCACACAACCGCTAATAAGACGATTTAACAAACACATAATGACCACACAGACAATCTCAACAGCCAACCTAGTATTTTAAATCCATTTTCCACTACTGTTTTTGAGGTCTTGTAGTAATTATGGTGAAAATGTGCTTTTAGCAGTAATTTGTACATTTAATTGGTTTTCTGGAAATCACCTCAAGTCTTTATACTTGGTGTTTCATGACCCACAGTGGGGTCCTGACCTCAACTTTGGGAACCACTGTGCTAAGGAAGTGAACAAGAAGTAAATGGATGTATTTAAGACATTTTACTGGGCTCTCCGGAGACCTCGAGTTGTAAAAGGTGAAAAGTTCCTGGCATTTCACCTTTTGAAGGGTTATTAGCGCTTTGGGAGCTTTGAGTAACGCGTCTGTCGTTGACCCATCGAGTTATCACCTTGGTCATTAATGTCTGCCCTAACGTGGTATATTACTGTCCTCGCAGTGCGCCTTATCCTTCATGGTTGCTCAGTCTTGACCTGAGGAGCTGGTTCTTCTGCTTTGTACTTTGTTTTACTGGGTCAAGAAGCAACATGCTGTTTTACCAATGTTTGGTTCTTTTGTCCACAGTGAAAGCCAGCTTTTTATCTTTGAGGACTTGAGACACTAAGAGCTTCAGTCCCACCCACTGTTCTATTGTGCATTCCCTACTAGACTACATTACCAAGACATGGTTATCCTGAATGAAAGCTCATGTTTTAATCCTGACATGTTTGGCCAAATCTTTTTGTGATGGAAATAAAAGATTTGTAGTCATTTCTTCAGTTGGGACAACATAATTGTCACCAGAAACCAGATACACATCCCTAGCTCTGATGAAAGCTGCTTTCCTGTATCTGATCTTGTGTATAAATACATTATCTTACTAATTTTAGACAAACATTATCTGCCATCTGAAATTGTCTCAAACCCTAGAAACACTGCTTTATATTACATTGGTCAAAATCAGCAAGCTAGGTTGTGTCTGTGCGTACTCCTGCTTTAACACTTTGATAATAATTACTAAATGGCTTGGGAAATAAATGATTATACAAACATAGGATGTTCATCTTTTTTTTTTTTTTTCTGACGTGAGCTGAGGTGCTTGAGCATCTGATCAGGATGCTCCCTGGTTGCCTTCTTTTTCAGGTTTTCCAGGATGGATGGTTGGTTGGAAATGTTTTTCAGATGGATATATGGATGACAGATAGGTAGAAATGTGGTTGTATATATGGATGGACGGATGGGTAGATGAATGGATGAATGGGTAGATGAATGGACGGATTGGTAGATGAATGGACGAACAGACAGACAGATGACTGGATGGACGGACGGACGGAAAGTTAGTTGTTTATTTGGATGGACGGCTGGATAGTTAGTTGTCTATTTGGATGGATGGATGGATGGATGGATGGATGGATGGATAGTTAGTTAGTTGTCTATTTGGATGGATGGATGGATGGATGGATGGATGGATGGATGGATGGATGGATGGATGGATGGATGGATGGATAGTTAGTTGTCTATTTGGATGGATGGATGGATGGATGGATGGATGGATGGATGGATGGAAAGTTAGTTGTCTATTTGGATGGATGGATGGAAAGTTAGTTGTCTATTTGGATGGATGGATGGATGGATGGATAGTTGTCTATTTGGATGGATGGATGGAAAGTTAGTTGTCTATTTGGATGGATGGATGGATGGATGGATGGATGGAAGGAAGGAAATTTGGTTGTTTACAGATAAATGGGTGGATGGATTGATGGACGGATGGATGGTAGATGGATGGATGGAAATGTGCTGGTTTTACTTATGGATTGATGGACGGATGGAAAAAGGATGATCATTTTTTCTGTACCCAAGTTCACATTCAAGTGATTTTTTTTCTTGCATCGTCATCTCGTTAGAAAGAATACAAAAGCTCCCCACCGTTAGTCATCTGTTTCAAAGATCTTGCTTTTATCTATTATTTATGCATTCTCCAAAGATCAGTGCAAACATTTTACCTTTGTAGTAAGAGCTTGATTTAAATGGGTCTGGGTCACAAAGTTTAGGAAAAAGAAAGCTGTCAAGTTGAAAGCCTAATTATGCCATTCACAGAAAATCAAGTATTTTAAAACCAAAATAAGTTATTAAGTCGAAGGAATAAACATTAAGAAAGCTAAAGCTACAAAGTACAAGCAAAGTACAGTTTGCAATGCACACAGTCAAGGATTTAGGAAAGAAAAACTGATGAATATGCCTAAAAAACTGACAGATTTTGTCTTAATTAGACACATTTAATGAAAAAGTTCTAAGTAAGACTTACTTTCATGTATTCTGTTTAGCAGCAGTCTCTATGTGCTTGAATGTGGTCCAGTTCCAAAGAAACAAAATGCTAATCTATGGGTTCCTCCCAGAAGCAAATGTTCAGCTAAGGGAGGTATCGCTCCAGGCACAGGAACACCAACGTCACCTGTGCCTCGTTTGAGATCGTTTACACAATTTGCATTGATAGCATTTCAGCTTAAAACGAAATGTTAAAAAAAGTAAAATGGGAAGAGTTTGAGTTGGTCTGGTCAGAGTTTGAAAACTTTCAAGCATTACAAATAACCATATTTTTGTCAATTTTACCCAGTGGTTGAAAAAAAAAAAAGTTTTGTGAAGGTTTTCAGGTTGAGTTTGTATTTTTCGCTACCAGAAAATATCCTGAAAATCTGCTCCAGGCATGAAACCTTTAATCACTGACAGATATCTAAAATATTTGTTAATTGACCATCTTTGTTGAAAGGAAATTTAAAATGCCAGTTGATTTGGTTGGTTGTCGACAGCAAGGTCAAGTGCAGAGAATATTGCCCAATTGACTCCATTATATTCCTTTGATTCTGTGCTTAACTGTGGCTTATTTTTGTAAAACTGGATGGGCTCATTATTATCCTTTTTCATTTTTTCAATTTCTTAAAAAAAACAAGACACTCATTTGACAGTGAAACTCAGGAACAAAATACAAGGAAACCCAGGTAACCTATTTTACTAAGCTCAGTTTAACTGACATATGGAAGAAATTCTTGTCTTGAGAGAACCGGTCTTAACGGTGTTTAAGTTGAACCTTTTCTTAGTGACACAGAATTATCCATTCATAGAACCATATGCTGTAGACAGCTTTGACAACGTTACTGGGGTATTTAATGGAAGATATGAACAAAAAGTTGAAATTAGTAGAAAATGCATACCAAACCTAACAAACTTCATTTGGCACAGTACTTTTTTTTTTTCTTCTCTTTGCTCAAGGTCTATACCAGGGGTACTCAATTACAAATCATAAAGAGCCACATCAACAACCTCAAACATTTTCAGGGTCCGGAGGGGAGATGCCAATCCAATGAAAATGAAACTTAAGGACTGCAGCAGCTGCAGCTCCTCATCCTGTAGTGATGGGCTGTGAGGTGATACCGAGTCGACTCATGATGGCAATGTCGAATTAATAACAGACTTACAACTTAAGGGGGACACAGTATAAGGCTTGTGGATAAGAAAGATACTACTCCATGGGCCACCTCTTAAATAGCCCTGATCTATACTATATATCAATAAACTTAGCCTTCGACTGATTTTCATAGCTCAAAATTATATGCAGATGATGTCACTGTGACATCATCACAGTGACACATGTATGAAACACACACACACACTGGGATCAACCCACCAGCCTCCTAATCCACAGTTAACCACTTTGCTCTCTGATCAGCAGCATTAAATGAAGAGTGGTGGTTAAATATGCTGATGGGTGCTGCCATGTTGTATTTTTGAAACCAGAGTCAGTCCCCCTTACTCTCACAAACACAATCAGGTTCTCTTTTAAAGCATCAAATAACCAACTGCAATTCTACTCATTAAAGAAATTAATATATGAATTATGTGAATTAACAAAAATCAACACATGTAATATATGCCAGAGGTGTATTTTTCATTTTCTATCATGTTTGTTTTTTTTTTTTTTACATAGATGTGGCGGTACCTACCTAGGTGTGTGTGTGTGTGTTAGTGATGCATGGGTCAGGGTTTTTATTGACCCGCGGGTCCTGCACATTTGAAAACTTCTGACCTGCCCCAAACCGCCCCGCATGGCTGCATCTATTTTCAGAACCCGCCCCAAATCATTAAAAACGTTATATAATATTGACTGAAAGCCTTTTATTTAGTCTGGCCATCTCCAAAATAAAAAGGTTTTTTTTTTACCGTCTCTAAAACGTGCGTATGCAAAGTTCAAAGTTAGCAGAGTACATCATTTCTCTGTCACGTTTTATTTTATAAATCCTAAAGTTTGCCGAGAAAATGACACCCTTTTTGACTCACTTTTTGTTGTTTTATAAGTTTTATATGAAATATAATAAATTATAAACATATATATTTATTTTATAAGTTTTGTAAATGAGGCCACAGTGGTCGCAGAGCGAGAAACGCACGTCTCTCAGCCTGTCATTACAGCTGCAGACGATTGCTGTCAGCGTGGGCCTGTGCGTGCGCACACACACACACACACATGAACGCACAGACACACACAATAACGGAAAATTTGGCTGGAGGGATGTATTTCTCAGCTGATCTGGGAGCACCTTAGGATTCCCGCCCGGAGGAGTTGTCCGAGGTGGCTGGGGAGAGGGAAGCGTGGCAAGCCGTTGCCCTCCCGATCCGACCTCGGATAAGCGGAGGAAGACAGACGGACGGAAATTTTCCCAATAATGCAACCCCTGATTTGAACCCACCCCAAACCGCCCCGCACTTAAAGGTAAAAATTTATTAAACCGACCCGACCCGTGGGGTAAAAGACAATCCGCGCATCACTAGTGTGTGTGTGTGTGGGGTGGGGGGTGGAAATAGAAGATTCAAATTCAAGCTTTTTTTTGAAAGTGTGTAGTTAATATGCTGTTGTTGCATGACTTTATGTCATAATAAGGTTATTTATAAAATTTTGAACTTAAACTGAAATTAGTAAAATTGTAGGAAAAAAGTTTACCTTTTGGGCGTTTAATAGGAAATTAAATATTTTAGTAAGGTTAAAAAAAACCTATCAATTCAGACTTGTGTAGACTCACATTGAGTGTACAGTTGAGACACAAGCAATACAAAACGTACCCTAGCACACCTAAATGCTACGGTGTACTCGGTTTGTCTTTAATAAAAATTGTGTGTCCACTAACCCACTTTCATCCAATGTGTGTTGATTTACGACTTCATCGCCACTGATTAACAGTGGTCTCTAAGTGGAAGCACCTAAAAGCTCAACATACAGCTACCGCCGCTTTTATATTTAATTCCTCCGCAAGGGTGGGCTCCATGGGAACGTTAATGCAATCAACTGTGTGCTTCTGCTGCACACAAGAACCTTTTGCCACAAGATAATCCCCCTCTTGTGTGATTTTCTAGCTGTCAGTGGAGTGATGGCAATTACAGGCCTAAGGGTGCCAGGCAGGTGGCCTTCGAGTTTTAAATCAGTCAGGCGGTCTACAGGGGCCATTTAACCTGGCTTACCTGACTCTGTTTTTTTTCCTCTTTCATGGAACCACTTTGAAAGGGAAAAAAAAACAACTACCAAATAGCCAACATGTTAACACAACTATATATAATCTGGACCTTTTATCTGGCATATAATTGAATACCAGCAGACCTTTTTCTACAGCCTTGAAGCTTCCCACATCTTTTTTGCTTGGTGTATGCGGGGAGTTAATTTGTATGGATGATTGCATAAAAATTATAGATCCATACTGTATTCCTTTAACTTTTTTTTTAAATGAATTCATGGAAATCTGCTTCCAAAAATGAATTTTTAACCAAACTATCAATGGGAGGGTATATATGTATAATCACTTCAAAATCCTCACTTTATTTATGCTTTGG
Source organism: Callopanchax toddi (assembly GCA_006937965.1). Classification (NCBI taxonomy): domain Eukaryota; kingdom Metazoa; phylum Chordata; class Actinopteri; order Cyprinodontiformes; family Nothobranchiidae; genus Callopanchax; species Callopanchax toddi. The sequence continues at coordinate 673,537 of SSNR01000057.1, read as the reverse complement.
TTTTTGATTTTCTTTAAATAATAAATGGAAAATACTTCCACTCCTCAATATCTAAATAACAAGTTACATTTATAGACTAGATATGATGTCTAAACTGGAAACCCAATTTATACCTTGGTCCTGCGCTGGCTTTGCCATTTATCTTGATCTGTTGTTGACTGGTTCTGCCTGGATATTTCTAGTTTACTCTGTTAAAACGGACCCAAAAGAGAAATAAAAGGAACTGGCCCAGACAGCATTATGCCTCTGAGGATGGCATTGTTTTCTGACAACACACTAGCACCTGCTGCCTTTTCAGACAGACTCTCCCGTGTGAACTTCGCTCGTACCAAGAATTTCCTCTGTCTCTGCAAAAATCTAAATTACCCCTCTAGTGACTGAGTGTGGATGTGGTTGCTAATGTGTGCAATGTGGCCTCACTTTTTCATTTAAATTTCTCACCTTAACAGTCAGTACCTCAAGCAGGGGCTCACCAGGGAAGTGTTTTTTTCCCCCTATGTTAAAGATGCAGAGGATGTGACTTGTTTAGAGCCGGATATTGTTGTACTGCAGCCTGTGACAGTGTCTACTGCCCCCAGAAAAAGATGCTAATGAGGTGACCTGTCAAGTTTTTTTTATTTTTTACCATAGGTGTATATTGTCTGACACAGCTTGAATTTTCACCATCATTTCCTGGGTTTAAGGTTAGTTTATGATTTCATTATAGCGAGAAAACAGATAAATATGTACAGAGTTCAGTTTAAAATAAATCTAAGTGTAGATCCACCCACAAATCAATCAGTCTATACACACCGAGCAACTCTGGTCATGTTCGGGTTTATACCACTTTTGTATGACAAGGGATCCAGGTAATTGTCTGCAAATCCCTGGCCACTTCACAGCCAAGAAGTGCTACTTGTAAATGCAGAATCGATTTCTTTTCATGGTCAATATTTGACAATTGGAAAACAAAGACGGTGAAAGCAACAGGCCTTAAGATGAAGGAGGTGAAAACACTCTGCCGCAAGCTGTGAACGCCTTTTTGTTTAATCACCATTCTTTCTTTTGAAATGATGGACTGCCTGATCTGTAATGACCGATATTAGATCCACATTTGACCCCAGCTCTTAAGCTCTTTCTCTACATTTTATGTGTTAACCCTGGGGTTAAAGGTGTCCAAACTCTTTTTATGATGTAAAACGAGAGTGAAGTGATCGGATTATCTACACCTTAAAATGGACAACTTTCAATTCAATTCAAGGGTTCTGAACTGCGGTAGAAAAGAAACTCGCTAATTAAAGTTTTCCGATGTATGGTTATATGTTGTATAGTTTTTCAACTGTTAAATGTACTTGTTCAAAATGGCTGTCCTATAGGAGTGTCCCTTTTGCAAGAGGTACTTTTTAACCACTACCCATTTATGCTCGTCTGGGTCGAAGGGGCATTACCATCTCCTCTTTAGCCTCCTAAATCAGCCCCTCTGGTGGGACCACAAAAGCCATGTTTCCATAGCAGGGGTCGGTACGGTTTGGAGTGAGTCGGATCGCTATTTTGTCTGTTTCCATTGTAAAACCGGTCCATACAACCGATCCGTACCACTCCATTCATGGAGCATGAACGGTCCTCCTCAGCTGTGGGTCCATAGAGCGGGTAAGGTTTGGGCGGAGCTGTGGCGTTAAAACGCAGTCCACTGATCACTGCTTGTGACAAGCAAAACAAACCCTTGAGTGTTAATATTTTATTATTACTATAGTAAGAAGTTATTTTATTAAGATAAAAACAGTCCGTCCTGTAACGCTGGACTCGCGGTCCGTGGCTGGACCTGGCGGTCGAGCCTCGGCCGACAGACCCAGGACGCATACGGGTCTGGGTGAATTAATCCCTCGCGGTCCGTGGCTGGACCCGGCCGGTCGAGCCGTGGAACGTGAGGGTGTACCCGCGGCTGGACCCCGCGGCGGCACTGGGTCTGCGAGGGATTCATTCACCCAGACCCGTATGCCTCCTGGGTCTGTCGGCAGACATCTGACCGTTGTTGTACACGGAAGTGATAAAATGCCAGCAAGTAGCACCAGGTTTTATCACTTTCAGAGCTCTAAACATTCAGCGATCAGCTGTGTTCAGGGCGAGCTAGATTATCAAAATGTAGCTGAAGGGTTTGGGCAGAAGGCGGAACAATGTCGGGCCAAGCTGGAGAAATTAAAATCCCCATATGAGGACAGTGCTGGTATGACATGACGATATGCATTTACGTTTAACCCCGCCTGCCGAGTGAGGGTCCGACAGCTGATGGAAACGCTCAACTGAAATAGCGGATCCGTACCGGTCTGAGGATCCGATCCGAACCGACCCCTGCCATGAAAACATGGCTAAAGTGCTCTCCAGGCCATGATATCCCCAAAATACCTCTACTTAGAGACATTCAGGACACATCTTAACCAAATGGCTAAACCACAAGTCTCTGGAAACCTAACCACTACCCCTTATGTGAAAGTGAGTAGAAGGGGTTCAAATATACCACTAAAGTACATCTTAAAGTGATGTCTTTTTTTGAAGAGGTACATTTGAACTAAAACCTCTTAATACAAAGTCTCAAGGAGCAGAGGTTAAAATAAACTTGTCAAAGTGTGTCTCATTTTGGCTGGGTATATTTTACCCATTACCCACCATGACTTTAAATTTAAGGGTCAAGGGTTATTGCTGGAGTTTGGATTTGGTCCTCAAACTGATTTGGTGCCACTTATACTTAAAGCATCTTGAAAATCAATGTATTAGACTTGGTGGCCAGAACAACAAAGTGCTATGACATGCAGCACTTAACTCTAGCTTCAAGTTCATTTCCATGTCTTATCATCAGGGAGCTGTGCACTTCGCCACGATTCCCTGCCGCCTGACCCGAACAGCGGCGAATCACTCCGACACGTTGTTAAAGGTATTGCTGGGTAAACATCACTTGTTTTGAACCTTCCAGCTGCAGGTCCTCTCGATACATGGCATTACAATGACACGGTGCTCCATTCCCATTAACCCCTGTCTACAAACATGGCTGTGGCACCGGCTGAGGCTGCTTTGCATTTGCAATACAGGTTGGGCAACCAGGAGTTTGAGGTAGATTGAGCATGATGAATGTTAATCAATGATACAGTATGTTCCGAACTGCATAATAAGCCTGTCTCTCAAGTCTTTCACACCTCTGCAAAAAGAGTTTAGCTTCCGTTCTTTGATTTGTATTCAAGTGTGCATGTGCACCACTGAATATGCATGTAAATGACTAAAGGTGTTTTAAACATATACTCTGAAGTCATGCCTTGATAAAGGGCCAAATCTGTTCGATTGCTTTGATTTAAACAACATTCAACGTGCTGTAGTACTTACTTGACCTTATTTACCAAACTGCTGCACAAAAGAAGCAATCAACTGTTATGCATTCACAGTAGTTTTATGTGAGATTTTTATTTTGGTTGCTTTTGTCTTTTTAGTTGAGCCTAAATGGAATCAGACCTCATCAAAGTTCAAGGCTGAAGTTTGACAAGCAGCAATTTTATCATTACTTTTGAGTTAGATTTTCCTTTTCAACAATTTTCTTTGATTATTTCTCGGAACAAAGACTCATGAAAGTACAGACAAAACACAATTTATCTACACGCACGGCCATCGATTGGGAGGATGCATTTTATTGTAATGATTCTTGCAAAATTGGTTTATTCTTTTAGAAGGATATTTGTTTTGTTTTTTTATTGAAACTACATTTGAAAAGTGAGAAAGAAATGCAGCTTATTAGTCCGTATGCAGTCAAGATCATTTAGGATCCAATCCTCTTTTTAAACTTTTAGCAATTCCAAAATAATCTGAAGTTGAATTTAAGATTTCAAGTGGCAGATTATGAACCAATAATCATTGTGTTAACTTTTCTGACAGTTGATATAAACATTCTGATGTATGATGCATTTTAGTGATAAATAAGGGTGCAAAAAATAAAAAGATTAACTGAAGATCCTAATTTGACTGGAGGTCTGAAAGTCATTGGTGGTTTGTTTTCCGTCTTTTTGTGCTGACCCTGTAATGGACTGGCCACCTGTTCACGGAGTCCCTCACCTCTCGACTAATGACCACGTAAGATTGGCACCGGCCCAACCCCCATCACCCATGACCCTGAACAGGATCAAGACGGTAGAGAAAATAGATGTATACACTGAAAATGTTGTGTTCTATTAACTAATTACCCTTCATTTGGTTTGTTTACGAAAAATCTTATGAACAGGGGTGCACATAATTTTGTCATTGAGGAATTCAAGGGAGTACCTGGCGCTGATGTTTGATGTGCTGGCAGTGCAGGAGGTTCTGGGGCAGCAGTGTGTGTGTCCATGGCCGCCTGAGTGCTCTTTTGTAGCGGAAATTGAAACTTACAAGTCGTGTGTGATCACGGGCTGCTCAATTGATACCACGAAGTAACACGCCGGTATAAAAAGGAGCATTGTGGCAGAGGGAACTGGTGCACATCTATGATATTTACCACAATTTCATTCCAGTAATGTCCACCCCTGCTTATGAATTTGGTAGCAACATGTCTGTATAACAGCTCCAGGTCACATTGACCATCTGCCAAATCATACTAGTGTAGATTTGGTCAATTCTTGGTCAAGCTTGGTAAAGGTCTACTTTTTTCCCCACCTTGGACTACTTGTTCCCAATTCTGACAGTTTATTACCAACTTTTTTTGCCCATCTTGGCATCCACCCATATGTTGAGGATTTGATCTACAGGACTACACTTTTAAGATACAGAAAAGCTGAATACCAACTGAAATACAACTCGGTCCTTTGCTGAGTTACATAGAGCTGGTGCCACTTATACAAGGAGGGTTATGAGGATACATGCATACAGTATCTTAAGTGGCCTGGTAATTGCCACGGTCCACTGAAATCAGAATCAGAATTCTTTTTATTGCCAAGTAAGTGAAGTTTCACATTACCCGGAATTTGACTTGATGTATTGGTGCAAACATACATACATACATAATAAGGTTATTTGAAAATAGAAAATTATAGTAACAAGAAATATTAATAATAACAACAATAAGCGGAGACATGAGCTAAAAGTAAAAAGTAACTGCTGCAGAGCTATTTTACCATTTACAGTTCAAGAGTCCAACAGCAGAGGGGAAGAAGCTGTCTTTGAAATGAAATGACTCATTCATAGGGGTGGGATCAACGGTTGTCAATCAAACTGTCTTCGCATGCGATTGGATAGAGCCGTTTAGCAACAACCGGAACCAGCTTGTAGATTAAACCTTTAGTGTCCTGTCGGCAAAGCAGCCAATAAATCCTCTTTCAAAATTAAAGACTTAAAGGGCATATTTTAAGTTAGACACTCCCTTAAACAAATGTTTAGAGAAATATAATAGAAACTTTTTCTGAATAAAAATTTACACAAATTCAGCTTATTTAGGCTCTTGGATTCGTTTTTGTGAGAATTGTCAATTTTTTCACCAAACCGGAAGTGACGACAGTTCAGGGAGACCGTTCGTTCTCTATATAGAAAACTGATCCACTATTCACTACTTGTGACGAGCAAAACAAACCCCCAGAGTGCCGTTATTTTATTATTTTATTACTATAGTGAGAAGTTATTTTATTAAGATTAAAAAAAAAAAAAAAGATAAAAACAATCAGTCCTGTAAGGCTGTACCCTGTCGGTCCAGCTGTAGACCGTGACCCACCTCCTCACTTGGGTCTGGGTAAAATACTAGCGTTTAGCACCAGGTTTTGATCATCAGAGCTCCAAACATTGAGCTGCGTTCAGGTGGATTGTTAAGAAATGAAAGAGTTTATAAAAAGTTTCACAGGATGCAGCTAAACGGTTCGAGGCTGACCGAAACAGTGTCGGGTCAGGCTGGAAACCCCGCTGGGAATCCCCTCTTGGGAGCCGCTGGGAACGGGAAGCCCCTCTGGAGAGCCTCACGGCATGGATTTACTGTACCCCGCCAGCCAGGTGAGGGTCAGACACCTGAAGGAAATGCTCTCATGAAATCGCTGATCGGTACCGAACTACGACCCACCACGAACCGTACCAAACCTGGCATGGAAACGAGACTCAAGTCTCCCCGTTAGCTCCTGTTAGCTGCTGCATGCTAACAGTGGTTAGCTCTTGTTAGCTGCTGCGTGCTAACAGCGGTTCCGGTGAATGGATCGAAGTAACGGCGCCTGTTTAGAGTCACACTGAATGTTTTTCGTCGGTATGTGGGACTCCATCACATCCAGTCCTGGACTAGACCAGGACCGCCGGGGTTTTTCCGTCTCCAAACAGAAGTCACCGTACCGGTAAGGAAGCCGTCCCGTTGTTGACTCAGTGTCCTGACAGACTGGCGATTGGCATTCATAAACATAATAATTTAGCATTTTTTATTAAAATGAATACACACCGACTCGATTAAAGAGCGCTCTAACCTAAAACTAACAACTCATGGCCGACAGCGAGCAGGCAGCTGGCAGACTAGAGCGGTGCCAGTCTGAGATGTTAAAGTAGTTTAGCTTTAAAAAATCTACACAATGATTAAAACAAGCATCTGTTACACAAACTCCACACAACAAAGGGCTCAAATGATCATATTTATGGGATTATTGATCGTACAGAGTGTTAAATTACCCTACAAATACTTTATTTATCTACATCTGACAACACTGTAAGCAGCGCCACCTAGCTAGGAGCTCCCTTAGCTGACGTCACAGGTCCAAATATGAAAAAAAAGCGTTTTTAGAAGCTTTGCAAAAAGCGGCACTTTTGACTAGAAAAATGGTTTAAAAAAATGTATTGTAAAACAAAATACCCTCAATAAACATTTCAAATAGTATTTTTGGACAGAGTTTTATCAGAATTTAAAAAAAAAAAGAACTTAATATATGCTCTTTAAGTGCCTCTATCTGTTCACGTCTTAAAGAAAATCTAAATCGTCCAAAGATGATGACAAAGACGTTTCAAACGAAAACGGTTCCCGAGCTGCCGCCATGTTTAAATTCAGAGTTGGGGCTCTGCCTTCATCGGCTAATCCCGCCCACCAACCCGTTATACGGTTGCGATTGGCCCGGTACGAGACTGACCAAACCAATCAGTGGGCTACAGAGGTGTCAATGAAGTGTGTCTAGACCAAAGTCTGCAGAGCAGAACTGACAGTCTAGTATACTAGACTATATGTTAAGGGCATTGGTGTAAAATGGTAACCATTTTGTAGCGGACTGGTTTATAAAGTCAACAACTCTGTAAAAATTGACACCAATGGATACAAAGTGGGGATACAATTTGGCAAATGGAATGGCTGGCACTCTTATCAGTGATATATTACAGTGGCAAAGTACAAACTCACGATATATAACTAGAACATTGGTAAGTCTAGCCAAAAACCATTATGAACAATGCTTAAAACTACAGTCTTTACAAAAACCCCTTTTCACATCGTTAATATAAAATAAGGTCCGCTGACTTGTCTTTTCAGCATGCTATAAGAATTCAGTAGACTCTAAGGGAGGTCTCTGGTTTCAGTCAGAACCATAACCAGACTACAATGTTGTTACACCACTTATGATTAAATTCTCAAAATATTTTACTCATCTTTGAGATATTTTCCACCATCAGGCTCCGAAGTTAGAAAAAACTCACCTGGCGTGGGTTTTTGCTCGATTTTACAATCATGAAATCACAAAGCCTTGCTTACTGATTTGTGCCACATAATTAGAAGAAAAAAGTCAAGTTACATTACCACGTTTTGGCAATTTGCACTGTGTAACATCCAATCACCCTCATAGTCCAATCAATTCAAATAAAAGTGCCTTGAAATTTAAAGATCATGCAACATGCTGTAATAACACATACTCATGTTTAAAACGAACATAAGTCTATTGTTTCCATTTCAGCCAAAGAAAGTAGGGAGTCATCTTTCAAACAAGGGTGTTGATATAAATGGACATAGTGATGAAATGGCCTGAAATGTGTGGTTACCCCGCTGGCTTTAGTGCAACTCGACTCGTTTCCCCTGCATTCACTATACAGGCTGATGTGACGAATGAGATTTGACATGTTTGAACAAGACATAAGAGACAAGCTGTGAAACTGGCCCAACAATCATGGATGGGGTCAAATAACGAGGGGGGAGGTTATTCAATTTCCTCTCATTTGTGGCACCTGTGGCTGTGGAGGTCTGGCAGCAGATAGAAACTCATCTTGTTTATTGTTTTATTGCAAATGTATGAGGTAGATGCAAATTTCAGAGAGTTGAGTTGTATTTTCCATTGACGGAGTCAATAAAATGAAGATTTGAACGACTACTAGCCTTATTTAACCTCACATGATACAACAGGAGATATTCCCCTCAAGTGCAACTCCCAGTGGAATGGGAGAAAAAGAAAGTTGGATACACGCAGATTGCTCCTGGCAGATGGAAACATTTGGAACATCACACAGGAAATGCAGGTTTTTTTTCGTGTCTCGAACAGCAGGAGAGTTGGTGTGTGCGATGGCCATCTTGGACTGCAATCAAACAGCGAGCCGTGACTGACGGGCCCAAGGGATGTTTACCGCTGCCCAGAAGAATACGTCTATATTTTATACATAACTCTGTACAGCCCTGAGTAAGCATGTGGGGAGTCAGCAGGTCCCTGAGCTTAAAATGGAACATAGTGAACTGGCATTCATCCTTGGATCAGAAGTCAACTGCATCACCAGCATTTTATGCCAATGGAAATTAAAGATATTTTCTGAACTTGCTTTTCCACGAGGGTATTGTTGCAGCCTGCTGTGTTAGAGCTATGACTTACCCAAAAACTACCAAATGTGTAAACGTGCAGTTTATTTATCCCTTCTAAGAAATTTTGACCAGTTTATATTGTAGAAGATAAAATTGACAAGGTAATAGTAATTGTCATGTTTATCAATGTTGTGTTAACAGTTTATAATTATTGCTATAGAGATGAGAAAAAGAAAGATGAATGAATTACGGCCTCAAAAACAGAAACTACAATCAGGTGTCTGTGATAGCTAGTAATGAGTCCCTGATGCCACTGTGGAGGAGTTTGGATCGCTCCTTTTTCAGAATTGTTTCATTTCAGCCACATCCGCGGGTTTTTTAGCATGGAACACCTGTTTAATGTTAAAGATCAAACAATTTCCTCATGGATTTCTGCTTGAGAGCAGGAGTTTTTGTCCCTGTAATCCTACAATCAATAGTGTAGATCAGAGGTGTCCAAACTTTTCAAGGCAAGGGCCAAAATCGTCAAAATTACAAAGTATTTTGTAAATACAAACATGGGTCAAGTAGGTTTTTCTTCAGCATCGGATTTCTTGGATTTGATTGGTCGATGGTTTTCTAGTTTCTTGGTCCTGAGAAATAATTTGAGTCCATATTTATTCCAAGTTTCTTGCATGGTGCTCACAAGTGTGTTTTGTAATAAAAGTCAATTAGGGCAGAAAGTTTTATTCATCAGGAAAAAAGTAAGGATTTATAGTGCAACTGTATTTTTTGTTGTTCTGTCTCACGTTAGTAGAATCTGAACCTAAAAAGGTTTTAAAGTGTGCGTCATCAACCTGCTGGAAGACTAAATTCTAACCATTCTTGCAATCCAAGCAAGGGCCACACAAAATCACTCTGAGGGCCACAAGTGGCCCCTGGGCCGCACTTTGGCCATGCCTGGTGTAGGAGGAATAAAACAAACCACTCTTATCTGGGTTAGTTTGGACCGGCACAAAGATCACCATAGCCCCATTGGGAAAATGTCTGATGGCCAGTCGAGCCAGGGCAGGTGCCATTGGCTGGATCAACCGGCACGATCCCCGCGCACAGCAGGTTGGCACCTCGGTCCGCTGGGCTGCACATATTGTTAGTGGGGATGCAGCTCTACTGCTGCACTCTTCGATCGAGTTACTGGTGGGGACAATTCAGTGACTGCTGGATATTAGTGGGGACATGTCATCTCTGTCCATGACAAATTTACGCCCAAGCCAATGATCACAAGTGGTCCAGGTCCTGAAACCAGTTCAATCCCAGCTTCCCCCACCAAACCATCACACTACTACCACATTTGACTGTTGGTTTGATGTTTTCTTGAAACAGTGTTAGTTTTACTCCTGATGAAAAGGAACACACCTTCTAGAAAGTTCTACTTTTGTTTTTTCAGTCTTTGGAACATTTTCTGAAAAGTCTTGGGAATCATCTAAATGGTTTTAGGCAAATATGAGATGTATTTATCTATCTTAATGAAGTTAGTTTTTTTGACCAGTGTCGTCTTTATTGACGAATGATGACCTTTGACCTTATCTTTAACCAAGTGAAGCCCATAGTGCTTTAGCTGTTGTTCTGGGTTCTTTTGTTCTTGGTATTTTTATAGAACATGGCAGGATGTGTTGATTTTTCAGATCATCATGTTGTGAGACAGGTTCTTTTGAAGTGATGTGTCAATTCTACAGATCTGGCAGTAATCAGGCCCGAGTGTGGCTGGTGAAATTGAACCCATCATTTGAAAACCTTTAATCTTATCTGGCAATGGAAATTATTTGCCGATCCTAAATATTTAAGTGTGACAAAAACAAAATAAATCTTTGAAGGGGCCATTACTTTCCACAGCACAGTATATGTGCAAACGCATGCTGGTTCAATGTATAGGTAGATCCATTTCTTTTGTAGGAAAGTGATGCCAAGGCATTTTTCCAAGTGTGTTTGTACTACGTGTAGATTAAAAACTGTGAAAAATGATCAAAACACAACAATATCCATCTTCAAACACGGGGAGTTGATAAGCTAGTCCAAACAAAGCTTAAAGCTGAAAATCAGTGCTTGTTGGCTTAGCGCCCAGTCAATAGCTGTGTTTGTGTCTCCACAGTATAAGTCCACGCCTCTGGATGTAGTGCCCTCTCCAACCCTGAAGGAAATCGATGTAGAAACTATTGGTACACACTACCACTGTGATGATACACAGGGAAGGAAGTGGATAAAGTAGAGTCCAACAAATCTGACAGCAATCAGAGGTTTGTGATTTTTTGTTCGTATGTACAGCCACCAATTGGTCTATCCTCAAATGATCATAGGAAAATACTTATAGATTACATTTTTACAAACACTACCTTGATCTTTCTCACATTTTTGATTATCATCTCATCTGGGAGAAGCAAAAGCATAAAAGTTTTCAAATATGATTGAAAACCCCATAGGAGGCGGAGTGCTGGTGGAGAAAAAAAATCCCCAATTGATTTCATTTCGTCTGCCTGCACCAACATAAGTATTTTGTTTTTGCACTATTTGTTATCTGATTCAGGGAAGACCTTGGCCAGCACAGATGGAAATTCTCACTCTTTGTTTGACATTTCCATCTATATTGACTCGGGTGCAGGGAACCTGTGGCAGGAGCGAGAACGACGCCGTACTGATGTTTTCTCCAAGTGGTTAAATGTCGCTATAAGCTTACCTGTCACTTCATAAACTGACTGAAAAATCCTGTGAAGATGTGCCAGTCTGGCAGCATGGGCGGCTGAAAGGGAATACATACATATAGAAGAGCAGGGAAACGTGGTTGCGAGCATGCTGTGAGTGTTATTGCATTACCTTGAGCTGTGTCAGGACTCTGTGCATTGCATCGTGATCGACAAAACAAAAATGTCAGCCAAATCCTCCATGTTTAGGCAGAATCCAGTTTCCTAGATTTGTTCCTACATTTACCTCTATTAGGGATTTCAAGCAAAAATACTATAAAATTTCAAGGGTAAATACTCATAATTATGATTTAATAAGCTATGGTCATTTAAAAAATACCATAACCTCTAGTGACATCACTCAAAGAGAGCAGAAACAGGAAGTAGTCATCTGACTGGAGCAATACTCCTGGCTAGTCACATTAGAAGACCCAGTGCTGCAGATTAGTGACAAACTAGAGGCCAATTTTCAGGTATTTGAAAAACGCATCTCAGAAAAATCATACCAATGCCTTAGAATGTTATGTTACTTGTTTGTAAACCTCTACACTTTTGCACGAGGCTGTTTATGCTGTTTTTAATTGAACAATTCCCAAATTATTACACTACTGTTCAAGCTGCAGTAGCAGCATGAATATCATGAACTAAAAAACTGTTGCGCAAAACTCTAGAGAGTAACCATGAGTATATCAAAAGTTTGTCATTGTCATTTTGTAAGTTGAGTACGTTTGTGGAGGAGCAGTCCATATCAAGGGAAGCCGTTTGAGATGGTTCGGGCATCTGGTCAGGATGCCTCCTGGATGCCTGTCTGGGGAGATGTTCCCAACATGTCCTACCAACAGGAGGACCTACCTAGGACAACCTGGAGGAAGCACATCTCCAGGCTGGCCAGGAAACACCTCCCAGCGGAGGAGGTGGCGGATGTGGCCGGGGGAAGGGCAGTCTAGAATTCCCTACTTGGGATGCTGCACCCACAATCTGGACCCAGAAAAGAGGACAGCAAAGCGGAGGGTGTGTTTGTATTCCTTCATTTTCAGGTGTCTGGTAGTTAAATAGTAAAGAGCAGTAATCCAACAGTAAAGGCGATGCTCACTCAAGGCCATAGTTTCCACTTTGGAATCATGTCAAAATAAAATTACAATGGCAGATACATGGGATCACATCAAGTGGAAAAGCAATTTGGCAGTCAGGATACTCACTAATAAAAATAAGTCACTGTTTTTATTTAAATTCTTAAATCGTCATGGTTTAAATTGAATATTTAGGCATCACTGCCCATACCAATTTTATATCCCTTTTCTTGACTCCACAAAAGACAGTGGTTAAAATACGTCATTATTTACAAGGCCACCCCCATGATGAAGTAAAACATTGTAAATGACACCCTCTAATGTTAAAAAACCCAACATTAATAGGCCCAGAATTAACTTGCACATAAATAAATGGCTTGCAACAAACATTGACAGACAATTTTCATTCCCCATGCTTAGTAAAGACAAAAAATAACATCAACCATTGCCCCTGAAGTCATCCTTACATTTGTCCCATCTTACACCACAAGATTCAAAACATTTGTATGCCCAATATGACCAGCTAATCATTTGGTATCCTTATGTCATTCACTGTCCATCTTTAACGCAAATTTGAAACTTCTAGAAACAAGAATGTGTTCCTTTGCAGCTTGGTTTCAGGAGGTGGGGGGACTCTGAATCTTGCACTATGCTTTGAAGATGCATTACAGCAAAAGGTGTACATTCAAAAAAAAATGCACACCAACCTTTGTGTGCGCCATGCCCTCTTATTATAAACATGAGGATCTGCTCTTACAGATACACACTTCCATTGGGCTTGTGATTAAATGTCAGCAGGAGTGGGGCAGTCAGGAGGAGGAGCAGGGGTTGTTATCTTCATGGCTCAACAAGAACTAGATGGGGGAAAGTGAACATCTTAAAAACTCTCACCAGGACTAGGAGAGATAAGGAAAAGGACGCTTCATCGGCCAAGCATTGTATAATGAAAAATTGCAGCTGGATCGTGACAAAAGACCTCAGACTGCCCTACAATTTACTTCCTTGATAAGGAATCTTTGTAAATCATCTGTTTACACAGTGACCACAGTTGTGTAGACTAATGTACACTCCACATGTGATGCCTTCATGATCTTTCAGAATGGTCCTACACATGTTAAGACACAACCCATAGTTCCTTTATATGCGTTTTTAGTAGAAACATAATTTCCATCTGACTTCAGTTTGATATGAGATGCCATGGCTTGTTGGCTGTCACTTTTCGTGGATGGAGATTTGATTCTTTGATACGCAAAAGATGAATAATATTCTTAGAAAATCCTGAAATCTTCTAAGAGCTGTTCAAAATCTGTCTCTTTTATGGTTTAAAAAATTGTTTGTTTTTTTTCAATATTTTAAAAAAATGTCATGTGGAACTATGTTTGAGGACACTCTTTGTTGTGACACCTACGTGTGCGTCGATAATTAGCTTCCCCGATAGAACGGATGGGTTAGTTTAAACATTATTTTTTGCAATATTTAAAAAAATGTCACGTGGAACTATGTTTGGGGACACTCTTTGTTGCAACACCTACGTGTGGCTCGCTAATTAGCTTCCCCGATGGGTTCATTTTGATATGCTCACTGACGTTTTGAATAAAGAGCTGTTCTGTTTCAGTCAGCAACTTAGTGTCGTTGAATATTGCCTCCTGGCCGAGAAGCTGCTCGCTGCAGAACCAGAAAGGTGGAGCTGCACCAGGTTCAGCACCGCCCATTCAACCAATCAGACCCGGCCATTCCATCAGAGTCAGCTCTCACCTCCCGTGTGATTGACCTAGTTATATTGGACTATTACACTGGGCTGTTAGATCCGAGAACGAGGTGTTGCATCTCCGCCGGATCCAGAGCACAAAGTCCGGTGGAGATGCAACACCTCGTTGTTGGGTAATGCTGCGAGCGTGTCTGCGGTGCTCCTGGTCCGGCGCAGCTTTGTGCAGCGGGTCCGCGAAGCAAAGCTCCATTTGGGTCCGGCAGAGCTTTGTGCTCTGGGTCTGCTGAGCTATGTGCTGCAGGTCCACGAAGCGCTAAGGGTTTCCCCCGGTGCTTTCGCCCCCGCCATGAGCAGCTAACAGCTGCTATCAGCGGCTAACGCTACGAAGCAAGTGGGCTAGTTCGGCTTTCTTTGTAATTAGGCTCACTGTCTCTCGTTGTTGTCCGTATGACAGAAAACGTTAACGTTTCTCATTCACAAACTAATACTGTTACAAAAACATGACTGAAACCTCGAGATATTTAATCAATTTTGAGGATATGTTTTATCCTGAAAACAAGGGGAAACAGAAGGAGAAACAGTCAGATATTCAGTTATTTTCTTGTAAATTCACTCTTTTGCAATAAAGTTGTTAAAAAAACAGCGGAGGAGGGCTGACCCTGGTTGCAATAAAGTTAGTAAAAAAAACAAGTCAGTGGGGCTGTGTAGCGGGGCAGGGCTGACTCTTGTTGAATGGGCGGGGCTGAACCTCGTGCAGCTCCACCTTTTTGGTTCTGCAGCGAGCACCACTTGGCCTCAAATGTCAAGAGTTACTACAAAAAAAAAAAAAAGGTTCTTTACAAAGACTCGATTATCCTCATTTACAGTGAAGAACCGTTTCAAAGATTCGACTCGTTCATGAACGTCACATGACTATTTTTCAGAGCTGAAAAGTTGTCTAGGAGCAGCATATTTCTGGGATTTCTTTATCAAGTTAAAGACTTGCTTTGGAAATTGTACGCGTCATTGGAACAAAATCACCATTTTAAAAAACTGACTCGGAATTAAAGATTTAAGAACTGAGAATTAAATGGACCACACATGTCTGGAGAAGTTGAGTCAACTTCAGATTTATGTCTTATTTTCAAATGGTAGCTCTAACCAGAAACAAGCCCATCAGCAAAGCTTTAATAATAATAAAAAAAGGTAACAAAATGGATAAAGATCTGCAAAGCAAAAGGAAAACTTCAATTTTTATTGATTACAGTCTAAGACAGGCGAGGATTAGGAAGGAGTCGAATCCTCGGGTCTTTACAGCTAATCTTAAGTGACAGCTGTTTGACAGTATTTCTTTAGAAGAGGGTAGATGTTCTAATGTTTCCTTTTAATTAGGTGTTTTGCTTGTATAATTGCCTTATTGGAAATTTGCATTCGAGTCTATGCTGTCAGTCAAGTAAAGCCAGATTAAAGGGAAAACCTTCAGTCATGGTGCGAGTTTCAGACGCCAAATGTTTAAACGTACCAGTGTGGTGTGAAATGTCGTGTGTTGCCTTTCATCCGAGGCTTTATTTGATTAATTTTCCAATCTGGTAGGAACCATGTTATTTAACAAAGCCCTAGTACCTGACACCTTAGACTTTTAAGATGTGCTTACTTTTTATCATGACTCGTCTGATAGAAATACATCAACTGTGGAGAAAAAAGATGAGTAAATGGCAGCCCTGATGTAAATGTCACAGTCGCCTCAGCCAAAAGCAGCAGGAGAGCAGATTTTAAAAGAGAACACTGATAAGTGTCTGTTTCAAGTAGAAAATATCTCGGTTTTGAATTAATCTCAACACCTATTTTTCACAGTGTGGGTTCGAGCTAAGTCCTGCTTTCAGACAGTCAGCTGGGTATCGCTCCCCGCCGATGTAAACATTTGAACGCTCCGCTGCTCCCACTTCTTGGCTAAGGCTGCCCAGAGTGTGATCCGAGAGCTCCGAGCAGACAGCGCTGTGAATAAACAAACAGGAAGTGCGTGCCCAGTAAGAAGAGAAACTCTGCATTGAATTTACCACATGGTACCAGATCACTTTGTTGCACTTCTTTTAAATGGATAAACTCAAAGATCAGCACATTTCAGCCCATAATAAATAGATACACAGCCTTCTGAGGGAACTGACTGGACTTCCTGGTGTTTTTCTCTAAAACTGACCTAATTACAGTAAAATATTTAAATAAAAGTATCAGATTGTATATATTAAAATGACTTATTGAGGTTATCATGGCAACATATTCTTTGGTTGTGACCTAAAAGCTAAGAAACACATTAAATTATCACCATCATGAATTGGTTTCTGCCACCAAAAAATAAACCGTACATTACAAACCAAATGTCTATTTAAAGCTTCATCATTTTGTTAAATGTAATCTAATACTAATGAAAAAAGTACTATTAACAGGAAAAATTAGATGAAAAAAGTGCATTTTTATGTCCCATGCATTGTCTTTTTTTTTTCTTTTTTAATGATTGAGCTGGTAAATTACATGTGTACATGCAACCCTATCCTATGCTTAATTATTGCCCAAAAATGTACTTATATACTACAAGTTTTTTTTGTTATTTATTTTCTTTGACTTAACCATTAATGTCCAATTGAGATTACCCTAGAGCAGGCGTGTCCAAAGTGTGGCTCGGGGGCCGCTTGCAGCCCTCGAAGTCATTTTCTGCGGCCCAAAACTCAATTTAAGGAATGGTAAAATTTAGTTCTCAGCAGGCTGTTGATGCAGTTTTTAAAAATTTATGTTCAGATTTTTAATAAAATGAGGCCAAAATCTAATTAAATTAAAATTCTACCTAATTCAAAGTATTCATCTTTTACTGGTCAGGGTTTTACTTTGAATAAAACCATAAAACCTCACGACTTACTAAAAAGAAGACTTCTGCAACCCCTTCACATAACTTGACTAAATATGAACTCAAATTTAGACTAAATACCCAAAAAATTGATAATAAAAGATCAATCAAATCCAGGATAATTTAAAATCTTTTGTATACAAGAAAACAGACGAGACCCTGTTTTTGTTTCATATCTACAATGATTAACTGATCACTGACGACACACCTTGGAGGTAATTCAATATTTAAATCAGGTGTGTTGAAGCCAGGAAACCTATATAACATGCTTAAATACTAGAACACTTCACCTCCACTGTAAGGGGACTGACCGCAAATTACAGAATAGTGTGTGGGGCTGTCTGCAGCAAGGAGAATTTACCGAAGCACGGTGTTTGAGCTGCCATGATGGCAGTAGTTCCTCAGAGGTACCAGCAGAGGGCGTTGGACATGATCTTGTAATGACGCATTGGGCACAGCAGAGCTGTAGCAAAAATACTAGTAGATGTAATAATGGGTAACAAAGGAGCCTAATGGCTATTAAGAACTGGCATTAGGGGTGGAAATGTAATGTGTTACTTTTGATTACTTAATTACAAAAAAATATTGCGTTTAAAAACGCAATAATCACAGCTTGCATTTGCTGCAAGCGCAACTAGTAGTCTGTGGGGCGGAACTAATGTTCGGTTCTGAGTTCCAGCCGTGCATTGTTTTGTGAAGGACATGTTTCAGGTTTCCCGGTAGAGTGCGTGACAGACAAAGTAAGCAATGGGGTTTATGCACGGTCACTTCCTGGTTGCGATAGAGGCTGCCCCTCCCTTCCGGTTCAACGCTGTTCCCACACAAACTGGACAAAATGGATTTTTTTACCCGTTTTCTTCAAGACCTGCCGCGCATCACGGTGAACGATGTCCACCGGATTTTTGAAAAACACACAGAGACGTCTGTGAGCAAGCGGGTGAAGGACTTTAAGCTGTATATAACCAGCTTTATTCATGAAATTGAAGGTAAGCTAACAGCGTTAGCTCGTAGCTTCCATCATCAAAAAACAGTGAGACAAATCTATATAGCCGTGATCGTGGGCTCCAACTGCTTCCCAACTTTCAACTTTCTCTGGTCTAGCTGTACGTTATCAAACACCAAGTCTTCATTCACCAAAATAATAGTTGTTCCAGTGAAATAACACACGAACGGCGCCGCGCCTCCTCCATTAGCCTCCTCCACTCGGCTCTTTGACTACTGTGCTGCAAAGTATGGACTGCAGACACGGTGTGGTTAGAAATGATCACGTTTTCTCTTCTTAAGTTCACAATCCTTCCTTTTTGTAGTTATTTATTCAGTGGAAATGTGTGGAAACGGACTGATGAATTCTATTCAGCTGATGCGGTACACAACGGAGCACAGCAGTGTTCAGCTGTCGAGGCTTCCCGTCCGCTGATACTTATATGATGGCTTCATTTCTTAGTGCTATAATATATATATCATACTGTACTATACTATACTATTACTCGTTTTGATTATAAACAATATCTTTAGCTGGAAATGCACTCTAACTCTGGAAATCTTCACGTTTCAAATGGAACCGGAAATGGTCCCGTGAGTTAATTTTAAACCAGAAGTTCTACTAAGTACTCTGTGCATAAAGCCCATAAGGGATGAGAAATATGCAAAAACACACTCATAATAAATCGAGTGGTTGTAGGTTTAATTATCTGTCAGCCACATTTATTGTGTGTTTAGTTCATGTTTTACTGATCTGTGTTCACTGCTGGAGCTAGCGCTAATGCTAACTACAGCTACACATCTCAATTAAATAATGTTTGTACTCAAATTAAATGAGCCTGTTGTTTAAGACTGACATTAATACACATAATAATGTACTGTACTTTTAGCTCTGCCCAATGTTGCCAGGGATATTTTTTGTTTTTCTACTGTTTTGAATTTGAATGCATTTTTTTTTTCAAATTAAAAGACCTTGAGCTTACAACAGTAATGTTCATGTCTATAATTTGATTTTGTCTCCCACTAAAAGGTGCCGTCTGGGCAAATTGTTGTACTATTAAAATGTTATTGTTTGCGATTAATTAATTACAAAGCCATTCATTATTTTGATAACATTTTTTAAATCAAGTCCCACCACTAACTAGTATGCATTTATTATTTTGCACACAGCTTATGTACTGTATACCCCTGAAATGGACAGATATTCACCTATGCTATGTAAACACGCTTGTTTGTGATGACAATGTTAACATTGACATATTGCTGCCATATAATTGACTTCGAACAACAGACATCCATCCAGAGTGCATACTGTCATGTAAAACTGAAATTATGATTATTAAAATAAATATCAAATGTCAATCCTTGAGTTCCTTTTATACCTGTAAGTAAAAACAGCCTCTACCAGTTTGACAGCCATGTTTTGATTTTTTGGTGCAAAATTTTTGTGCTACACTTTCCATGTTTTCATCCTGATTAAACACCATTTATCTTCCAACACAAACCATGGATCAATCAGCCGAATACGGAGAGCGTTCTGTGAGTGCACGGTAAACTTTATTGAATCCTAAAGCTCCGCACTGATTCTCTTCATTACATCCAGCCAATTCAAACAGAAAAGGCAAGGGGCTGCTTGGTACACATCTGTAAATCTGTGTCAATACTCTTCTTCAAAGGCTATCCGTATGCCATTCTTTGCTCAAAAATGAAAAATAAATGATCTCTCTATAAATGTATTATTACTTTAGCCTTCATGTGTTGAATCCTTAATATTGTACGATTGCATAAAACCATTACCCCACCAAAAAAAAGACCGTGTTTGATCCATTCAAGATGACGTGAAACGAAACGACACGACCCAACATGTCAACAACAACTGATTGAACACAGAGTTGAACACATTTAAACGAGGAGCTGCAATCATGTGCTATTGAGTTGCTGTTCTGCAGCTAATTACAAATTACATTCCAGGCTAGGTGATGCCTTTGGCCCAGACTAAAGCTGAATTAGACTGTCAGCGTTTAGACGTCTCGACTAACTGAAGTTGTTCTGCTCTCTGACAGGTGTTCTTTCACCGAAACGTCTCTTGTGCTTTTAATGACACTTTGCTCTAATTTGATGGAAACAGGCTTTAAGTGCACTGTTCAGAAGAATAATCTACGACTGAAGTATACGGATGAAAGTAAATGTAGCAGCTACATTTTTCTTGCAAAAAATAAAGTTCTTTGTTAGCATTTAATTTTGCTGCAATTATAGTCGCCTTTTCAATCCGTGATTGTTTTTGTATTGCTTTTTATACCCTTTCAAAGCATTTCACTTTTTTTTTTAGTTACTTGTGGAAACAAAATTGCTTAGGATTCTAGATGGGGACCCAACATGCAACAACACTTTAAGAGAAAATTTGTCTCGCAATCATGCTTAAAATCTAAGGACAAAGTGACGTACATAAATAGTATACCATAAAAAATACTGAAATCAGTTTTCTGCATTTGACCCACCTCTGAGGAGCAGAGGGCAGCCAGTTTCACTGTGCACTGGAGGAAGTGGCGGGGCAGTATCTTGCCCGAGGATACTTCAATACATGGCTTGGGCCTGGGATTGTACCCTGATCTCCAAATCAGCTGGGCAGCTGTAGTTCCGTAGGGTAGAGTGGTCTTCTGGGAATCAGAGGGTGACCAGTTTGATACCAGTTCTAGCTGGGTTACTTTGTCGTGGTGTCCTTGGGTAAGACACTTTATCTATCTTGCCTCCTGGTGGTGGTCAGTAGGGCCCGATGGCATTGATTGTATGGCTCCAGCCTCTTTCAGTCTGCCCCCCCCCCCCCCCCCCCCCCCCCCCCCCCCCCCCCCCCCCCCCCCCCCCCCCCCAAAGGGAAGCTGTGGCTACAATGTAGCTCACTGCCAGCATGTGAACGGGTGAATGACTAGTATGAAGCGCTTCAAGAGTCCTTGGACTTGATAAAAATGCTATACATGTACAGGCCATTTACCATTGTTACACCAATGGACAACCTTTAATTCACTGAACCACAATCAAAACTAAAGTTAGCTATGGTTTCCTAGCTGTAGGTGCATATGTATTGCAGGAAACAAAGGCCGAATGTCAGCTTTGTAATGCCTTGCAAAACCTTTAAGCTCTGTCAATAGGTGAGAGCACACTGGCATTGGTACAATGGCAAAGTACGATGACTCATAGGCAAATGTAAATCTACACAAATGTTTTTGTTGCCGATGTTTACAGTCCAGTGAGATACTGGCTTAAGGCGTCCTTCACATTAAATTACAACACCGCTATGCTCCACATGACCTAAAGTACAACATTGTGTCAATTTGGAAAAACCTTCAATGTAAAGGGTTTTGTGACATTGCTATGCTGTTACCACTTATGTCATTTCACCCAAAATGCTCTCCTGAGCCCTCAACACACTATGTGTCAGTAGCATGTGAGCATGCTTGCAATACATCCTGAACCCCCATCCTTGTATGGCTTTCTCAAACTATGTCAGAGTGCAGTGATGCATTTGAAGGCCTTGCTAGCAAGATGCCAATGTTTGATTAGGTTTTAGTCGAGACATAAGGTCAGCATGGTTAGTTCTGATTCAAACTTTCCTTAATCGATATATTTTAGGGCCACATATCATGGATAGGTTGACACCATACCCCACCAAAGATGCCAGAAAGCTAATAAACCATCACAACCTCCCTATGCAAAGTATTCATAAATTGTCATTCCATCACACATAACTTGGAGCCCATTACACTTACAGTATGAAGACCTCACAGAGTTCCTGCAAAGACCATCAACAATCAGGCTAAATTTTTAAATCATAGCAAGGTTCTTTTTTGTTTAAAGGGTGCCCTTTTTCAATGCATATTGATATTCTCATTTTAACCTGACAGCACCCTTTAGCCAAACTATCTTCAACTCTCAGGTACAAAGTTTTTGGGAAATGATTTACATGAAAATACTTAAAAGCACCTTCGACTTTGCCCCTTTTCTTGATTTTGTTCTAGTCTATCAAACAGTTTCAACTTATGTAAAAAATTAAACAAGATTTACAGTTACATTAAACATGCTCACACCTAATGAGTATTTATAGTCATCTGGTAAGTTTTCTGGAACATTTCTTCCAAAGCTTTAAACTAAAAGATCAGGAAATATGTTTTTTGATTTTGCCATATGAAGCAGAGATTCTCTGCATTTGTTTAGGCTGACATGCATTATTTTATTCTTGACCACCATGACTTGTAGTTTTAAGGAGCGTAAACATTATAAGCACTTTCATTATTGCCAGGTTTTAATCAATATATTAACAAGGAGACTTTTACGACGTACGACTGAAAATGAAACTGTTGTCTTTGGTGTGTAAAATCAATACCCACTGAATCCCAATAAGGAGTCTTTTACTTTCTCATTGCAAAATACTCACAAGGAGGGGGGAAAAAAATGCATTTTTCTGGACTGATGAAATTTTTATCACAAATTGGTGTTTTCTGTAGGGAATCAAAAAACACACACGAATTTTGAGTGTTTGGCAAATGCATTCCTTCCTTCCTAATGTAATCTGCCTTCACACCAGTAGTCAGGGGAAATGACAGCATCCCATACTGTGGCACAGTCAAAGTTGAATTGTGCATGTTCTAATCACTGTTTCTGCTAAATAATTCATTAATTGCATAAACAGTGGCTACAGCAGAATTAAGCTCCTTAGGAGAGCCATTTGCATTGTCTGTTTTGCTGCCACATTGTACAATGAGTAGAGATCAATGTGGAGGCCTGATGGTTGAGTTGTGGCATCTGTAAACATATTCAAGGGATACAATGTCTACATTATTGTCCTTGAAGACTTAACATGCCAACTAGAAAGTCTCCAGCTAGCACAGGTTTCAATAAGCATCAATGTTAAGAGGCTTTACTTTATAAAAACAAACTGAACAGACAACACTGCCTGATGCCAGTTGATTTTAACACTGGGACCATCTTCAATCTAGCTTGGAAATTGGCTTGGTTAATAATGAATTTAATAATCAGATGTAGTCCAGCTCAGAAAGAGTTGTAAGCTAATCAACTGCATAACCTTGACCATTACTAAAACACAACACAGAGGAGACACTTCGCTAGGCGCTTCAAAACGATTTAGCCATCTTAAGTATAAAATAGAGAAACGCCAATAGATTTTTGTAGTTGAAAGTCAAAATTTCGGATTTCCATGTTAGGAATAAAGACCAGAAAGACTCTAAAGATGATATTCCAACTCACATTAGAAAACGTTCGACCATAAAATCCAATATGGCTGCCTCCCACATTGAGATACAGTAGTAATAAACTTTATTTTCTTATTTCATCTTCCTTTTGACTTATTGATCTCATTAAATCTATGTCTACTGAGGAAAATTCTACAAAACTTTTAGTTTATTTACAAAATGCTTACTGCCTTCTGTGTCCTAAGCTAGGCAAAGCTAAATGAGTAGTCAGGAGCTAACAGCGTTAGCCTAGATGAGCTGAGCAGTGATTAGCTGAGGTTCAGTCACTGCTTTAGTCTGTAGATTTGTTCTGCAGTTAAAAGTGTTAAAAACATTTTCCTCCATGTTTGTTTCTAAGTAGTTCACTTCAAGTTAAAATACCACAACAATGATTTTAATCAGGAATTGATGTAGTCCAACTTAGAAGCTCTGATTTTAGTTATTTTGGTCAAACCAAAGACAAGCGAGTAATAATGTTTTTGCTTGTGTTTGTACTTACATGTGTATTTGTTTCTAGTGTTCTTCTAATAAATCACTAAACAAATGTTAATTAAACTTTCCCAAAGTAATCATTAGATGTACATCAACAAATGATTGACTTTTGAATTCAATCCAATTCAAGATGGCCACCAACGCTAACAGGCAAACACACAAGTGACTATTACTTCAGTTTTAAAAACTAGAGCTAAAAACCAGTGTTGCTGTAGTTAAATCATCCCTAACACACACTGAGCACTACACATTGCACAATATCTTTTTCTTAAAACATTTGCATTTACTGTTGGACTTAACCAAATATATGTGTTAGCTAGGGTGAACATTTTTGGATTTTGGAAAAAGAGGACACTTGGGTCAGTCGTGAAACATTTTGATATTGTTTAATTAAAGAAGACTTAAACCTATTTAAAGTATGTAGTCTCTGTGTGGTTTTATAGAATAGTTAAAAGTGATATGTGGAGCATTTTTCTATGTATCAAAGTTTTCTAAATTATATTTCAGGTCCAAACTATGATCTATGGGAAGAGTTCCACAATATATGACATTCTAATGAAGACTCCCCCTTCCTCCTATAGACCCCCTTTGCATTCTTTCTGATCGGCAAACTTTTTCAGCCAATAAAATTAAAATTTCCATGTTGTCGGCTGTCCGTCAACGTGCACGGCACGCGCTTCGAGCAAACCTGTAGCGGTAGGGGGCGCTCTTGTACAGGACGCGCCGTATATTTCTCTGTACATTCTCAGCTGTCATGGAAGAGCCAGAAAAGTTATCCATTCCCCAGATACTGAGCCAAGGCTTGCCAAGGATACACGTTTATTTTGGTCGAGGACTCATTCTGGACAGGGTTTTATTTCCTGTTCCTGCAGCTTCAGTACAGCAGCGGTCGTTCTAGAGCCACGCATCATAAGCACAGCAGGGACAGACAGGGCTGCCTCTTACAGTGTGAGACCATGATTTGTGAACTGTGAATGATTGAAACCTGCAATGTAATCATAGTTTGAGCAGGAGTTGCAGTTTATGCCGAGCTTACAGACCGAGGTCATGCACCGTGTGCACGCAAGCACACACACATGTTGAGGTGTTTTGGGAGGAGCTGTTGTATGTTGGATTCAAAAACTGCCGTCTTGCTGAAATAATCCACAGAGGGGCTTTAGGTAACAACCTTCAGGTAGGCTTTTGAAATCAACAAGTACAAAAATGTGATTTATCAACACTACAGGAGTTGGATTCAAGCCTTTGAGCTGACAGACTAGCCACTACACTATCACCACCAAGCATTCAATGCAGGGAAATTATTTAAAGTAGTGTTGAAGTTATATTGCTAAAGAAACAACCGTGAACCGCCGTTTGTTCCGTCTGTGACAGAAATGTTACACGCAACATGAACTGCTTTTTTTGCACCAGTTACTTTAAGAAATGCCTATTTCTAGTGAAAAACAATAAAACCCGGACATTTTCATTGATCTCCGAAATCCACCGGATGCTCCGGACAGAACGTGAAAAGTGGACAAGTCCGGGAAAAAAGGACGTTTGGTCACCCTAATATTGGCAAAAATATCTCATAACCAACAGGATGGATAGTAAACGTCAAAGAGCAATTCCTGGATATACAATTGATTACCTTTTAAAGTTATTCCCATTCAAGATGGCAAGAAAAGCCAATGGACATTTAAAAAGATGGCAATAAGTTGGTTAATTTTAAAAATATTGGGGAAAAATTTTTGTAGCAAAGAGTATTCCCCAACACACATTCTGAGCACGAAGAGATCATACGAATTTTGCAAATTTTTGTAAGAATGTACATCATGTTAGATTTGATTAAAAATGCCAAAACTTATCATTTATCAATATAAGAATCTTATTTTAAAAGTCTGGCATGAAAGGCATAAGTGATATTTCTTCAAGAAACTTCATTCACAATATTGACACTACAGAAATGTCTTAAACAAGCCAAATTTATCTGTCATTTTGAAAAATAACTGACAGTACAAAGTTAATTAAAAAAATTATTTTTGTCAAAAATATGGCTAAAATTCTGACCTTTGAGCATTACTTACTGCTGACTTCAAACAAATACAATTTATTTTACCCTTTATTAGCACAAACCTACTCTAGTTTTCCACTTTAAATGTGTGCAATAAAACATACATACAAGTATCTCTTTTTAATTTCCATCAAAACTCATTGGATTTTTAACACTTAAAAAATGTACAAGATTTCTCCATAGGTTTGGTAATTAAAAGTTTTGTATGTGGTAAATATGCAACAAACTCAAAAGAACTTGATGTCCTGGTTCTGTTTTGCTTTGATTTTTTTTTTCTTTTCAAAATAAAGCAGCTTAGAACATATTCCAAGAATTTGCTTCGCCTTCCCATGTAGGAGATGTTATTAGGCTCAGCCCTGTTCATTTTAGCGATCCAACCTTTACAAACAAGGCGGCTGCGGTGCTGTACTTTCGACAACACTTTTTTTTTTGTGATGTTTCCCTCTCTAATGAGAAGGTGTTGACTTTTCGGCGCCAAGCGTTCGGCGAGCCCAAGTTTTGAGTGCAGCCACATTATTCTGTTTTCCTTGCAAGACGCCTACATGCATCAGGATGATCCATCTCCAGAGTCATTAACAAAATCACTTTAGTGCAGTTCTGACAAGCCTCAGTGATTGCAGCTAATGAACTTAGCACATCATAGATAAATCAAAGCAAAAATAAAAAAAAAGACTAAATGCAGACTGTTAAAAAAAGACAAATAAGCAAATTATCTAGGGTACCTGTTGTTTGGCTACTCACTTAAAAATTCACTTAGTTAGCATTTTTTAAAGTGAAGGAAATAAAAACCTTTAAGGTTTAAGTGCACTTCCTGTTTTTTTCATGGTTTTAAGGCACATCACTCCACCGTTTTCCACATAATTTACATCTGACACCAAACTGACAGCCGAGAAAAATGTTCCTGAACACTGGGATGGTTGTGAGCACCGTGTGTTAGTTTAATAAACTCTCACAGAAAAAAACGCCCCTCAGCAAAGATATGCAAGCGCTTTTTTTTGTGTGTGTGCATAAGTCAAGCAGGTCACGCAACATCTTCCGGTGTGATTTATTTCATCCCGGAATCCATTGCCGTCATTAGTATTCCTCGTCGTCAGCGTCTCGGTGTGTGCCTCTCCTCGTGTCTGATTGCAGCCGCGGGTTCGCTTACAGTACAACCGTGGTTTTTTGGAGGGGGGCGTAGGGAAGGAGCGTACATGCCTGCACGCTCAACACATTTAAAGTTTGCTAAGGTGGGCAGCTGTGGGGAGAGCATCAGCCCTAACCATCTCCTTAATACCCCTGCAGATCTTTGATTCATAACCTCATGTAAATTTTATTTCCTGCTTCCTTTCACCGCTCATCAATATTTCAGATCACCCCTCCCTTGCTGACTGCATGTAGACATTGTCCGTGATAAATGATTTGTCTGGCATTTAGAGGATTTTTGTACCAACTTGTCTCTCCAGACTTCTTTAAACAACTTAGATTTCCATGTACTAAGTGGCCCATTTCCCCCCCCTTTCTATGTAAAAAGAAAGTGAGTCATTTTACTGTAAATACCGAACACGGCAGCAAAGACTTGTGAGATGTGAGGGTGTTAAGGTGAGAAGCACGAAGTTAAAGCACGGCTGCCACTGAGGAGAGCTCATTAAAAAAAAAAAGGCAAAGAAGTGAAATGGAATGAAATCACTATCTAAATAACCGGAGACTCACTGCAAGAGCAGGAAAATAACCCCGACAATGTTGGTGTTGTGTTGGACCCACAATCAGTGGAGCTTAATTTGAGAACCGGGAACATTGTGAGGCCTTTTACATTCTAAGCTTATGCGCCAAAGTTTGGTATCATGACAACATGTCGGCAAAATTAGAGAAAATAAAAACTGTCGAGATAGTTTGGTCATTTCAATGAGTAATTAGAAGTGAACTGTAATTTCTGTTGGTGTTAATTGTATTATTTTGATTTTCTACAAGCAAATGGATTTTATTGTATTTTTATGGCACTTAATTTTTGAGGGACGGTCCAAGGATCATTGTAAAAGAAATTATGAGAATATGAACGCTTAAAATTATAGGTGTGGATGACACTTTGAACATCCTTTGTATCAAGAAATGTTTGCTAAAAGTCAATAATTGTCTCAGAAAGTCAACCTTTTCAAATTCTGCCACAATAAACACACATAGAGACGGGTGCACATAACTGGTGCACCAGTGCGCATGTACACCATATGCAAACGTACCAGATACTTCTGCCGGAACCCACCTTTTGGGACTGGTGCTTTCAAGGTCTCAATCAGACACTGATGAATGTCACATCCTGTTGTGATGTGCTGTGCAGGAGTGGTCATATGGCTGAGAAAGCTTATTGGCACACACTTGTGATGAAATTTTTTGCTCTTTGAAGGGAGATGTTCATTGGGGAGTCGTTCACTTCAAACAGCCGTTCAAAAACCTGGCTCTTTTATGGGTTTTTTGCAAGATTTTGAAAGAAAAATGTCATGTGGAACTATGTTTGAGGACACCCTTTGTTGCGACACCTACATGTGTGTTGCTAATTAGCTTCCCCAATAGAACTGATAGGTTCATGTTCCTGTGCTCGCTGATGTTTTAAATAAAGAACCTTTTTGTTTCAGCCAGCCACTTGGTGTCGTTAAATATTGCCTCAAACGTCTCAGTTTATTAAAAAAAATGAACTGTTTTTTACAAGGACTCGGTTCTCCTTGTTCACAATAAAGAGCTATTCAAAAGATTTGACTCGTTCATGAATGTCACATCATTAGCACACACACGTTGCACCGCCAGCACTTCCATACCTTGATGAAAAAATCATGTGCACCCCTGCCTATAAATGAACTTCTGTATGACCTAGTTTTTGATCTGGCTGGCACATTCACATATAGGATTATGCTACTAATCTATAGTCATTTTTAGTTTTCGCCATTGTCCAACTAGCCATTAGCAGTCAATCTGGTAAAAAAGTTTGTTTCTGCATCTATTCACAACAGGTAAGACACTCATTGTTCATAATTTCCACAGGAACCCACTTTTAAAAATCTGAACAGTTTCCTTTAAGACACTTTACCCACAATGCATAAAAAAATGATAATTCGCTGCAACAATTTGAACAAAAACGTAACGTATGAATGGACTTGCTGTGTTTCAGCTAAACATTACCCTCAAACCTTTAATTTACATCGAGACACTTTCAGTAAATATCTTGCAATATCTAAGATATGATAATCTCAGATGACAAACATCCTGATAAGACATCCTGATACGGTGAGCTCCGTCTCCTCCTTTTGAGCTCAATTAGAACCCTTATTATTGAATGTGAATAAACAAACACCCAGCCTTGGCGCAATTAGATCTGGACTATGTAAAGGGCAGGTTCACGGTGTCTTAGCAGCCTAATTGGAGGCCCAATTTTTTTCGTAGACCAACACAATGGATGCCCTCCGTTATGTGGGCAAAAAAGATGGAGAAACTCAAAGTCAATCATTTGCCTTTTAAGTAAATTAATACATTTACAAATGTTATTGCATTTTTTAGTGGTATTGATTGTTGAAAGTAGAGGTTTTATTTAGTCAGCTCAAATTAACATTTCTGTCCTACCTAAAATCAGTGTCACTATAAATATTTACATATATTAATAAAAAATAAATAAATAAAATCAACCATTTATTGGCTGAGACCCTTTTCTTTTACCTTACGCAGCACGAGCCCATGGGTTTGCTGACAGCAGAGAGATCTGTCTCCCTGCTTGCATTTCAAACAGAATTTGTCCTGAGCACAAAGACACGGTCCAAAAATCGCAAGCCTAATGAGACACAAAGGATTTTAACACAGCTAGCACGAATGCATCAGACTTGTAAAGCAGACGCTTTGAAGATCTTTCCCTTCTCTTCCGCCTCCGCTCCGAGCCTCGCCGTCCCCTCTGCCACCTTCCCTACAGCAAGGCCGCACATTCTGCAATATGTTGATTTCAAAAATGAACCGCAGGGACTGACGTTCATTTTATGTGTCATTATTAGAGCCATGAATGGAACTATGCACTCATTTTTTGCTTATCTATGTGCAACATCTGGTCTTTTATTGGTGCTTTGAATTCTAACAAAAAATAGTGTAAAGGTTCAGCTACTCACACATTCCTCCACGAAAGGTTTCAAAACTTGACGAGTCCTTGAAGTCACTATTGTGCGTCTTGTCTTGAAATTACTTGAGCATGTTCCAAATAATAAAGCTCATTGTTAATGTTTTATAAAACTCCATAATACAAAGATCCAGCCGTGTTCACCATCTTTAATTAAGACTTCTCAGAAATTGCCAACATTTTCTTTGTATATGTAAGATTAGAACAATAAATGTTACTCAAAACGCATCTTGGCCTTTGAGAGATCCACTTGATTGAAAATTATTAAAAGTTTGGAAAAAAAAACTTTAATAAAGTTGCTTAAAGATTTCACACAAACAAGACGTAAACTCTCCAGGTTATAAATGAATACTCAGCTGATTGAAAGATTAAAAGCAGATTATTGTATCCATATATTTTTTATGCTTATTTAAGATGAGGTTACAATGGTAACAGGTACAGGAACAAGGACCAGTATCCCCTTTCCATAGTGAAGCACGACTGTTTCTCCCAGTGGATCCCAAAATGTCCATAGGCCAGAAAGGATGCTGAGAGGGGATTCTGGATCCCCTCCTTTTAGGAACACCTTCAATGGAAGGCAACCTGGAGGCATCAACCCACTCTGGCCAACTCATTTTGATCTGGAGGAGCTTTGACCATACACTAAGCTCCCCTATAGATGACAGATCCCCTCACATTATCCCTAAGGCTGAGCCCAGCCACCCTACAATGGAAGCTCAGTTCAACCAATTTGAACCAGTGTCTCATTTATTGTGCCACTGTTCAAATCTTCTAAAGGTGAGGGTTGTAACATACACTCCAATTGACTAGTAGGTCAAAACACTTGCCTTCTCAGTTACTTCCAGCAAACATGAGCCAAGCCCCCATTACTGAGGTTAAAGACCCAATTCAATGGCCCATCTTTTGCTTCATTCCACCATACATGGTGAACAAAATACCACAGTACATCAACTCCTCTGCTTTAGGTAAAGACGCACTTATCATATATACATAGAGGTCATTTTATCAGTGTTTGGATAGTATTCCCTTGCTGGGATTAGCTTGACATAACCAATCTGTTAGAATCTTTTTGACACAAATATTTAGGAATATTGAGCTCGGCTCCTGCCCCTGGCTTGTATCTACTACCAATGATGCGTTACGGCTGGCTAAATCTTTAATTTGTTGGCTTATGCAAAACTAGAACGTGTGTTGGCTTCTCAGTATGTTGTCCAGTTTACTGCAACATGACTTTGAAGACAACTTTGAAGCCCTTACTCAAGTTGCTCTGAGAGGATTTCCTACACATTGCAAAGTTTGGACTCATATCATCTTTGAAAGGTATTGGTGGTGAAAATGTGCCCTTTAGGGTTTAAAATAACTGATATTAAGTTTCCGAAAAAACATTGAGTATGTTTAACTAGGTATGTAGAGAATAATTGATGTTCCAATCGATCGGCCACCGATCAAAATCGGCAAATTTCCGTGAAAAACACCTGATCGGCAAATTCCGATAAACTCTTTTCAGTGCCGATCATACCAGCTGATTGATGGATGTCTACATTGTGCCTGTACGTTTTTGTATTTTTTTCTTTTGAAAAATTGTGTAAAAATGATTTATCTTGGTGATTTATGGTTCATTGTCACAGATTAAGTAGCCATTAGCTCTCACCTTTGCTACAATGGCAAATTTACAGCCAATCCCTGTGATCGGTATCTGTGATTGGCACATTTGGTGATCGGCAATAAAAAACAAAATTTGGAGAATCCCTAATATAAAGTATATGTCTTATGTTCTAAGGCTCAAACTTGTCTTTCCACTGATAATTCAAATGGGTTCAAATATTAGAATATGGGAGAGTCAAACTTATAAACTGTAGCTGGCTGTAGTACTCTATACTTCATTATACCATCTGTTCTTCATCAAAGGCAGTTTTCATATGAAACTATTCAACACAGAGACTACCAATATCTTAGCTTTACTGTTTTAGGAAAGAAAAGACTGATTGTCTTCTGCTTTGATACTTGAAAAGAAATGGTCTCTGTCAACCTCTTGCCACTAGATTTCATATTCCCACTTCTTTGTCTTCTAATATAATCAATAATTCCTGTGCGCACAGCCACAGGCCTCATTGCGGGCATAATAAGCACGGGTAAAACTGTAAGCAGCAGAATTGAACCATCAGGCTCATGTCTCACAAGGAGACGAATCTTTCAGTAAAAAGGGCCCAGCCTCTATCACTGGGATGCGACATCGAAACAGCTCCACAAGTTGTTACCAAGACAAAAGGCTTCCCCTGGTTTAAAAAAAAAAACCACACAGCTGCAGTCTGCTCTTGGCTCTTGTTTCGTAAGTCTCATGGAAATTTGCAGCTGAGGCATTCATTGTGCTGTGCAGGGAGAGAGAAAGTGATCGAAAGGAAAGAGCGGAGGAGAACAGAGACGGCAGGGGAGAGAAGACGAATGCAGAAAGTCCTAGGCGAGCGCCATTATTCATGCAACGCAAGATGTTGACCCATTTGTTCCAAAGATTTTTGAGAAACCCCGATTATGGTTTTGCGTCAGTAATTGATTCTCTTCCTTTGAGAAGGAGGTCCAGGCTCCATGTTTGACTTGATTTAGAGGATTAGAAAGCTTAAAATGGAGAGAAACTTCAAACTCGATCGCCTGGAGATGACAAAAAAAATCTCATTCATTCCCATCATGTTGTTCTGCTGTCTTTGTGATTAAACAATTAGCACGGGTTGGTTGGCTCAACCCTGGCAAATTTATTCAACAGGAAACCCTTTGAATTCCTTCACGCCGATATCTCCTACCACTGTTAAAGGCTAATTTCTGTGTTATTATCTGACAAAAGTACAGCAGTGTGGTCCCCCTACCTTCCCCCCTTCTGAACCCAGCTAAAGTCAGAATCCCTAATTGGTTCCGTAGGCCGGTTGCACCTCAAAAGGCTTACCATCATTACTGCCAAGAAGAAGAGCGAGCGGGAAGACCGAGCAAGATTCCTGACAATTATCTGTCCCTGGTGAGCAAGGGCCTGCAAGAAGAACTAAGGGGAAGGCATGGAAAGGAGAAGCATATCAATAAGACCCGGTGTTTCCTTTTTTGTCATGCAAATGTACAATCATTTTTGCAACGGAGTAAGAGACGGGGATAGCTGGGGTAGGAAAAAGGGGAAAAAACTATGTCTTGGAATAAAGATCTCCTTTTATGAGGCAACACTGTTTGTGTCCACAGATAAAAATCTTTTTTTTTCCCAGAGACGAAAGGGAGACAAACCAAAACACCATGCAAGCTCTGCATGGTGTGTTCCAGCACAAAACCCGACAATTTTCAGGCAAAATATGGTGCTAAAATTTCTAATGTGCTTCAATGTTTTTTTTGGGGGGGGTTAAACCTCCAAATCATACTTGCCTGTAGGAGCTTAAATCTCATCTGTGCCGCTGTTAAATCTGAACACGCTTCATGTGTTTCCCATGGTTCATTTCACCTGACAGATCATTGGCCGTTAATACTGTGTACCTGTGATGCATGCGGCCATTTAGATTAGAGTCATTTCCATAAAGTGTCCACAGGGAAGTCACGATTCATAAAAATGACTACTTCAGCTCTTAGGTCACCATGTTTCCTCGGTTTAGTTTGCTGCAGATTAGCAAGTTAGCTTTAATTTAATTTTAAATGCATTAAAGCTGCTTTTTATGATGCTCAATTGTATTTATGGGGTTTAATAGAAAGAGGACAATAAGAATTGATCCATTACAACATTTATGGATTGTTTTGTGTTTCTTCCTCACTTGTTTTGTATCATTTTTATTGGCCTTTTCCCCAGAAATGATGACTATACCATTCAGCTTAGAAATTAGGGTATGAACAAGATACAGGCAGGCATACATACGCTTGGCTTGTTCAACAATACATATCACAGCATTTTTTCCTGGTTTAAAACACAAACAAATCAACTTTTTCCCCTATATTTGAGAAAGCGAGATGTAAACTTGGCCTCTTCGCCCATTTTCTGGCGGTATTTAAAATCTGAGTCATCAGGCAACCTGAATCGAGTCCCAATAAACTGAATGTGATAAATACAAACTTTTTTCTTTCTCTACAGCACATACAAACCAAGAACTCTGCACTTCTTTTTAGTCTTTCTTTTTTGAAAAACAAACTAAATGCAGGACATGAGAGACAAGCAGCAAATGAAGAAAGAAGGGCACAGATAGCTGTAATGTTTATCCTAACAATCCTTAGACGTTAGAAATGTATGCAAGGTCCCAAAAATGTATAAATGCATCCTTAGTGGATTTGTCCATTGGTTTTTGTAGCTTTTGATTATATTAAGCCTGTTGGTGGCCTCAAGTTCAATTTAGCCTCTAAAGCGGAGGTGCCCACACTTTTTCAGGTCAAAGCAAGCTACCCACTTTCTGACGTTGTCTTCAAGAGGGTGGGAGGGTAGGGGTGGGGGAGCTGGCAATACATTCAATGTATAAGTGCTGCAATGTGTGCATCTGCTGTCGGAGTGCTTCTTTGCATTATGCTTATTGTTTTTGTGGTGCAGCTCCATCCGCTGTAGCTTGCTCTTATGGGGTGGAGGTGAAATTACTGTCACACGATCCACAAGCAATTGATTGGTCAATGGATATCAACGTATTGTGCACCCCTGCTCTAATAACTACATCGGCTTCTGCACGGACTTTCTTTCCCCAAAAAGATAGTTCACTGCTACCAAAAAATGAAGTGAAAACTAACAAGGAACTCGAGGCCCTTCTCAACAAAAAGAGGTTCTTCAGAGGTGCAAACAAAAGGAGCCAAAGAACCAGTACAGAAGAAATATGAAGGTGAAATTCTAGATGAAAAGAAGTATGTAACGCCACAGGAACCTTCACTGGTTTCAGACTATCCACATTAACTAATAGATTTTTTTATGCAAAATAAATATTTTTGTCCATAGCCCTACTGAGTTGTTGTCTACTGAGCCTGTCTTGAAAGTGCCACAAAACCCTTCTAATAGTTTATCCAACTTTGTTGAGGACTATCGTGTCTCTGTGATGATTCTTCCCATATGGTCTAGTGGTTAGGATTCCTGGTTTTCACCCAAGCAGCCCGGGTTTGACTCCCGGTATGGGAACATTGTCTTTTTTAAGCCTGGGTCCCACACAAGGAGTGAGCGCCGCTCTGTGTAGTGCGTGAGCCGTGAATTTGAAAAGGAACCATTGTAATCAGATAAAGTAGTCTCCCTAGGTCCACCATGTCGCGTCCCAGATGCGTGGGTCTCAGCCATGGCGCTAAAGATTGGT
Organism: Callopanchax toddi; assembly: GCA_006937965.1. Taxonomy (NCBI): domain Eukaryota; kingdom Metazoa; phylum Chordata; class Actinopteri; order Cyprinodontiformes; family Nothobranchiidae; genus Callopanchax; species Callopanchax toddi. The sequence continues at coordinate 638,289 of SSNR01000057.1, read as the reverse complement.
GACGGTTCTTTTTTTTTTTTACTGCGGCATGTGTGTCACGACATTCTGGAGGACTTTATGATGCAGAAATTACGACAATATGCTGAACTGCTACTAGTACGGCAAATATAAACAACCGCCAGTACATGGACGAGAGCGTTTCATTGTGGAATATTTATGTAATAGAGATTTTAGAAACAGACTATTCCAATAACTAGCTCACTTACCCATTGTTGAAGAATTAAAAGATAATCCCACAAAACACAACGGTAATTTTGATCTAACTGATGCGCTTCATACTTCCTGGTCTCAGTTCCCGCGAGATATTGTGACTATCGCGTGATATTACAAGCTGCGTTCAACCGCGCTCCGCTCCCAGGGGGACTAGTAAACTTGCATCAGATGCGGCCCTAACACAGAGCGGTGCTTCCTCTTTGTGTGGGACCCAGGCTTTTTTTTTTTTTTTTTTTTTTAGAGGTGACTGTGGCTCAGTGGCAAGAGAGATTGCCTCCCATGTGGGATAGTGGGGTTCAAACCCTGGCCCAGGCATGTGTTGAAGTATTCTTGGACAAGATACTGAACCTCCAATTGCCTCCCAGGTGCCACCAAAAATGTTTGCCCTCTGCTCCCTTAGGGATGGGTCAAATGCAGAAAACAAATTCCACTCTGTTGTACTGAGATATATATGCAAGTGGCCACAAATTCCCCCCTTTCCTTCTGCAAAAGGAACCAGTGGAAGACATCACACCTTGTTTCTTAAAGAACATGTAGCACAGACTTTACATATCAAACAATCTGGAAAAACAGACATGTTCAGAACACACCTGTACACACACACACACACACACACACACACACACACACACACACACACACACACACACACACACACACACACACAAACCATAATCTGCTGAAACACACCTATTGTATGTAGCACTGGTAGAGTCTTTTGGGAGAAAGGGTGACATTCACATTTTTGAGTGTTTATTTCTAATGCTGTAAATTAACTTATGGGTACCTGCAAAATTGTGCATTAAGCAATACCTGCTCCCATCTTTATACGTTTTCTGGCACAGTGTTGTTGGATGTGTTAAAGTGGTTATAAAGGCTGAGTTTTCAGCTGTGACTGAGAATTTTTGTTGAACAATGTGAATAGAAAAAGGTGCTTTACTATACTTTTATTGCACATTGAGACAGTTGATTGTAAGGGTGAAGTCCTCCATACATACAGTATTTGATGCAGACAATAGGATGTTGAGGCTATGTGCTGTGGAAATGCAAGGCCAATACGTTCAGGTGAGGTAGAGGTACGAACTGGTCATATACCATTCAGGCAACCAGAGGATTAGTGTGGAGATGGTGCACGATTATAAATGACTCAACTTGTACAATAATAGAATACAAATAGACTGGACCAATGACCATTACAAGTAAGGATGAGAGCTACCGCTATTACCGTCACTTAAGTCTTTTAAAATCTATCAAATCATAGTCAGGTCGTATAAGGAATCTAAGATGGCAACTGCCATTCTCTAGTCAATTTTGTAGTTTTTTCTAATACAATGAGGGGAACATTGAATGTCAATACCCTCAAAAAACTGATCATCAAGGCCATACCATTAAGATGGTAGGCTTAGTCCTAATAGCATTGTGAGAGAGGAAGACATTGTCCAAGACTACAATTACTAACCAGTCCATGAAGTATTTAAAAAAAAACTTAGACAACAAATTATCAAATTGTTTCTTTCAAAAGTTTCTTGAGGATCATCATGTCAACAATGCAACAGGTTTTGGTCATTAGGTCAAAATATGACATATATACATACAACTTCTCAGTTTTTTTTTATTTTATACGTTTCATTATATCTGCCATTTTTCGTGAAGAATCTTACCCCAGTGGAACATCTGAAATGCTACTATATATGTGTGTGTGTGAGTCTCGTTAATAAAAGGCAGACATAAGACGCCTCAGGGTGCCATGGATAGTTGGGAGAAATGCACACACTTCACTCTGAAAATTAGGGGTTATTTGGAGATTTGGTCAGGGATCACTTCCACTGTGGACTATCCACTCTGCAGGATGTCACAGTGCATTGTTCGAAGCAGCTGTCACACTGTGATGGCACACCATTATATTTGTGTTCGAGATCTCTTTAACTGTGGAGAAGTGTTCTGTGTAGACTCTAGCAGAGGGGTAAAAAAAAAGGGATGAGTTTTTATTAAATCGGTTTTAAGACCTAAGAGGCTTTTTCTTTGGGAGGGGGAGAGGGGAGGGGGGAGTGCTAAAGTGTGGCTGAAGGAGAGGAAAGAGAGGCTCTAAACTCTGTTGTGGGAGAGTCAGCATCTCTGCCGCTTTAAAGTCTTGATAACTTTGAGGCAAAAATCTCAGCTTTAACAAGTTCAACTCGCCACGGTCCGTACTTTGCAAACAATATTTAAACGTTTATCCATCGGCGTCAATCTCCCTTGCAAATTTGAGTCTTGCGACCTTGTCTTCACCTCTCATCCATCCCGACTTTCATTCCTCATCAAAACTGACAACCTTAGAAAAATAGCACACGCCCTAAACTGCCAACTCCTAAACATCACTGCTTAATAAAGCGGAAAACGCAAACGGTGGCCTGCTTATGAAATTAATTAGCAGAAAAATACCTGTCATGCGTAGTGTAATTACTGGCCACTCACTGCGGCGGAGGCCGCCTCAGGCATGCACTGTTGACTGCAAGATGACTGGATGATGCCACGAGGAAAGGAAACAAGTCAAAGACACTTGAGAAAGTTTCTGTCTCGTCTGTCTGGTTCTATTTTTTCCACAGCATTTGAGCCGACAGCTACAGTGCCCTTTACCTTGCATCCCTCCCCTGGGATTCCATCACATAACAGTCGTAGACGTCTCAGAGCTGCACGCCGGGTTGATCAACTCTAAAATGGATCATTTCTATAGACGGCTTTCTGGTTAATACAGCCGACAAATTCATTTTATGTTTACTTCTGGAAATGATACAGTTGTACAAGTTGAGTCATTTGCCAAAGAAGGCCTTCCAGGGATGCCTCGTGATTGAAACTGCACTTCAAAGACATAATTGACGTTATGAATGTACTACGGAGGAGCAGTCCCCACAAAAGGACTTTCTCTGTGCAGGGCTCAAGTAGTAATTTGCGGTGTTAATACGGCGTGTCACCATGAAATTTGTGTTCTGCCCTGTAATCACAGGCACTGACAAATCTGATCTAAAACGTTATTTATCTTATCACCTTTAATCAGCAGATACACGACGTGTTTATCAGCTCAGCCTCGTAACTCCAGTGCATTCATTCTGCATGGCGTTGGAGGGAAAACTTTTGATCTCCGCTGTCCCAAACACAGCCTTTCTGCCGCGCTGGTTAAATAGTGTAACAGTGATATGAAATGATTAAAACACAAGATTGTAGACACCCCCCCTCCTCTACATTCCCTTTCCTCTTCCTCCTCCCACACATCATCCTCATCTCATCTCTGCTCCGGCAGTCGCATATTCTTTGAAGGAGAGATTTAATTGGATCCCCTCAGAAGGTGCTGTCGGATTAACCAAGCAGAAAAACAGAGTTTGGCCGGTCATGCTTCCATCTGGGTCCTCAGATTGCTTCCGACAGACAGTGATCCCAATAATCCCGCCGAAACATGATAAAGGGGCAGAGATATTGGATCAAAAGCATATATGCATTTTGATTGGGCTTTGAAGGCTTGCGCGGCGAGGCGATGACGAGATAAGCTGGCGGTAATTATATGTGGCCTTGACATTAAACATGAGACTGAACGGGATGCGGCGATTGGAGACTTTTTGCCTTGTTCTCTGCTACGACGATTGTGCTTTTGCTTTGAATTGAAACATAGAAAAAGAAAATTTGAAAGTGACCCTCTCTGTAGTGGAAAACATCAATTTGCTCTGAAAGGAATCCAACATGGACGAACAATCTGAGTGGCTATACAACTCACCAACAATACATTTGGTTGCTTGTCTAAAAACATCCTTCCTACCATTCCACACTTACATAATTTCCTCTCGTCTCTCCAAGAGCTTTATTTAAAACTCCACGATATGAAAGTCTCTTGAAAAAGATGGCCTGTTACCAAGGGGGCATTGTTTGCCCGGTAACAAACTCAAGTCTATCTTGAAGCCGCCGTCTATACGAGACCCATTTTGGCAGGTTCAGTTGAAACTCTGCCACTACTCTAACAGCTTGTTTGCAATTTAAGATTTTTGGACTGAAAGCAGTTTTGCACCAAGCTGTTAAACTACAATTAGGGAAAAAAATGGCCTAATGGAACTCTAAATAGCGCTAACTGCTTTTACAAGTGGGATGTGAGAAGAAGAAAAAAACTTTAGGGGAAAAAAGCTTTACTTGTTTAAGCAAATTTACTAATTTTCTATAAATGCCAGTGAAAAATAAATAATTCCAAAGGTCCTCAAATGCCAACGAATCACCTTTAAACAAATCCATCCATCCATTTTCTGTGGCTGCTTCTTCCTCCACTGAGGGTTGTGTGGAGGTCTGGTGCCTAACTTCACTGGTCGAGGGGCGAGAGACACCCTGGACAGGTCGTCAGTCCATCGCAGGACCACAAAGAGACAATTTAGCATGACCAGTCACCCTAACAGTCATGTTTTTGGCTTGTGGGAGGAAGCCAGGTTACCCGGAGAGAACTAAATAGTATCTCCCATGCAGCTCAGCTGCTGTCTTTAAGTTTCATTTTCAGTATCGAGTTGGTGGCGGCCACCGTCTGTCCCGCACTGCAGCCAGAGTTTGAAAATTTATTCCCACAGAAGCAACTGAGTTCACCTAAGTTTACCTCAACTTGCTCTCAGAAACCAAAATTTAAAAGTTAAGATTCAGCTCACTCACTTCAGTACTCTGAATTGTCCTCTGTTGCTTTCAGCCACACAGACCTAACAACCCCCGCTGGACCGACAGTGTTCCTGTCACACCCTTTACTATCACCCCACACTTCTATCATGGACCTTAAGACAGCCTCAACAACACCTCTGACCATATCAGGACACACTAATACCCCCTCAGCTTCCTCACCCTGCCTGTCTGTCTGTTTCCAGCAGTCAAGTGAACAGGCAGCTGGCGATAGTGAACCTAAATAATGTTCAGAATTCTAAAACATCTCGATGTTCTGAGTCTAAGTCAGGACAAGGCATTCTGCCTTGTTCCAGTACTTAAATAAATCTCATAAACCAAAGGTTTTATATCTGAATGGGAGTTGAGCAGCACTGGATGAATGGAGGCAGCTCTGTTCCCACAATTTCTGTTCACCTTGTACACATCAGACTTCCAGAAAAACACAGAGCTCTGCTATCTCAGGAAATTCACAGGGAGACTGACGATAGAGGACCACTATACGTCATGGTTTGAGTCATAATCACCTCAGGTATGATCAAAACAAAATAAAGAGTACATTGTAGATTTAAAACCCTTTACACAATGGATTAAGGCCTTCCTCTGCTAGCCACAACCTGTAGGAAATTCAGCAAAATTAGAAAACCATCAAGGTTAAGGTAGCCATGATACCCTTGTGCTCTTAGTACTCCTGAAATGGTATTTTAGCTTCTTTCCACATCCCCTGAGATGCTTTTATGCTGTCTACATACTGTATACATCAGTAGCAAGTTCTCAATACGATTGCATCGTATTGCGCCATAGCCCTGGCATGGCTTTCGAACTCCATCAGGATGCAGATACATCAGAAAGTTATGCCACGCAAGCACAAACCTAATGATTGGGTCATAGGCATGAGGTTAATGCGATTCTACCACAAATTCTCAATAACCAAGCCATGCCAGGCAAGGCCATACATCATGGATACACTGCTGCCATACTTCCATGTGCTCTACCCAAGACTCCCAATACATTGTTACTACGTTAATAGACCAGGATAAACTCACTATGGAAGTTGTTAGTAAACCTTTCATTGTCCAAAAGACAAAAACCTAAAAGGAGAGCTCTGGATTTATTTACACCCTTCAGAGTAATACAGTTAAGAGTCCTGGCAAATGGACTTGCCTAACTTAAACACAATTTTTGAAAGTCATTGATATAATGTGCAGTTTCCTCTCTGCTAGTACAAACAATATTTAATAGTCATAATGCAGCTTGTAGAAAGATAGAGGTAGGTCCACACACAACTCATTTCATTGTTTGATCTCATCTGTGTCTTCATGACTATTTTGTTGTACAAAAAAGAACATCCACAGTAAAAAAAAAAAAAATATATATATATCTCAATGACACATTCCAGGCTTGGTGAAGTGTCAGTCAAGCACTGCATCTAATCATTAAAACAGCTTTAAAGTGTGATTTCCTATCTCATATGTGAAAAATACTCATAGCACTTATTTTACATTTTCTAAAAGAGCAGCTACATTTTATAATTATGGAGACTGTCTGATATCATATTCTTGATTAAGACATTTTGAAGTGTTTGTACAGTAAAACTGTGTGAAGGTCCTATCTGAAGCAACAACTTAAAGATATTGCCTCTTGTTGGAGTCTAAACATGCTCAATACCAATATACCTGAAAGAGGCCTTGAAATGGGCTGCCACTGCACCAAGCTGTTCTTAAACTATTTTCTGCTATTCTAATCTTTAATGCTCTTGTAGTTTTCCCTGCATATTGTTGGGTTCCTTTTCACAAAAAAATACGCTAGATCGTCACAAGTTCTACAAGCTCCTTTCAACACTTTTTTTTGATGAGTCATAAAATTACTGATACATCATATACACTTATACTTCTGTTTGCACCAGATTTTCAATTTAGAAGAGTACTTTTTCAGTTTTCAACATGTTTACAGTACTGTGATGATACGGATAATGTAGACAAATTAGCATTTAGCGTGTTCGCCATTTGTGCATGCTGAAGACCTTCATTTAGCCATCACATGTAATGAGGAATCCACTTCTTATCCAAATGAAATCCTTGCCAAGGCCAGATATTTTAAAGTTGTTGCAAGATCATGTTAAAAACACTAAGACAAAGTTTTAAAAACAGCCTTATCCTTTGTCAAGAAATTACGGTGCTATACAACTACACCTAAATTACTGACTGTATAGGAAATTCAACATTCATGCAGTTTGCAAGAATTGCAAAAGCATGGTCGTCATTGTCAATGCTGCAGATGTTGCAAATTTGCAAAGAAGTAAATGCTTTCTGGTAACTTAACCTAATATGACATTATTATTCCTTTATTTTCTTTCCTAGCAGTTGAATCTGTTAGACATGCCAACATCGGCACTTTCCAGACTCATTTCTGCCTCATTTCTCTCTCTCTCTTTCTCTCTGGTACTCTCTCCCCCTGTGATTATGCAAACTGTAATGGAAGGTGTCACATGACCGAGTCAATAAAATTAGTCACCTACAACATAATTTAGAAGAGCTCTTAAGAAAAGAACTTGGATAAACACCATTAACAGACTCCCCTTTTACTTCATATTTACACACGTAAAAGCCCATATGAGCTAATTATCCCAGCGCCGCACAGTAAATAGCAAGCCGTTTTTGAAATATCAAATTGACTCACAAAAATGCCAGATCACCCTCTAATGACACATTTGTCCTTTAAATGTAGATACTTCCTGTTGATCAAAGTCGGCCTGAAGAATTGTTACTTTGATTCCTTCTGGCTTTTGCAGACATCAAAGAAGTCGACCATGAATTGGCTTAGTTTCCCCACATGGTGATATTTTCGCACTGTGTCGCAAATCTTTAGGTTGTCTATCATTTATCTTAAGATTTTTTTCTTTAAATTAATAACTACAAGTTATTATCAATACAAGGTTTAGGAGCCTTGGGTTTTTCCAGCAATATAAAGACTGCCTTTGGGGCTCATCTATGTTGCAGAATCATATTTCTACAACAAGAAGCATCAAAGATTTGTTTTTTGGGGGGGGGTTCTTTTTCATTACCTATAACAGATTGGAGGCCAGCAGTGGTTTTAACCTTCATTCCGATTACACCAGGGAAGTGAAAAGCTGCCTAAAAAGTAAAGCATTGTAAAACGACTCCTTGAGCTACCTCGAGTAACAACAAACAGCCTCTTCAACCCTCACCTAATGTGGCTAGCTTTTACTCCATGTTTTGTTTTGGAGTTTTTCCTTTTTATCAATCATTTAATGATTGCCTTAAGACAGTGTTTTCCAATTATTTTCTGTTGTGCTCCCCGTTTGGAGTAAGACAAAATGTGCGCCCCCCTGAATTGAAATCTGAAATAGAACCAGAGAGTATTGAATTATTTATCTGTTAAAAACTACTGGATATGGTTTCTGGCACCACAAATATGATTATCTAATCAAATTAACAAATGAGCTTCAACACTTTAAAACTATTTCAAAGTTTAGTTTATCAACTTATTCAAATAATTTTTATTAACTGTAAACATTAGCTGTCCACATTTTCAAAACCTCAGATAATTGTTTTAACATTTTAACAAAGTTTTAACCAGACTGTTGGCAATACTTTTCAACTTTTCTTTATAAAAAGTCCAGGGGCTTGTTAATATAACTGGGGTGTGAGGTCTCCAGGTGACGCTTTAACTTGTTAGGGTTCATTTTGTCGGCTGTCGAGGTTTTTAGGCAAAAACACAAACGAGTCTTTCCTAATTTCCGACCACGTTCACGGTAAATCCTATCAATAGGCTTTGTCATATTTTCTAGTCTTTTGCAGGCTACCATCACTACTTGCCTCTTGTGTCTCCACTGTTTTTTTTTTTCATTGTCATAAACTTCTCCATTTCTATTACTCCATCAGCGCCCTCACTCTGTACACTGGGGCACCTGTGTGTGTGTACATATGTTTGGGTTTGTATATTGTCTACTTCTGCTGCGTTAAAAGGAAAGCTTATCGATTAGATTGAACGCTGCTGCCACCTAGCGACTGGGGGTGGTTTAGCATTCCATTATGAAGAAAATGTGCTAAAAAATAATGAATGATCCCCCCCCCCAATGGGGCCCATGTCACTAATTGGGAACCGCTGCCTTAAAGTGATAATATTCAGTTTTGCTTGTTTTGGGCACCCTCTGGTGTCGGTTTTAAATCACTGCCATTAAAAAGTTAGCATATTCTGTCATCTTCTAAACGCCTAAATCTACCTGTTGAAATGTCTCCTCAGCCTTCATAGCTTTCTACAGGAGCGGTTATTTACTCCTTCAAAGAAATCAGCTGTGTTCAAGCAGGGAGAGATGAAAAAAATCAGGAATCATGAGCTAAAAACACTCCAGTGCTAGCATAACAGCTAGCCACTTTGGGTTAGCCAAACCCTTGTGAGACATGCGACTTCCTGGGTACCGTGACGACGATGGAGATCTTGCAATCGTGGTATTCCGGATCTAATCACCAGATGGGGCTAAGTGACTTTTCATTAACTCTGTAAAGGGTCATATTAGCACAGACTGGCTCAAGGAAAAGATTTAAAAATATGAAAAAGTTGCATATTATCACTTTAAGACCATGTCTTCAGAAACATTAGTGGATGGTAGATAAATCATTTGAAAGGCCATTTATCTGTAGGGCTAAACAATCTAAAGCAGGGATAGTCAGTTAAATCTGAAACAGGTCCAGACCTGCATACATGACCTGGTCCTCAGTTCAGGGAGAGGGGGTGTGGCCACAGAGATGTGTGAGCACTCCTGAAGAAGCCTCTCAACTACAAGGGGGGGGGCACGGTCAGGTTCCATCACACGACATCTCCTCAATAGCACTCGCGTGTCTCCCTGGACATATACACCCCCTCCGCCTGGGCCAAGTTACGGATCGTGCATGGATCCATCCTGAGTACGGGGGGCATGCCACAGCAGCCCCTTGATCGCACTCGCACATCACCCCGGGCATGCCCCCTTCCCCTCGAGCTGGATTCGCTGTGCGGTCCGGAAAGAGTTGGCTCTGGGTCCGAATTTGGACCGTGGTCCACCTGTCAGTGACCTCTGATCTGAAGGATTTCCCTGCCAGCTTTTTCACCTTGAATTTCAAATTTTGGGGCCCAAAATTTTGTACACTTTAGAATTTGTCTCACAATGAAATAAAATGCCTACAGACTGATAAAGAAACATGCCGTCTTTAAGTATACTTCAAATATATTAGTGTTATGCTTCTGTATTTTAAATATAATTTTGTGTAAGTGTACTTGTGTACCTTTCTTGGATTATGTTACTAAATTATACACTTTAAGGACATGTTGAGCATAAGTTTTTATTTAGGTCGCAACCCAGATCCAGATCAAATAGAAGCACACGCGGTACGTAAAAACATTACATAATCAACGCCCAAAATTATCCTTCAATATTATCAAGCACTTTGCTTGTTTTTCTACACGCTTTGATAAAGCGTGTAGAAAAACAAGCAATCTGTCCAGCCGCATTCTGTCTTTAGTCATTTATTCACCTATTTGTGTGTGAAATAAGACCAACAGCCCCCCTGTGGTTGATTTTGTGTCCATTGATTTATGGCTTGTTTTTCTTCCTTCTCCACATTTCCTTCCTGCTCACACTGGAAGACAAATTAAAAGCAGTTGTTGTTTTTGGAAGCATCAATATGTGCCCCTTAGGGTGTCCTTAAAAGTGGTTCAGTGCTGCTTAAGGTAGTAAACAACCATCGTGCCATTTTTGCATCAACAAGACCAACGTGGTCCTAAGAGCTCCTCCACAGGTTGTAGATGATCAAATATACATCAAAGTTCAGGTCAGATTTTAGAACTGATATTAGAAAATAATTAGCACCACTCTCCTACTGCACCTAAGTACACTTCCACCAAAGATTGTGTTAAATGCTTAAAGGTTGCTTGATATGAATAATACATGACAAAGATTCCCCCCTAGGAAGTTATGGTAATTCTAATCAGGGAAATGTATGTGTAGCATGAAAAAAATAGTGTTTTCATCCCCCCCTTGTCTGTACTTGTTGTATGTACGGGCCATTAAAGTGATCATGATTCAAAACGAGGCTATAGATTACAAACACTGTAGACAAATGTCTGCTGACAGTGATATCTCACCCCACTGCTGTGATTAAGCATTCCCCTTCTGGCAAAGATTACAAACGGCCTACATTATTGTAATTCAAACAATCACGTATGCTTTATGGCCTGCTTTAATAAACAGTGGGCAAGGGAAAAAAAACTCAAAGGGACAGAGCCGATTCAGCTGGATGCCCACACCTTGAGGATTTTGGTTCTAAGGGGGTAGATTTCCTATTCTGTCACAGTGATTAATCACGACAAAGAATCAAGAATTGATTGTGATTCAAACAGTGTTTTAAGAAACTTAAAGGATGTAGCTGTGTTGGTTGTTTCAATAGGGCAGTGAATTTGAAGAAGTGCAACTCAAATTTGGTTTTATAGTTACAATCAACACCTGTAGGGGGAGCACATGAGCAAAAGCATGTGCAAGTCTGAGGATGCACCGTTATGACCAGAAAAACCCAAAAAGATCAGATTTAGTTAAAAAGACTATGTACATAAAAAGGAAAATTTTAGTGTTATAAAGTTGACTTTCAATTGGGGGAGGGGGTTACCACATAATCACAATCTTTAATTTACTATCATTAAAAAAAGGTAGGAACGTTTTGCACTTTGTTTACTAAAACTAACTCAAAATACATTGTAAAATATTAATATATATATATATTAGTTTTGATAAATAATGGTTCACTTTTATAACTGACTTATCTTCCCAGAAACAGAAGAACATAGTCAAACAACTTTACATTGTAAATGTCTCACATTAGTTTAGCATTTTTCTAAATCATGGACCAAAAATGCTTTATATGATTAATTCATTCATACATTGATGGCAGTAAGCTACACTGTAACCACAGAAGCGAAGCAACCATACACAAGCACCACAGGGTCCTCCGGAGCGGGGTTTTAGTTGTCAACTCTCTAGTTGCAAGACAAAGCAAATGTCCTATTTTATTGGTAATAATGTCCAAGAGAGTCAAAGTATGTCTAAACCTTAAAGCCACAATCTTGGAGGATTTCATCAAGAGAGCAGTTTTTGAAACTAACGTCCAAAGGCTCCTCCTCAAAACATCTCGACACGTGCGTCCGTCGCGTGTGCGCGCGTGCACACGGCGCATATACGTTGCGGGCATGAACTGTACAGCTCAATGTGTAGGGTTTAATCACTCACAGTTCACAAATCTTATTCCAACACTACGAGGGTCTGATGAGCCCTCTCTGTCCCTGCTGCTTCTGATATTAGCTCTGTTAGCAGAGAGCTGCTGCTGGACTCTGAAGCTGAACTTGACTCGGCCCTGGATGAACTTTCTGACCAAAATAAACGCATAACCCTGGCAAGCCTTGCCATTCTGTGAGGTGAAAGGTTTAAAAATAAATCCATCTTTAGCTGGAGAATGGGTAGGTTTTTAGTAGAAATGAGCCGTGAGGCTGAGACGGCAAACAGAAACACACGGAGCGTCCTGTACGAGAGCGCCCCCTACTGGTACAGGTTTGGTCGATGCGCGTGCATGTTGAGAGAATGCAGAAATTTGAATTTCATTGGCTGAAAAATGTCGGCGGCAAGAAATAATGCAAAGGGGTCTATAGGAGGAAGGAGGGTCTTCATCAGAATGACAGATTTTGTGGAACTCAACCCATAGATCATAGTTTAGACCTGAAATATCATTTAAAACATTTAGAAAACTTTGATACATAGAAAAATGCTCCAGAGAGCTGCTTTAACAAAATAAGACAGAAAATGAAATTCAAGAAAAACCTCCAGGACAAATTTCCAATTGTGATCAACTTAAAAGGTATTCTTCAGTCTGAAATTGGACACATACATTCCTGGAGTCCCCCCACAGCCCAAGTAAAACCAACCAAACTCTGCCATCTCTGAGGTTAGTCTAGAATTAAAAACGAGTGATTGGGGATCACATTTAGTCAAATATTCTACGCAATTCATTGGTTTTCTTAGGTAGAATTATGTTTTATTTGGCATATGACAGCATGTAATGGGAATGTTATAATATTGGACCTAGTTGGATTGTCTTCCAATGGAACATAGCTTTTATTGATCTAAAAGTGCTCTGTGATAGCTTTCGTTGTAAATTCAGAAAACATTACAAAACAAAAAGTCGAAACAGACAATGCAAGACAGTGTGTGCTGCATCTCGAGTAAAACCCATTCCATCAACCATCAGTGCTTTCAATCACCCGCATAATAGGGTACTAATTAACCTTTTCAGTGGCGAAGATGTACGGCCAATTACCACATTGGATCGGTACAGATCGTTGATCACCAAAGAATTAAAATGAGAAAAGTGATAACTGCAGCCGACTCGATGATGGGCTTGATGCTCTCTGGTATTCAAGGAATAAACAAAAACATAATTACTCAGTCAGTCACTTTGTGCTGTTTGAGTTATTTAGACAACTCATAACACAAACCCTCCTCTCACTTGGTTTATTATACATTAAATCCACCCCCCTACCCCAATCGATTGTTGGATTTTCTTTTTGACAGTTCGTGTGGTTAAATACTTAGTGATGCACATATTTAATGTTTCGCTGGCTGCAGACTGTTAAAAAAACACTGATCTTGAAGCATGCTTTATTTACTAAATCTGAAATAGATTTTTTAAAATGATCCTTTGCAAACTTACAGGCACATTTTACACAACTACCCACTGAACTGTTTAAGCCTAACCCTAACCCTAACCTTTAAGCCAATTAGCTCCACCAGCAATAGCTCAAATTTCAGACAAAGAATACTTTCCATGATATGATGTGGGAAAACCAAAGACCATATTTGTAAATGACTTGGTATAAAAAGTTGTCTGATCATATAAATCTACCAAAAGCTGTTGAATTGATTTGCGATGGTGTTTGACAGTTTTGTCATGACCCCTGAAATTGGATATCAACTTTAAAGACCCTATTCCAACAGCGTAAAATCCTGAAAGATTCTGGTCAAAATACTGTTCAGTTATGTTTTAAGTACGAGTTGGAATTTAATGCATTCATTTCAAATAATTGGGGGGAAAAAAAACGCTTAAACAAATAACGCAATTAATCGCAGCTTGATGCAAGTGGAACTAATAATCCATGGGACAGAACTAATGTTCCAGCCGTGTATTGTTTTGTGATGGACCTTTCCGGTTCTGCGTGTGCATGACAGACATAAAAGTAAAATGGGGAAAGACAAATATGCAAAAACTATTTAAACTATTATTTGATTCTGTCCTCCACTAAAAGTATATAAAAAAATATTTTTTGCAGCAAATTTTCTTGTACTAATAAAATACAATTAATTGTGATAAATTGATTACAAAGCCCCTAATTAATTTGATGTTTTTTAAATTGAGTCCCACCACTAGTTTTAAGTAAACCTGTATCGCAATTGTTATTATTTCCAATATGTATTCACATGGAGGACATTGAGTACTTCCTAAATCAACATTTGATGTCCAATGAGGGCTTGGCTGACGGTTGAACCAACTCCTGATCCTCACCACTATCTTTTTCTGAACCTAAACCTATCAACTCTGGTAATTTAAATAACAACAAATTAAACTAATGTGATAGTTTTTCCTGTTCCTGTTGCCAACCTTCTAGCCATAATTTTGTCCAGTCATTATCTAAAATGGTTGCAGCGTGGTAATTGTATTATCTACCCTTTTCCATTTACAGTAGCTTCTGACTATTGCCTGTTCACAAAAAAAAAATAAAAAATTGGCATGCTATAAATACACCTTGTAGATGTTTAGGAGTGTTTGCTTTGGGAGCAAATGGCAGTATTAAACTCTGTGGAGAAAAATTGGGTCCTAAAACTTCATATCAGTAGATTCTTCATAACCAGAATTTGGTTATGAAGAACTCCAACTATTTAACAACTTTTGTTTTGGGTTGGTTTGTTGGTCCATTTATTCTAAAGGTCATCTCAAAATCTACATCTAAAATTGGTTCTATTAACGTTAGTTTTTCCAATTAGGACCATAAACTAGGAAATGGTCTTTCTTTAAATGATGGCAGAGTCTGTAGAAGTAGTGTTGTACTTGTAATGATTTCAAACTATTTTGACTTTGAAAAAATAGTTTTTTGTCAAATAACACAAATGTCCAGAGTATTTACCCTTTGCCCAAGCAAGTACTGTGTGTACTGATCTAGATCTGACAACTGTTTAATGAATATTAGCTGTAACAAAACCATGTTTTCTTCTCATTTTGACACAATATTAAAGACATTTTAGTATTTCAGCCACAATCTTCAAATGAATGCATTTTGAGATGACCAAATGTTTGATTGGCGTTCGGATAGTACTTGTGATTTACTGCAAAACTTTGCAATATTCCAATTACACACACTGACTTTGCAATGGTGGTTGACTTTATTGAATGTGTAAGCAAATCCACACATATCCTATGTATGCCCACCATACCCCTGTAGACTGACTAAGGCTGATCTTTGAGTCATGTCTACAAAGAGCACGAAAAAATAAATACCCCAGAGGGGTAAACGTTCCCACTTCATTTGGAAGGAAGGCAAAGCAAAACACATGCTTTAATGCTACACAGCGGGCAAGGGCAACGTTTCTTTGCCAGTGTCTTGCTTCATAATCAGCTCATGAAAGTTACACGGTGCTATTTGTGAATCGCTCCGACAACAGAGGCTACTTGGCTGACCATCCGCACCATCTGCCGTGATCAACGCCGCCAAATTGGAAACGCTTCCTGGGTCTTCTCCACATGTCTGTGCTCTCTTTTTGTGCCGAGGTCCACACCCAACTACTTGTCACTTTGATATCAGAAGAAAAAAGATTAGCCCCCCGCTGCATTTCGTAGTAATCAAAAGATCCTGTGTAGGCTGAACTTGTATCTTTATTTATGCTTTTAGAATAAGATTTTGTCACAGGTTTGATTTGGTACATCACCATATGTGTGACCCTGTGAGTTCATATTGATATAGTTTTATAGGCACATGACTAAGCATATATTACATAATAATGCCGTTTTTGATTTGAAGGAATGTGTGGGAAAAAAGGCCACTGTCAAAAAATTTATTGGAGCTTGGAGTGAGCCCAATTTCTGCTAAAACTGTCCATTATTATACAAGGACGGCACTGAAAATGTTCAGTAAATTATCCAAACCGTTCTCGACCTTTGATCGTACCATTTTAAAAGATGTCAGAAAAAGATGAGACCATGTTCACAGATAAATAAAAGCAAGATTGATTTAATTCTCACAATGCTGGATTCCAATGATGATTGGGAGTTTCTCACCTTGGTTGGCAATAAAACTAAGACAAACAAAAACTTTTCTTTAAAAAATGTGCGATTAAAAAAAACTGAACAAGGCTGAGAGGATCGGTCCAGATCCTGGTCCAGACCGGTCCAAAGTTACCATAGGTCCACCGGGGATAGTCTAGCCCAGTCCTCGTAAATACCCAGGGAATGGTGCCGTTGGCATGAGCAGTTTGATGCGGACCTCTGTCCAGGGAGAGAGGGGTGTGCCTGGGAGCACGGACCGCCGCAGCGTGCATCACGGAGCAAGGGGCTCGCCAGTCGATCCAGACAACCCTCCTTCCTCAGGACACAGGTCTGCCTGGACACAGCACCTCAGTCCGCTGAGGTGGACATGCAATGCTATTTCTGCACCCTAGCTGCACCTTTGATTTTCTCAAGGCTTCCCAAAAAAAGTCTAAAATCCACTTATGCGCCATTTGTGGTAAATAAATCTTTGAGGTCACCAGGGCGGGGGTGCTCCAGCCCCTTATTATTATCCCTTTCCAAACAACCACCAACACTATTAGTGCTGATTTTTTTTTCTTTTCGACGGCCAATTTTAATAGAGACTTTAAAAAAACAGCGTTTGTCTATCCAGTTCTTCAATAACACTACATATGAGGAAAATTGGGAACAATCAAAGCTTTAGAGAAATTTATAATCTGCACATGTTCTTCCACAATAAGGTGTTTTACTTTCAGGGGACCCCTCGCCTGCATGCATACAGTATTAGAGATAAGCCTTTGTTTTAAATGACTCAAGACTTTCATATTTTCACAAAAAGCTGATTTAACACACTCTCCAAACACAATTGGGTGATTATGGAAATGCGCTTGTCTGATCCAAACTTAACTCATTGGAAATTATCAGATTTGCATTCATGTTTATCAACATAAACAAATGTGGAATATTTTGCAAATAATCATTTGGCGACCGAATGGGTTCAATGCTAATCAAGTCATACGAAATATTTAGAATGAAATATTACAAAGGCATTTATTTAAAAGGCCTTAAACAGATGGTTAAGAAGGCTGCAGTCATTAGGTTTATGGGGGAAAAAAACAAATACGCCCCGCGGCAACTGCCATCTATTCACTGAATGAGCCACTCTTTACAGGTTATTCAAGGACTTATCAAAGAGCGCATGACTCATACGATGAGATAAAACACTCCCAACAGCTTAAATTGACGAAAGCCTTCCCCCTATTGATGGCAAGCTATTGGCTCTTACCCCTCAGTAAGAGTCAGAAAGCGAGGAGATGAGCTATAATCATGAAACACTATTTATTTGGAAGGAACAATGTGCTGCAAGTCATACTCAATATCAAAGACGAGAGATATTCAGGATTTGGAAAGAGTTGGACTGGAAAAAAAAAGATTAGAGAAATGATATCGAAGTAACTCATAACAGATTAGTCATTAGTGGATCTTCTTTAAAAGAAGCCAGGTTTTTTTTTTTTTAGGCTTTTTGCAAAATCATGTATCAACCTTTGTGTTTAATGGTGTTGGGTCAAGCAACCAATGCAAGCTGAATCTACATCATCTCAACAACATTCGGTCTTTGCCAAGTCAAATGTTTTGAGAGCTGCACAAATTTTTTATTCAAGACCCTAGGCAAAAATTTAGGTTTTAAATTGACCTCTGTTCTCTTTTAGAACAATACCCAGATATAGCAAATTAATCAACAACCAGATCAACTGATACAATGCAGAAAAGCATAACCACTTTATTCTCAATGGTACTGAAGTATAATCAGCAGTAGGTGAAACGTCAACCAAGATAGCGTAATCAGCCATTGCACAAACTGCTGGGAAAACATAGAATTTCACAGAGTTGTTTTTGTAGGTTACAAATTCTGAACAGCGTTCATCAAGGAGTTTCAGAACCTCATGCAAAGACACAATTTCCCTCTAAATACAAGTTTCCATCAGTCAGAAAGTATGAAATATGAAAACTTTGGGAGTTTGGGTGACATATAAAACCAATTGAAACTGAACAAAACAAAAGTGCCGCCTTAAGTGGTAAATTGCGAGCACATCAATAGACTTTGTGAATTGGAAACATTAAATGAAATTTACAAAAAATGTTGCCGTTTTAACACACACACGAGTGGTAAGAATCCATTCAGCGTGGTTCCAAATGATTATTTGCGCATTTTCTAGCAATGTTGTGCCCCCAACATGTCACAGTCCAATGATATACTGTCTTTACCAAGAGCAGGTTTACTTTAAAGGTAAATTATCTTTAGCTTTACTAAGCTAACCATTTTAACTGCATTTTTTTAGGTTCTACTTCTTGAAATGTCCCTGCAAACTCCAGAACTTTTACTGTTCACATTTGTACTTAGAATCTGATTTCCATGACCTATCCATGTGATGTATTTTTATGACAAACTGAACTCTTACCCAATACCAGTATTTTGTCTCTTAAAGAAATGAACAACAAATTCAAACACACAGAAAACAAAGAATTTAAAAAAATGTATTAGAGTTTAAGATGACATAACTGCAATGTTATACTGGTCTTGCAACACCATCTGTAATTTCACGTTACACTGACACTAAAACCCATACCTGCAAATCTGCCTGGCCTCACTTTGAGTACTATGAAGGTTCAGATCCCCTAGGAGCTCTTTAGATACTCAGTGTGTCACCATTTATAGCTATGAAATTAGTAAAACTGCTAAATAGTAATGTGTTACTTATGAAACACCACTTATTGAAGTGTTCCCAGTTTTTAGAGGGTCATTAGAGACCTAACGATTAATGACATCATGGTTTGGTATGCAGTTGTTCATCTGAGGCTGTGGGTCCAAAAGATTAAACAAAAGCCCAAAGAGGGACTTTAAGATGTTCCCAGGACAACTGTTGGGTTTAATTTCTCCAAGAAGTCCTGGATCTGTCTTGAGACCTCTTTCCAGGGGCCATGTCTGAAACACTTCCCTTGATAGGTGTCCAGAAGACATCCGATACAAAGAAGTAGTGGCTCTACTCTGAACCACCCCCAAATAGCAGAGCTTCCTCTCTTAACCACTGTCCTTACGGCATTATATGACCATAGATGAGGGTTGGAACACAGATCGATTGGTAAACTGACAGCTTCGCCTCTCGACTCTCTTCACCATAACAAATCGGTACAGCATCAGCATCACTGCAATCCATCTATTGATCTCCCTCACAAGAAGACCTCAAGACACGAACTCCTTCACCTGAGTCAATCTGGAGTTGGCATTCTACTTTTTTATGTTGTTTTCAATTTATTTGTAGAATTTACACCACTAAATGTCAAGCAAAGCATCATGGGGCTTAGGAGTATGGTAGCTAGAAAGTTTAACTCTTTTTTTTTTTCTAATACCCTAGTAGTCTATGTTGGAACCCACTGATCAAGTGTTGTTTATTGTGGAGTTAACTGGACTGATTGCTTTATTTTTGCTAAATAGAAACAAGACTAATGACACCTACATATAATAAAATGCATGTAAAATGTATATTAAATATGCAATTTTTGGGGTTTTAGCCAGAAATTAAGGAAAAAGTAACAATTCATTTCCAAATGTTGCCTTCAAGTGAAAGTAAGACAGTAAGGAAAGCCTTCACGGCGTTCTGAGAAAACAGAAGGAGCAGTGACAGCCTCTAAAGACCCACAGCTGTGTTCTCAGCATGCCTCTTATTATAAAACTTTATACTTTGTCAACTAGAGCTAAATGGGTACAAATCTCACAGGTGTTGCTTATTTTAACTATGTTAAAGCAAAATCCTGGGACTTTTCTCCACTTGGCTTCCAATTGAAGAGTCAGTTTGGTTTTCTCATGAGCAAAAACCAAAAAAAAATTGAAATTGTCCTTAACCCTCAGGCATCAGTTTTATTTACTACCATCTTGTGTTATTATGGGTAAAATGTCCACTTCCCAAAAATGCTTAAAAACTTTGAAAACTACAAAACATTCCATAATTTGGAGGATTTTAACTCTTTAAATGCCATTTTGCGTACTAAAAAGTTGTTTTACTAAAACAATTTTTTTGCTAGCAAGGAAGATTATTTTTTAAGAATCAGTTTTTATATATCTTGGACCTCCCCAAATACTAACTTTGATGTTTTATTAGTTTTTGCAATCAATTTAATCAAAACCTGAGTATTTTCAAGACTGATTTATACATTTATGTCCCAGCCAGGCAAAATTTCTTCTATAGAAGAAGACATTGTTTTTCCCCCATAATAATTGTTAGCATAATTTAATTAAACTGACCTTTAAACATTTAGAATCCTGAACATTTATGATTTAAAAGTTCCATTTAAAATGCCTAACACCCCCGAATAAAGATGAAAAAAAAATCTGTACAATTTAAATTGTTGTTTAGGAAGTGGACATTTTTGTCCCTAATGCCTCAAGAGTCAAGAACTTTTTTTTTTAACTGGTGCAGCGCAAAAAAGAAAAAAGGATAAAAGTTAATAATCAAAACATTTCTTGACTTGTAGAAAATCACCGAAAACCGTTTTTTTATTAAAAATAACTGACTTTGTGTTTTTCTTAAACAAAAGCAACAACATAAAGTAATCAAACTGGATTTTAACGGGTAGAAATCCTCAAAGTTATTGAAAAGTTGGTAGTTTCGAGCAGCTTTTTGAAAGATTAAACCCAAAAAAGTTGGAAATTTGTTTATCTATTAGCAGTTTTTTGACATTTTTGTCTATAAACAATGACACACAAATGTAGTCTTTTTTTCCAGGGTGCTATTGATTGATTTAAGAAATCTCAATTTGAAATCAAACGTTCATCAAGCACTTTTGTTACCAAAACATTAAGCCATATGCAACAACATAGCCAAATTGATGACCAAAGGATGAGGAAAAATCACCAAAATGAAAGAAAATGTCCATAATGATATTAGAGGATAATTGTAAGGCAGCAATTCCTTCTCAAAATAGTTCTACGTGGTGTAAAGATTAGCTTGACGAATACTTTGGCTAAGGTAAACATGCTTCAGACCACAAACACTAAGTCCACTAATTTCACTATACGAGGTAATGCGCAGCAAGGGAGGAGTACATCTTCTAAATGGAAGGGAAAGATTTTCCAGAGGGAGGTGGTGTCCCATAAAACAGGCAAGATCTGTCAGCGATCAAGGTTTATAGTCATTATAGGTTAAAGCGAAAGTATTTGCCTGGTTTTATTTAGTGTGCTTGTTCTTGCATTTAGAAACTCACATTTGGTGTAGATCCAGTGAATTAATGTCAATAATTTTTAAAACATAAGCTGTGATTGCCTCTTTTCTTGGATTTAACTTTATAAACCCAAAATTATTTTAAAATGTACAGTTTAAAGCAGAAAACTGAATCCCAATAGCGATGCAGTTCAACAACTTGATCCGTAACACCTTCTAAAGTCTTTGTTCCAGCCAGCGTGAAATTACATGACAGCAGAAAGACAGATGACTTAAAAAGTGTAAACCAAATGCAGCTCACAATTAAGCTAAGTCTACAACACAAGGGTATGCGTATTGATTGAGAAAAAACAAAGACTTACCTTTGATATTAGCTTTGGTAAGTGTGTCTTAATCAGCCCTGAGAAACCTGCGTCTGGGAGTTCGGTTCCTGCCAGTCCTAATGACTTCATTAACGACTGACCTGGGAACATACAGGAATAATTGATTTTTATAGACATATGATCACACTTGCCTCAAAGAGGTAATTTCCTAATACAGGGACTTTAGCCGAGAGCATTTCTTTAGGTTTTTGAAGACACTGCTAATTAATTAGATGAACTTAACTGGTACTCTTCAAAGTGATAGTTCAGATCTTTGAAGTGGGATTGTGTGGAAAGGTTACAAAAAATAGCTGTTTGAACCATCTCATTTTGGGGAAATAGTTTTTCGTTCTGTTCAGACAGACGAGCTAGCAGCTAGTCTCAGTGGGGCAAGCTACAAAGTCTATTTCAGCCATCTTGAAACAACACTAATCCAACCAAATCCAAATAATGTATTTAAATTTGATATGATAAGCCTTTACACTGCTGTAGTATTTAACTTTTGACTGTTATTCTGTCAGGAAAAGTATCAAAAGCCATACTGAACTGAAAGTGCTATCTACAGCTAGCTTGGCTGCTAACTTCCATGGTAAATACTCATAGAAATCTATGTAGATGACCAGAAAATGCCCATTTTTGGCACTATAAATTTTTAGAGCAGTGTAAATGTTTTTAAAGTTGGTCACCTTACCTACAAAGTCAATATTTAAGAGAAAAGTTGCTTTAAGACGGCTGCAATCCACTTTAATCTCGGTCCCACACAAACAGGCCATTAGCTCAATTTTTAGCTATATAGCTATATGAACTAGTAAACAACAATAAAACAATTTTCTACTTGACTCTTAAAATTTAAGATTTTAGGCTAAGTTATAAACCTACAATACTTGATTACGGTGCCATGCTTTTAATGTAAATGTTTTACATTTGTATAGCACTTTTTTAAGTCAAGGACTACAAAGCACTTTACATTACTTAGTCATTCAATGATGGCAGTAAGCTACATTGTAGCCACAGAAGCAAAGCGACAATCCACAAGCACCAGCAGACACTCCGACCACCAGCAGGCAACGTAGGCTTGTTGAATCGTACTACTGTATCATATTTTGAAGTCTTGAAATTTACCGAATTACAATAAATCTTCAAAACTACTTCCTGCTTTACCAAGAATTAGGCTCAAATGTGTTAAAATGTTTGTGTTTTTGGTCAATTTTGTACTGACATTGTGTATCAAGAAGCCATTAGCTTAGCCATTTAGCCAAATTCTAAAAGTTTGAATTGGTAAGATACCCTTTATTTAATGAAAATTACATTATTTCATGGTTAGGTCACTCCTGGTCAAAGTCATTTTAAGTCACATCACTGGGGTGGAAGAGCCACAGATTGCAGACCCTTGCACTACAGCCATTGTTGAGGTTGGGAGCCCACTGTAAGCTTCTTGAGATGATCTCCTAAAATCAAGTTTTAACAAAGATTCCTAATAAAATATTTTAACTATAAAGAAATAAAAAGCTAAAATGATGTTCATAAAGGGATTTAATATAATCTGTGTTTAAGTTATGTCAACGTTTGTATAGTTCAACCTGTGGTCTTTGGGGTCTTTTCTATTGTTGATATGTGGGTCCAAAGCTTCAAACGTTTGGGAACCATTGCACTAAGCAATAGACACAAGAAAATCCAAGTTGCCCTCATGTAGACCTGGACATCATTTAATAAATATAACCCCCATGTATTTTAAGAAGTGTCATTCCTAAAACTTGACTGTAGAAATAAAAACTTGTATTTTAAAGCAATATTTTTTTAGATCGATTTGTGGTCTGAACACCTTATTTACACAGACTTATCTCAAATTGGTTTTAGATATCTTTATTTTGAGCCAAACGTTAGCTTAGATGTCTAGATTCACCCATTCGGATGTATGTTTAATGTTTAAAACAGTGTTAGATCTGTTTAGATACACATTCACTTTTATCCAAATAATAGCCTAGTTTTCTATGGACATTTTACATCTCATTAGGTGTCTATTCAACCCAAAACAGATTATTGCAATTTCCTTGCCAAGAAAAGGCTTCAGACACTTGGATATTTGTTCAAAACCCTAAATTTTTGACGTAAACCCAACCCACTCCATCCCGCCACCCCATGACGCTTGTTTGTATTTTATAACATCTCACGTTGGGATCAAAATCACACCAAGAATAACTAGGCGAGATGTTCTGTTGAATAAATTTAAGCACAACAAGGTCCTTGAAACGTGGTATGCGCTACACTGATGCAATGACCTTAACCCAGCTCAGTTCTATACAAGAGTCACAACATGTGTTCTTTCACGAGGCTGCCGATGCTCTTGAATAAAACATAAGGTCACAAATTACCGAGTCCATTTTTAATGCTGGGAAACATCAAGCAAGGGAAATAAGTTGAAGCTCTTTGTTCCTTTTTCGCTGTGATCGCAGCCCGTCTTATTTTTTTAAATTTTGAGAAAACAATTAGAATCTGTTCATATTTTAATGTACGCAAACATGTTTGCACAAGTCGAATTAGGCAGCATTCATTATTTCTACTTAAAATTTTGAAGTATTTTTCAGCTGTTATGGCCTTCATGAAGCTTTGTGGAAGAAATGTATATTTTTTTGGTATAGTGGGTAAGCTATTGGCGGTGTTGCAATTTCAGATGATCCAAAGCAACCCAGAAACGCTTGACGTACAACAAAAGCACTTATATATTAGCTCCTTATTATCCCCGTCACTCTTTCCTGTCAGTCTTCGAAAAGGTTCATCATTTTTTCTTTGTGCCAAACAGCTCAATCTAGAGTTAACGGAAACAGCCAGAAACCCTCTATCCTCGTTTCCCCCCATAAGTTTTGAGGTGTTGCCTGAAGTTGAAGTTGACCAGCTGGTTATCAGTTTCTACACAAGCCCAGAGAACCTGTATGGTATCAGTTCAAGTCCATTAAATTCCCTTTCAGAGACCAGCTTGCCCGTTTCAACCTGTCAGTCATTTGAGTTCGTCTGGCTTTCTGTCAGTAAATAGGTTTGATTCGTCGGTCTCCATTTCTTTGAGTTTTTCTGTCCATCTGTCAGTCAATAAGCCCAAAATTGAGAGAAAGGAACAAGAAGGGACATTTATATTATACCTCATGAAAGTTTCCACATGTATAAATTGGTATTCACTGACAGAAAACAGTGAGTATCCCCGGTGATCAACAAGGGTACATATTTCCCCCCGCCATTGTTCTTTTGAATGTTTGTGACTCTTTGTTCCAACAAAGTAAATCAGTTCTTTGTGGTTTAGATATCTTGGTTAAATTGGTTCCAACTCATCAGAAGTCTAATTTTCCTAAATTTGTAGCACAAGAGGGGATTGCTTTGTAGCCTTCATAATGACACGACCACTGGGGAGTCATTTAATGACGCAGGAAGGTAATCTTCTTCCTCGTCTCGTAAAGTTAAAAAAAACATCACGTGAGCATGGTCTCTTTTCACTCTGGTTGCCATTGATTACTGGTTTTATACCACTGGAAACAGACCAATAAAAAACACCTACCATGAGGTGTAAAGAAAAGAAAGGCCATAAAGTCCTTGCTTCTGTTCTTGTTGGGGGTCTGGATGTGTTGGTAATCACATGGCAGAGTAAAACTGAGGTTATGGGGGCATTCATCAGTCCATGGTAACAGAAGCACTCACCTTATCTGACGTTATGGATGGTTCAGTGCTACTTGAATGTGTAATTAATGTGGGTCCGCAAGACTAGAAGATGTAAATTTCTAAAGGGTCAGAACATCAACCTTGACTTCAGGAGATCAGCCAGACCAAACATTGAGGGTTGTGTTCTTTGGAAAAACCAACCCATGATCTATAAAAGCAATGGCAACCTCTACAGCATAAATATAATCAACAGTTCTTCAAGAGACGTTTTTTTTTATCCACCAGTTCTTAACAACGACTATAGATGGAACAAGGGGAAAGAAAATTGGGCTTAAATTGTGGAACTGTGGCTGAAACATGTAAGAAAGCCTCTGCCACAGGCCATGAGTTTGCTCTGGACTTACAACCTCTAAGCTTTTTTGAGATTCTGCATTCCTATTGCTGGATTTCACTCATGTAACCCGGAAGTCGCATATGGGGGGCAGGAAGTGTTTTTCGCCCCAACAAAACACAGTGTGATGGATGAAAGCAGCTATAATAAGGCTTTAAATGGGCTGGCACAGATGTGATAAAGCAAAAAAAAATACATCTTCATTTAGGTTATGACCCATATAGTTTTTAAAAATCTGACTTTAAATACAAACTCGAGGATTTACCCAGCATTGAAGCAATCGACATAAACGATCTCGTACTGCCATTTTTATAGATGTGTTTCCAAGTAAATGTTCACTAAAATACTAGAAAATAACATTTAGTAAACCCTTAAGTGATGGCTGCAAACTCTAGCATTGTTCGTTGTTGCGCCTCTTGTTTTTAGCCGGACATTACTGATCCACTACTGCCATCTTCGTTCAGTAAGTTTTTTTGAAATCAAG
This sequence comes from Callopanchax toddi, assembly GCA_006937965.1. Lineage (NCBI taxonomy): Eukaryota > Metazoa > Chordata > Actinopteri > Cyprinodontiformes > Nothobranchiidae > Callopanchax > Callopanchax toddi. The sequence goes on along the minus strand of SSNR01000057.1, from coordinate 612,007 downwards.
TCCTTTGTGGCACATGACTTTCAGGACACGAAAAAAACATTTTTCTTTCTCCTGATTAGAGCATTTGCAACAACCGTAGACCGCACAGAATTTGGACTTTTTGAAGCCGAGTATACAGAGACAATAGGGTTCTGTGCAGCGGCGGTTACTTCCTGACCCCCATCTGGCATTTGGTGACATCAACGCTACGTCATGTGAAACCCACATTGTCGTTGAATGCATTTTTGGCCAACTACACACCGTTAGATTATGAAACAACAGGCCTATTAAAGTGATCATATGCAGTTTTGCTTGGTTTGGGCGCCCTCTGGTGTCCGTTTTAAATCACTGCATTAAAAAGTTACCAGATCATTTCAGCTTCTAAACGCCAATATCTACCTGTTGAAATGTCTCCTCAGCCTTCATAGCTTTCTACAGGAGCGGTTATTTACTCCTTCAATGAAATCAGCTGTGTTCAAGCAGGGAGAGATTGAAAAAAAATCAGGAATCATGAGCTAAAAACACTCCAGCGCTAGCATAACAGCTAGCCACATTGGATTAGCCTAACCCTCGTGAGACACGTGACTTCCTGGGTACCGTGACGGCGATGGAGATCTTGCAATCGTGGTATTCTGGATCTAATCACCAGATGGTGCTAAGTGACTTTTCATTAACTCTGTAAAGGGTCATATTAGCACAGACTGGCTCAAGGATAAGATTTAAAAATATGAAAACGTTGCATATTATCACTTTAACATGCACATGAGTTCAATCAAGGATTGAGACATCTGGCTTAAAAAGTGAAAAAACTAAACACAAGTATATATGCTTTAGAGTTGTATTATATTAGATATTATCCTTCATTATGATCATATGGTATTTTATATACCTCTTTAGTACTTATATTATTTGTTTGGGTCTCATTTGGGTTCACTTTAGGTGGAAGGGTTATAGCGTAAGTTTGGCTTGTTTATTTAAGATACATTTGAGTGTATTGTACTAATTTTGAAATATAATATTGTTGCATGTCTTTTGTCTACATTTATTAAATTTGCAAGCATTTTCTGTTATGATTTTATTGTGTTTTTTCTCATAAACATTTTGCTTTTTTGGCTGTTTTGGGTCATTTTTTGCTAAACTCTCCATTTAACTGTGTTAATTCTACACATTTCTAAAAATAGACCCCTATGTCCCCAGATTTCCTTTGCACCTTAGGGCATGTGCTCAGTAGACTTAAATAGTGATCTCGCCATGATTGAATTTTAAATAAATGTCAAATGGCATGACATAAGACGGAAACCTATCATTTTAGGTAATTTATTGCAGTTGATATCCTTGTTTTAAGGGACATGAAACACGGTCTGCTGATCTCTAGTCCCCCCACAAATGCATATATTGTTCTGGAGTCTGATCAGCACATAGAATCATTAATCAACATTAAATACCATCTCCGTGGCACTCCAATGACTATTTTGTCAGGGTCATTCGTGATCATGTAATTGCGCAACGTCTTGTGCGTCAACTTTTAAGAATGATTTACAGTTCAGGGTTCATCTGGGCACATTAATCATTCTCATGTTAATAGGTTCCAGTGTTGCTCATCTCTTCCAGGGCCCGGGGTGAACGAGAGAGGATACCAAAGTGCTCAAATTTATTGTCGAGCCATTGCATGCCATTACTCACCGAGGAGTCTATTGTCTGTGTGAATAATACCACCATAGACTGAGAATGGTGCATACGTAAGGCGAGTCCATTTCCTTTGAAAGAAGACCTGCCTAAAATATTATGTTTATGAACCCCTCTTTCTCCAATCTCATGCAGGGCTTGAATCTAAGTATAGGTTTGAAATAGAAGCCATGAGTTTGTTTGTTTTTTTTTGTTTCAGAGTGTCGCAGTGAATGCCTACCCAAAAATAAGTTCTCGAATCCACAAATTAAGATTTCACGCTCGTCTTTTTGATCCCCTCGTATGAAAGCATCGGCATGTAAAAGAAATGAAAGAAGATCACTTCTGGTTCACAAATTAATTCCCCGGAATTGATGATTACCCTAATGAGCACAACTGAGAGCAGGAATGATTTAATAAAAATATGCTGATGTTGAGTAAATACCAGTTTTCAAAGTGATATATCTGGATTGTGATTGTGTCAACTAAGGGATGGTTCTTTTATTTCTTCCTAATGAGACTCAACGGATTGTTTTTTTTTCATATCTGGACAAATGATAATCCTTAGATGAGTTGTGTATTGACATTACCAGTCAACAGGGTGTTAATAAATGTAAAGATATATCAGTCCTCTATCCAGATAACCAAAGAACTCATTATTCTAGTTAGAACTGTAAACAAGCTTTTGCTCCTTCAGTAGAGAATCACATTTAGACCTTACATGATTTATTTGGGAGGGATTTATACACTTTTTTTTTTTTTTTTGGGGGGGGGGGGGGTACTTATGAGCTTGACTACATATCATACATCGTATTAATCATACCTCTTAATAAAATGCAGCTTAACTTTTTTCTCCCATCCTCATTGTCATCTTAGGTGTCTCTTTTGTCTCAATTCTCTTTCCCTGTTTGGTCTTCTCTGTTTTGTCTCTTTCCATCACATTTTGCTGAATCTGCCTCATGTTGTCTTTTCACCCCTGCTGTATGAGAAACACCATCCATCCGAGTGCTGGCACAAAGTTGATGCATTGACTAGTTAAAGCCATGGATACGATCTGAGCCAGTTCGCCTAAGACTTTTCTTTGGGCTGCTTGGGAATGTTACCACCAATGGCCGAACCAGAGGATTTGAGTCATTACCAGCATACCTGCCATCAGGTTTTCCAGCAGTGTTGGTTCTCACGTACTGTTTTTTGGGGAGTAGGTTCCCTTTCGGCTGATGTAAAGTTAGATTTACATTGAAAGCAGTTAAACGTCTTGAATCCAGAAACTGTTTCTATTCTGTAGGAATATCGTTCATTATAAGAACTAGATTTGCAGGAAATGTTATAATGCACACTACCAGCAATGACTTTAAGGTCTTACATGTAATCCAAGGATGTAGCTCAACATACTGTCCAACCTTGTTTCTCATTAAGGTGCAGTAGAACTGTATAAGTTTCATTAATCACCGAGGAACAAGCTTCGGGGTTCTAACACCTTTGTCAAAATCAAATTCAACTACTTTCAATGGAGCTTTTCATGATTTTTCCAACACTGTACATGATTTACCAGTAGTTAGGAGAAATCTACAAAAATAGGGCAGAATGTACTATACAATTTTTTTGAAAATTGTAATAGTTTAATTGTATTTTTATGGGGGGGGTTTCATTAAAATATGCATTACAACAAATTCATGTAGCTGTATGATACAATTGTGCATCTACTTGGCAGTTATTTATTAGTTCATTATTTCAATGATTTTTTCATGATAAACAAAAGCTTCCAAACACCTAATATGATTTCTCTCTCATTTTGAAGTGGTGGTTTATCAAGAATTTATCTACAGTAAAGGCATCAGTGACATTAATCAAAACAAGCAGAGTATCGAGACACAGGAAAAACAGCAAACCTTCTCTTCCAAGACAAACGCCTGACTTCTGAAATGCTCGTCTGAAATAATTGATCAAACATTCCAATAAACGCACTCCTAAACGTCAAGTAAAACCTCTGCAAAAAGTTCAGGTTGTTGTAAAACAGCTTCAACTTTAAATATGATTTCAGATTGGTCAAAAAGATGATATTGGCATCCACAGAATAACACACAAGTGCAAATATGTATACACATTCAAAAATAAATGTAATGTGGAGTAATACTAAATATCTGGAGAAATGCAATTTTGACATTGCAGCAAAGTTTAAAATTTAACTTTTTTTTGCCTCCCTTGATGATCAACTAACCTTATCAATGGCGTCATCGTAAAGAACCTGATCACCTGTGGTGGGATTAATACAGATGATGGTGAGGCCAGAAAGCTGAAAATTGATACCTTTGGAGAAAAATCAGATGTGCAACTTCCTCAAGCTCACTAACGGTGTTACAATTACACTTATTTCTGTAGTTGATCACACCAGGGATGAAACAGTTTGTTGATCTCAGGTTTGTCTGATTATCCCCCTGACTTGACGAAGAGCAAAGAAAACCCCAAAGTGCTGCTTAACACGTTCAACATCATTGTTTCTCCTTCTATGCCTAAATTTTTGATTCACTGAGACGGAAAACTTTATTCTTTGTGGATCAGGTCAATAAAGTTAGATTTAAAAAGTCAGAGAGATGAACTTATTGTTGTCCTAAACTTTGTGCTATACCAGCAGTGTTATTATGTGCAATGACTTTAGAAATGAATGGGACCGTCAGCATTACCCAACACGAATTTCTTTGAATGTCAGTCATTTGTGTTAAACATGCAAATAATGCATTTCATGTATCCAAAGCACACGAGAAACCAATTTTTTTTCCCCAAACGCTTGCTGACAAATTAGCCATCCTTTGAGGCGACCCAATCTGAAAGTGAAAGTAAAATGAGCCTCAACTCTGTGGCAGGTTTGTCAGCGTTGTCATGGAGATTACAGCATCTTGTAATCTTCACGTTATGGTGAAACAGTGCATACAGTGTTTGTGTGTTTTTGTATAAACAAATCAAAACCTTGAATAAAATGATAAAAGCTTGAAAAAAATCACAACTTTGACTGCAACTTTTTGAAAAAGGTGCTGTAGAATCAATCATTTTAGGCCACAACAATCACAAAAAACCACCACAAAGTCAGCCGATGCAGACATGTTTACAATATGTTAAACATTGGATGGATGGGAACTTTGTACAATCAAATTAAACCAAAACTAAAAACCTCATCTATACCCTGGAAAAGCTTGGGGATTCTCATGGTCAATTTGTTTCTTTTACCAAACTCACCATCAGAAATCTTGGTGTAATCTTTGACTCAGCTCTTATTTTGATTACTCAGGTCAGTATTCTGATTTGCTTTTCCTTCTTTCGTCTCAGGAGTCTGACCTTTGAAATGCTCGTCTGGAATAATGATCAAACATTCCAACAAACGCATCCCTAAACCTCAGGGAAAACCTCTCCGAAAAGTTCAAATTGCTGTAAAACAGCTTCAACTTTAAATATGATTTGAGATTGTTCATATGACTTCATGACTATTCCTCCTTTAACACATTCATCAAGTCAGGCAGGCATTCAGAGAATAACACACAAGTGCAATTATGTAGACAAAAACAATTAATGTAATGTGAAGTAGTACTAAAAGTTCTGGAGAAATACAATTTTGCATTGCAGCAAAGTTTAAAACTTAACTTTTTTTGCCTCCCTTGATAGATCAATTATTCTCATCAATGGTGTCATCGTAAAGAACCTGATCACCTGTGGTGGGATTAATACAGATGATGGTGAGGCCAGAAAGATGAAAATTGATACCTTTGGAGGAATATCCGAGGTGCAACTTTCTAACCTCACTAACGGTGTCAGAGTTTCACTGATTTCTGTAGATGATCACACCAGGGATGAAACGGTTTGTTGATCTCAGGTTTGTCTGATTATCCCTCTGACTTGGTGTCGAGGAGCAAAGGAAGTCCCAAGGTGCTCTTTAACACGTTCAACATCATTGTTTCTCTTTCTATACCTAAAGTTTATATTCACTGAGACTGAGACAAAAAACTTTGTTCTTCTTTGTGGATCAGATCAATAAGGTTAGATCCATCATCTCTCCCTCAGCTTCCTGTTGGTCCATTCTGACTCCAGTCCTGTTATTCTAGATAGATTTGCTGCCCCATTGAAGTTTTAACTTAAAAATAAGTATCAGTCCCAGTGTGCTCACAGTTATCAGTGCTTTACTGGTTTCTGGTCAAGTCCCTGCTCACTGAATGCTGTAATTCATCCACTTCAAAATAAACCCAATTGTGACCCTTCTCCCTTTACAACCTGGGTCCCAAAGGAGATGTTAGCTTTGCACCGTGGTTGGGCCACGTCTTTGGCCAGTATTCTGGTCTCTCTGGACCCGTTCCTGAAGTAGAGCGCCATTGAATGCAGTTTGCAAAATCACGCGACAGTTACAATATCTCGTAGGAACTGAGAACAGGAAGTATGAAGCGCATCTTTTGGTCTGTATTTGGTCAAGACTACCATCATGCTTTGTGGGATTATCTTTGAATTCTTCAACAATGGGTTAGTGTATTGGAATAAACTGTTTCTAAGTTTAATTACGTAAATAATCCACAGTGAAATGCTCCTCATCCATGTACTGGCGGATGTTTATGTTTGCCGTACTAATAGCAGTTTATCATATTGTCATAATGTCTGCATTGTAAAGTGCTCCATGATGTTGTGCCTTGGCGCAGAAACAGAAATGTCACGTATCTTGAGCGCCATGGCGTAGATCTGGTGCAACTGGGATGCAACACGGTGCCCCTTGTGGGAAAAATTTAATTGACTATGGTTTCTATTCAATCTCACGGCTCAGGCGCTACGCGGCGTAGCGCTGATGTACCCAGGCTTAAGTGCTGGTCACCCCCATGGTGTCCCACAAGGTTCTGTGCTTGGGCCTCAGCTGTTCCTTCTTTAACTGCTCCTCTTCAGCACATCCTGAGATCTTTAAAGTAAATCTACCATCTTTATCCAGAAGACATTGAACTGTATATCTCTTTGTGGCCCCGTGAAACGTCCACCACTGGTTCCCAAAGTTTGGGTTTCAGTAATTTTTTTTGTGTCCATCTGTAGGCTGTGTATAAGTGTGTGTGGTAATGTCTGCATGTTTGTACTAGAACTTGTTCCTGAAAGTGATTATGAATGTGGTGTATGAAGGGAGAGAAGGGCCACCCTGCCACAGTCCGAGCCCTGCTGGGAGGATGATGATAAAGACATGGACGAGCGAGCTTGGTGTGGAGGAACTTGACCAACCTGATCTGTATCTAACCTTCTCATCCAACATCAGCGTCTGACCTCTTAAATGCTCTTCTGGAAAAAATGGTCAAACATTCCCATGAACACACAAATAAAAATAAATGGTTGAACTCTTTCAAGACATCAAGATGCAACTATGTTCTAAAAGTTTGAATGTGGAGAATTCCATTTTACATTGCATACATTTTCAACACTCAACTTTTCTTGCCCTTCCTTTGATCTTGTCAACGTCATAGTAAGGCACCTAATCACCTGTGGTGGGACTGATGCAGACAATGGTGAGACCAGAAAGGTGAAAATTGCTTTCTTTGGATGAAAATCGGAGGTATGACTTCCTCAAGCTCACTAAAGGTGTTAAGAGTGTTGCTCCTTTCTGTAGAGGTTAACACTAGGAATGAAACAGTTTGCCTACGTAGAGCCTCAGATTTCTCTGAATATCCCTGTAATCAAATATTAATATTGCCACTTAATATAATACATGTCATTTTATACACGAACGCTGTCTATAGGCCTCTGATTAGCATTGCTAAAATTTTTTATTATAATCAGTTAAATCTCTGATGTTGTCAATGCTCGAGCCACTTGAAGTAATTTTATCTTGAATCCAGAACAAAAAATGAAATAAAGCAAACAAATTTGTGACTTAAATTTTGCCAAGACAAGCCATAGCAATGCATGAGAATGGTATATTACCGTTTCAAACCTCTACATTTTTGCAAGTGACAACTTAATTTGTTTCTGCCAAACAACATTCAAATGACTACACTACTGGATACCTCTCTCCCCAAGTACCCCTTTAAGAGGTCAAGTTACAAAAACAGCATATAAAGGAAGGAGTCTTTAGTTCTTAAAATTACCTTTAAGGACTACTAGGCTCCAAATGTACTTTTCCCACATCTCACCCTTTGGTAAGATGGTGTTCCAACAGATGCAACAAGGTATAATCAACTGGGAGGGTGATTTTTAGCACTTGCAAGGCTGATGGTGGTAATTTCCACAAACTGCATCCTGGGTGTGGCTTGGAAACTGTTGTACAGTAGCTTAAAGTGGATATAAAGAAAAGACAGATAACTCAAGACTTTTGAACAGTGGTATTCTGTGAAGATTGTTAAAAAATGAGTCTCCCAGTAAAAGGTTGCGTTTCATTTTTATGTGAAAGCTCATATCTCGCTACTGGGCAGTAAATATGTTTCTATACCATCCAGCTATATAATATAATTAATGATTTGAAGGTATTGCCAATCTACTGCTGAGCCCACACACACACACACACACGCGCACACACACACACACACAACTCCAGTCTTTTGAGGTTATTGTGCAGCTGCTGGACAGCTGGCACGTCTTTACAACCAGATGGATAAAGCCCTGTCCTGATCAGTCGAGGGGGTAAATCAGCAGAGATTTCTGTGCCCTTTCTACTAAACATGCTGCAAATACTGTGATGTACAAATGTCATAGTGGGGGGTAAAGCTAAGTGGTAAAAAAAGGTGTGTTTGGTAAGAAGCAAATCAATAAAAGTCAGCATTAATCGTTAGGTTATTTTTTTGAAATCCTGCGAGATCTCACTTGGTGATGTTACGCAACGTTAGCAGGTGCCTTTGTCCTTGAGACTCGCAAAAAGAGAGCGCGGCCTGAATTATCCCATCAAGAAAGAATAAAAATGGCAATGCCTCCCTCCATCTTCTCTTTCAGTTTGTCTTTTCAGCTTGCTCAGATGGAAAACTCCCCACAGAGTTCAGGGCAAAAGCATAAAGTAAAGCCACATCTCAGTGAACATTAGAGTCCCACTGGCCTATGTCATGGCCAATGGAGGGAGCTCATCCATCTTGTTAGCCTCCACATTCACCATAAATAGATGAAAGTAAGAGCTTTCTTTTCTCCCTCCTTCTTTCTTATGCCTGTATTGTCTTTATCCCCTCCACCCCTATCAACACTTTAGTAACAGCTCAGTCAATAGATTGCTCAGTTCTGCACAAGGCTGTTAGTCACAGGGTTAACTGCAGAGCACATAGTAGTATAGTTACAATTTATTATAGCCATACCAAGTAAAGCAAGTTCGACTGCCTCAAAAGCAGAAATGAACACAAGATTCACAACAGAGAAAAAACGACAGCAAAACATAAAAGTAAAACCACAGTGGTATCTAGAAAATGGACATCAAGGCCCTGTGTCACGAATGAACATCACCATTACAAATACATTCCACCCATGACCCCAATACACTGCCACCATAATGATAAACCAGCACGACCTTGCTACGGAAGTTTTGTACATGCTTAAAACTATCACAGACCTATCACTCTCCATCACATGCAATGGAGATCCCACTGCATACATTACATAGGCAAGAAGACCTAACCCAGACACCAGAGACCATTCAAGTCATGGCTGACATGTTATATCATAATTGGGGCCCAAAATAAAACAATGTGTTTGGAGTCACATACAGAACAGGGAAAGAGCGAGTCGTCACAAACCTCTGGTTGAGCACCTAGGACTCTCCAGTTATTTGGAGGTTCACCTTGCTTAAGTATTTAGATGGAGTAATGGAAATAGGGTCCATAGATAAATTAATTTGTTCTTCTGGAGGTTTTCATGCCTATGTTTGCTATACCCTACCAGCAGGGGTGTGATTGAAAGATGTGGCATTTTTTATCTGAATTTGACAGATGTTCTGTTAGAATTCTCTACAAACACAACATTAACACTAAGCATAACTGTTATTTGTACCAAACCAAAGGTTGACTTTTATTTGATTGACTATAGTCAATGGCAAATTCTACTTGGAGAAAGACCCTAATCATATCCAGAGCTTTGTAGTCTAGAAACACCTCGAGACCCCCAGTTAGGAGCTAGAAGGTTTTGGTGGTATAAAAGGTTAGAATTTCCTCCATGAGCTGCTGCTTCGTACAATAAATATATAAAGATGGATGAAAAATAGAAATGAATGGATGGCAGCACAGATGAATGGAAGTTGGAGCTGGATCCACAGAAATTGGGAATGGCCAGAAAAAGGAAACAAATGGAAAAGGATGATGGAAAATGGAAATTTTGGAAAAATTATTTGATAGATCGAGAATGAAAATGGTGATGGAAATGGATACAATATGGGAATGGGAAAATCACAATGGATTTTAAAAATGAGGGAAATGGATGGAAATAGAGGCATGGAATGTTAAAAAATGGGAATGATAGATGGAAATGGATGAGAAATGGGAATGGATGGATGGAAATGGATGAAAAATGGAAACGAATAGATGTAAATGGATGGAAAAAATGGAAGTTGATGAAAAAAGGGAACGGATGGATGGAAATTAATGAAGAAAGGGAACAGATGGATGGAAAATGGGAATGATGGATGGAAAATGGGAATGATGGATGGAAAATGGAAATGGATAAAAAATTATAGTGGATGGCCAGAAAATGAAAAATGGCAATGGAAGGTTAAAAAATGGGAATGGATGGATTGAAATGAATGAAAAATGTGAATGGAGGGATGAAAAATGAAGGGATGGAAAATGAAAGTGGAAGAAAGTGACTGGATGGATGGAAATGAAAATTAAAGGATAATGGAAATAGATGGATGGAAATGAATGAAAAATCAAAATTGGATGGATGGGAAATGAAAATGGATAGATAAATGGATGGACACATGGAAGGAAGACAATCAGATGGATGGAAAATGAAAATTTATGCATGGCAGATATTTGCCTCTGTTGACTAATATTTCATTTTGACTCAGTTTTTTAAAGTGCACGATTGCTGCCACCTTTTAAGGCTAACATCCTGGCCTTGTGACAGTTTCCTGGCAGTGGCCACATTGAGATGTTAAGTGGTCTGAGCAAGGATCACAGAGCTGATGATATGCCTAAGTTACTGAGCAGAGTTTCAACTTGATAAGTCAACTAGTAAGAAAAAGATGCTGGTCGGTATGACTGGAAATTTGGTGCAAAGAGAGATTTCCAAACTGGCTGAGATAAACCATGGGAAGTCTAAAGCCGAGGGGATTTAAAAGTAAAGACTCAAACCCTCTAGACAGACGTGGATATTTAGAAGTTTTGAAATATTAGGCATTCCACAGTTTACATGGTAAACTCAAAGTTCTGAGGCCAATAGAGAAGCTCAAAGAGCATCACTGACAGCCTGCCTGCAGTCTGAAGAAGGACCGCCTAGGAGTCAGAGTCTTTGAAGTGCAACCATGTTGGTGAAAGATTAGACAGCTGATCGCTTAATTTAAAGCAGCATATACTGGATTTTACAACGTAGTAAAAGACAAACACCCGTCTATCCACACACACACACACACACACACACACACACACACACACACGGAACAGATGCTACATCTGCAGCTCATTGGTAATGCCGAGCTTGACAGCTTTGCACATTAGTAGAAAAATAATGGCATAAATGTGACATGAAATATCAGTGTGCGATGACTGGAATTCATGTGTCAGATTTTAAAGATGCTGCAATCATGAAATCACAAAACATGAGGCAATTAAACAGAGTATAGCTGACTGACAGATACACACACAAAAAACTCGCAATTTCAAATGTTCCATTGTCAAACACAGAAAATATTTGAAAAGATTTAGAAATGAGTCACAGTTTGAAACCGCTTAAATTTAAAGTCCAAGAAAAAAGAAATGGCGTAAAGCACTACCGCTCTCTTTAGGGATATTTCAATTGGAATTGTTGAATAACTTCCTAAGGTTGGCTCGGCTGCTGAGAGAATTTATTGGATCGCTATAAAAGGATACCGTGTAAGGATTTTCCAAACCTTACACCCTTTGGTAACACACACACTCCTATTTTAACGTGGCATTATACTGGCAAATTGCTGATTCGATGGTAAGTCGTCTTTAAGCTCTGCACAATACATCCATTATTACAGTCCTCCCAGTAACCTTTGGCTGGAGATGACAGGAAGCTGATTATATTCAGCACTGTGCTTAAAAACTCAAAAGTAGACACTCGCAGAAGGCAGTGCTTTGTGTTTCCCCATAAAAGTCAAGGATAAAGCTTGAGAATGGGCGATTAGGTCAGCGGACTGACTTTTGGGAATGATTTTTAAATCTTAGGATCTCAGTGAGAAGGTTGACCTGTTGAATGTTTATCTTTACCGTCAAATTCTTGCATTTGGAAATAATTAAAGCAATAATTGAATATGCTTATGGACAGTTTAATAATCAGCCTTCTGTTTTTGGTGCATAGTACAAAAATACATGCAAAAAATACCCAGGACACATTGGAGAAAGTACATCTTCAATTTGGCCTGGGAAAGCCTTGGGATCTTGCTGGAGGAACTGGTGGAGGTGGCCGGGGAGAGGACGGTCTGGGATACCCTAGTTGGGATGCCGCCCCCGCGACCCGTACCCAGATAAGCCGAAGAAGGTAAGGCAAGTACAAAAATACAAGGTCATCGATGTAAATTATGATGGTAATGTTAATAATCTGGACAGAAAGTTCAAATTTTCATCATATGTTGCTCAAATTTCTTTTTTTTTTCCAAGTTATGTCTCCATTTCCATGCATTTAGCAGAAACATGGTTCCAGACATAGTGTACTAAACCAGTCCATTCCCTGAGAAACCATTACAAAATATGCCTAGTTTTGTTTGATGTTGCAGGAATTTAAAATGCAGCCAATACCTCTGCATTTCTGGTTGGGGACATGCAATGCATTGCAATTATTTGCATCAGCAACATGCCAAGTTCTTTTTCAAGTAGTGATGACATCACTACACCCTTTAATACAAAGCTAAGATTGTCAATAATTGGGTTGCATTGTCATTTTAAGCTAATATTAGCAATTTGAATGCTTTAAAAAGAATAAATGTTCAAAACCAGCACTCACTGTAGAGCAGGTGTGGAAAAAAACTGATTAAACAGCACACCGCTAACCAACTCACTTTGTGAAGGAGGAGCAAATGGCTCTACTTTGAGTTCCGGTTGGATGACAGAGATCCCCACCTCGCCTATCCAATCTACAAAGAAATCTCATTTCAGCCACTTATACCTGAGATCTTGTTTTTTCAGTCAGAATCATGGGCGAAAATCCCGGGGGGGGGGGGGACATGCCCCCCCCCTCACATAAAGTTGTCCCCTCCAAAATCCCAACAAACAAAAATCATATTTTATTTAAATATTACAGTACCGGCAGTTGAAAGCCCAATACAAATTGTGCTACTTAAAAACAAACTATAAGATTTATAATTCTTGAAAATGTCCAGTCCCCCCCCCCCCCCCCCCCCCCATCCTCACAGTGAGTTGGTACAGTCCGTTTCCCTGATGGGAGGGGCCGCTCCGACTCGCTGTCTGCTCCGCTCCTCACTCAGAGCCGGACCGGTCAGGACAAAATGATGGAGTTTATTTTAAAATGTAAGGCATTAGAACGTTCAGTGATCAGTTAAAAAGTTATTGATCGTTTCTCTTGTTCAACAAGCTCCTCCATTACATGAAAAGCTGTATTTCAGCTCCTTCATGTGAAGTCTGCTGGCCTGTTTAACGTAAACACAGCAGCTGGTTGTCCCTGTAGAGTCGATGCCCGCTCCACCACTGAATGTTGGGTTGATTATTCACTAACTAAATCACATACAGATTTATTTTTTACATGAATCCACATCGTTGTTTTGTGTAAAATACGTCTCGTCTGATGTTGGTTTTGAGATGTCCTGAGTTTATAATCAGTCTGTGAACGCAGCATTTACCGTGCAGGCTGCGTCTGTTCACGGAAGAAAGAGAGAAAAAAGTATCGACTCGCCGCTTGGAGCTGGTTTTAACGGAGAAACGAATGTCTGCAGAAAGTTTTGAGAACATTTCTGACTCAAACTCATCCTTAGACAGACAGGAGAGAGAGAGACAGTGGACAGACAGACAGGAGAGAGAGAGACAGGGGACAGACAGTCAATCTGAGGACTGAGACACCGTCCTCCTCCTGTCTCACTGCCAGTTACGTTTCTAGACAGATTGTATCCAGATTTATTCATTTGTGTCAGATATTATTAATTAAAATCTGATTTTCTGTTCCAAATTTGTATTTTTTATTTAGTTTTTATGTTGTAGTTACAACTTTGACTAAGACGTTCTGTTAAACAGATTTCATTTTCTAACAATCTGACTGATAATTTCCACTTCTTATTCTTCTCTAATTAAATCAATTTTCAAGTCAGACGTTTTTAGGGACTGTTTTTAGTTTCTGGATATGAAACATTTTTCTTTTACAGAAAAAAAAAACTAAACCTAGACTAATTAAAGACATTATCTGTAGCTGGGTGTTGCATCTCTCCACAACTTAGTAATAATCTGTAGGCAGGTGTTTGTCCAGCAGTCTGGCTGCTTTAATAGTCAGGTCAGAATGGGAGAGAAAAATAAAAACATCCAGTCGTTTTTCAGTGAATCAAAACACCAAGTTGAAAGAGCCCAATAATATTGAGGCAGTTTGTTGAAAAATATTCTTATGAAGCATCAAAATCCTAGACAGCTTGGATATGGACTAATAAATAATTATTAGCTACATCATAATTACAGTTATGGCTCAATGTTATGCAAGAATGTTTAGGGGGGAAAAAAAATCATTTTTTAGTGTCCCCCTCAGAAATTTCTCTCTAAAATTTTACTGTTTAATGTCCCCCCCCCCCAGCAATGAACTGGGATTTTCTCCCCTGGTCAGAATCAAAACCTCATGATGACCATTGGCTGGGTTTGGAAATAGACAAACCAGTGAATCAAGAACTTTGCCTTATGGCTGAGCTACTTCATGTGCAATTCCCACAAAACCCAGTCTCACATTCCATTTTTCCAACACAAACAAGAAAGCAAGACACTTTACCTCAGGGATATTCAACATTTTCCAATTCTTAAATCAAACACTTGACGGCTTATATGTGCATCAACAGAAAAGAACTGAACACTAGAAAACACTTTCAAAACCTTGAAAATACCAGTCATTCATCCTTAAAAACCTCAAAACATGACATCATTTGAGGCAGAAACTCATTCCCAATGCAGAAGGTTCTGGGATCAAACTGGCATCCCTTTGTTTGCCAGACCGGCCACTCTACCAACATGCCGCCCCGTGTCGTCAAAGTAATTATTCAATTAAGTCACTTTAGTTTGGCTTAAGTCACTCAGTCATGGTGAAAACACTTTAAAACATAAAATACAAAACGATCAAATTTTGAACAAACCAGAAACATATCAATTTTGTTCAGAAATGAGCAAACTAGTAATTAATGGCATTCTTTTCCATAACTGAAACTGCCCATATTAAAATTACCCCATTTTAAACTAGGTAGTATCAATGTTTAAGTTCACAGCACAAAAAGGCATGGAAATCAGCAAATAAACCCAACAAAATACAAAGTTATTCATAGTTTGTTTCTTTTCTCTATACAAATTATCATAACTTTCAAGCTAAATTTGCCTGGTCATCTAGTATTTATCTCCAATCCAATCATCTTAGCATCCATCCTAAGACACAACTAATACCAAAATCAAGAAACACAAGCTAAATGCAATCAAAGTAACAATAAACACACGGTAAACCATCACTCAAACAACAAGCAACAGCGTTTCCATCAAACAGCAGAATTTCGTGAACAAACATTTCAAGCCACACCCTGCCAGGTAGTCTTCTCTGTGACACTTCAACATTTTATCAGCAGAAATATTACACATGGTTTATATATTAAAAACATTCACTGTCTTACCAGCTGCCTCTTTGGTATTTTTTCATGCTTTTGTAGTTTAGCACAGGCTGCATGCAAGCAACTCATTGCAGTTCCTTCCTTTGGTCTGCTGAAACACCACTACAGTGCTGTGCTTCAGCTTTAAAGTCCCTGTGCTACATGGGGACTGCATGAAGGTTCCTACTGGGTTTCTTCTAAACTTGACTTCTTACAAATCATAAAAAATGTATGAAAACAAGAATCTCTTGGGCGAGTTTTCTCCCTCCATCATCACTTATTTTACTTGAACTAAATGTTATTTGGAACTTTCCCATGAGTTTGGAAATTTGGTGTGCACATTAGACCAGGCAAAGTTTACCACAATTTATTTAAAAAAAAAAAAAAAAAGAAAGAAAATGTTCAATTTTTAAAATCAAATTCAGGCCTTAATTTGTAATGTTATTATGTTTTAGTCCCATCGAGATGCTGCAAACATTTCTTCCTCCCTTTCCTTGTTCCTACTTCCCTTTCCCAAACTGAATCGGGGATCCGTGTTGTGATTGTGGTGATCTCGGCTGCGCGCTCCGCTCATGCCGCTTTAAAGGCCAACTATGGAAATAATCGAAACCGTGTCACCAGAGCCGGAAAGGTTAATCTTCACAGACAAAAGACAAGGCAGTGCAGCGGAGTAGATAGACTCTGGACTACGCTTCCCTCCTATTTGTCATACTAAACCTCTCCGTTAGGACAAGCCAACTGGACACCATGATCCGCTTAAATTAACTGTCAAAATAAAAAGCAGCTCTGTGGGGGGGAAGGGGTGGGGGAGGTCATAAATAGATAGGAAACCTCTCCTATTCTTGCCATGCTTCACAGTATTATTAAAAAAAAAAGAAGGTTGAAGCTGTGTTGACCGCAGGAGTGAAGACAACTCGCAGAGATGAGTTTGAGATCCATAACAAGCCCTTGAGGGCTAGAAACCCACTGAACTTGACCTGAAACCCCCCCCCACCCTCCTCCACTGGAGACTCTCCTCCAATGGATATAAATGAGAAATAAAAGCACATCTGTGCCTGCCACAACAGAGAGCAGTTATTCCCACAACATGAACAGATCCAGGCCTGTAACGGGGCAGATTGCTTATAAAAATGTAAAGCAGATGAAGACGTAGATGGGCCTTATTTCCATTAGCAACAGAATCTCGGGCAGCTTCAGCAGGTGGTGCTTTCAGATGGGTTTGAACTTTTTTTCAGCTGACATGGTTGGATTCCATTGAGAACTATATAAAATTTAAAGTTTTCCCTTTCAAATGACTGGGGGAGCCATTCTCTTCAAAGATGATAATGTAGTCCAGTTGAATTATTATCCCTGACAGTAACCCCCCCCCCCCCCCCCCCCCCCCCCCCCCCCCCCCCCCC